>OY804594.1:4776706-5092964 GCA_963680895.1 Fragum sueziense | reverse complement strand
TGGGAATTATAACAATTTTGTACTCTGAATTAATCTCACAGGCATAAATGAGTGAGGTCAATGGCATTACAAAAGGCAAGTCTTGAAGAGTATTCTTGGGTACCATATTTCTCCTAATAAGGGCTTCTTGGCACTATACTAATCATAGGTAGGGAGCTTAACCATTTCCCAAACAAGACTTGAGTTTGATGTCCCTTCAGAAAAAGAGAAGGGGGGGGGGGGGGGGGCTGAGTCAAAGGGAGAAATTGCTGATGACCAACACTTGCTCCCTATGCCTCAATAGTTTCTGTGTCATACAGTGATTTCTTTACAATTTAAAGACTGTGAGTCCTGGGACTTGCTAGATTCCATATTAATGAGTCCAGGTACTAGCTTACTGAGTCAATTACACTATTTTTAATAGGAAATCTGTAAAAAAAAATGTTGCATCCTGGGACTCGCTAGAATTAAAACTTTGCATCCCAGAGACCAAATTATGAGTAAAAGTTGCAGGATGCGCAGGTAAAAAATCACTGGTCATATTGTACATAATTATATCAACATTTTTTGTTGTCTTTGGTAGACAGCTTTCAAATGAAGTCAAAATATTTGTCATATAATGTCATCTAATATGGGGATCATTTCTGTGGATGCTGTACATGCATTAATTAGAAATTGTGTCAGAAAAAAAATCCACAAACAAATTCCCTGTTAGGCGAACTTGATGCTGTGGAAAGAAATGTGTTAGAAATGTCAGTCTCAAACCTGTCTAACAAACAACTGGTATCACAGACTCAGAGAAAATATAGAAAAAAAAAGTTCTGGCTATGAATAACCTTGTTATAACAATGAAAATAAATGACCGCCGAGTCTGAAAAATGTGTTCCACATTTCCCTACCACTTTATATCAATATAATCGGTGAGATAATTCTATCAAGTACCCTTGTACGGGCATTATGAAGAATTGCCCTGTCCCAGACTACTGAATTTTGTTCGTTCCATTCAAAAATGTCGTAACTACAGCTTGAATAAGCTGTAGTTACCACATTTTGGAATGTAACGAGGGGTTTGTGATTCGGATGCAGACAGAATGGTTGGTTGGTTATGGATTGTCTGTCTGCCTGATTTTCTTTACGGCAACATAAATTGAAATATACAGTCACAAAAGTGGGCCCTAGTTATTTTGCTCCCCAAATTTGTCTGTTGGTTTATGAAGTTTGATTTGAGAAATAAATTTATGTTGGCATTTTTGTTTGTTTATAAATTTTGATTCGAGGCATTAAGTTTTGCATTTTTTTTATGAATTTTGATTGGAGGCATAAATTCATGTTAGTAATTTGTAAGTTTAGTGTCAGTCTTTGTAAAAAAAAATAAAGTAAAAGTCAGTTTGTGAATTTACCCATTCCCCAAATGGAAAAAGTTTAGACTTGTCCAAATTAAATTCAAAGGTGTTGCAAACTTACAAGGCAGATGTCCCGGGTTAATATTTCTCCAACACAAGCATAGCATAGCTTGCATTCAATCTGATCTTGCTCTTCCATATTTGATTATTGTCTTGAAAAATTGACATGATTCTATTTTAATTTGAATAAAGACAAAACAAAAGCAGACCCATCTTTCTTAACTCCTAAGAGGATGTAAATTTCTTGGCATTTTTCTCGTACTTGAATTAATCATGGGAATGGAAAACATTTAATCTCCAGCAAGAAAGTGCCCATAAAAAGTCTGTATTTTGATTCTCTCTAGTTTTTCGGAGGTCTAATGAAATTGGTTCATATCCCGTGGGTACTTTACATCTATTAAAATGGGGGAAAATGTAATTGTTACTGTTTGTACAATTTAGCAGCCATCCGAAATAATTTTGAGGGGAGACATGATTATCCTTGTCAAACTTACAACTTGGCTTTCCTTAGCGTGTTGTACAGTGGAACCTTATTTGTCTGTATAATTTTGACCAAACTTGGCAGAAATATTCCTTGGATAACCTTTTACTGAAATTAATCTGCTCCATAGATGTGAGTGGGCTTATCAGACTTGCAGAAATCACAAAATAGTTATGTTGAAATCTACAGTTGAGGCAGATCAGACCAAAGTTCGTCAGAAAACCGAGGTATGGTAGTGGGAGGCTTACAAAAAATCATGAGATAATTCTTTTACTTATGAAGTCAGTGGAGCGATTCAGGCCTTCTTGGGCCTCTTGTTACTAATATTTTTATCATCTAGGAAAGGGTTATTGCTATAATGCATACATTCTGCAGATGGAATAGCCTTTCAATAGGGACAGAGTTTGATTAGTGCACGCTAAGAGCGTAGGAAGTACGGAGCACAATCCTGAACTCCCAGCGATTATGAAGCTGAATAAATTCCGTGGAAAAGTAGGCGCGAGTTATTCGATTTCTTTTGAAATTCATCAAACGGATCAATATATGACTCAATAGGATATCATTGGATGTTATTCATCCGTATTGGCGTAAAGCTAGAAACTTGTTGGGTTTTAATGGAAGTTATTGGAAATGATCCTACCCTTCCTCTAGAATACTCATAACATGGTATAGTAATAGTGTTTCTGAAAAAAAAACTTGTTGAGAAAGACAGCGCTTTGGTAAATAATTACGATGAAAGTGATGTCACTGAAAGGTTAAGCTTTAGAATACAATAAGAGGAAAGAGAAAGTGCAGATGACCAGGCTAGCCTGCTCTCTTTTATCATCTCGGTGTTTTCTAAAGCACAAAATGATAATTCTTTTGTGGTAACATACATTTATTTTATGATCTTCAACACATTTGTGTCCTTTTTTAGAAGCCTTGTCTTGGAAAGGGTTAATGGATATTATTGGATATGGTGGTCCTCCTGAATGGTCTAAACCCATTAATATTTTAATGGCAAACACACTAATTACATTGAAAACACTCGGTCCATGTATTGAACATGTATTGAATCATTCACTGGACTTGTATTAGAGAAGAAAAGAAAGCATTAATGTATTTCCAAAGAAAGTTTTCCATGCATACCCATTGAGAGTTGGTAGGCGGCAGTCATGGCGCAGTTGGTAGGACTTATTATTCTCAATCAAGGGTGATGGTAGTGCTTGTGAGAGAAACATTAGGTATCAATGGATAGATGCTCCAGCTGCAACTATTTGACTGAAATACTGTCTAAATGGACGCCTTTTGACACCCTTTTAGATAATGACTTTGGAAAACATTGTGGAAAATGAAGAAATTGCTTGTGACAAGCAATTTCTTCATTTCCCACAATGTTTTCTGCGTAAAAAGACCAAAAAATGTTAAATTTCATTCACTTGAAATTTTTGTCTGCAACATCTTTGAATTTGGACCAGCCTAAAGTTTTGCCGTTTGGTAATGCAGGTTTCTCCCCAGAATAATTTGAAGTCGTAGTGGCAAATTAGAAGTATTGGTAAACCTTGAAATGCATTGTGTTCATGCAAACGGTTGTGAATAAAAACATACTGTGCTCAATTTGAGCAATTTCTTCTTTTCCCATAATGTTTTTATTCAGAATAATTACATTTAATTTTATAAGAATGCATTATTTATCATTTTTTGACAAGAAATATCTACAAATCAGCCTAATTGGTGACCTTTTTTGGGGACATTAAGCTGTGGGGTACTTTTGAAGCTGTAGGGGCATTACTCTGATTGACATGAAGCTGTAGTGGGGCCGATACAGCTTATTGGGCTGGGGAGAACACTGGTAATGGGTTAAACCTCATTTAATCAATCATGAGTTGATAACAGAAGAGAGACATTAACAAACATTTTTACGTCAAATTTATTTCAACATTCCAAAGACATGCATTTGAAAATAGTGCATAAAGAAGAAAATACCTGTGCTACAATATGATCGACAATATCTTTGATTGGATGAGTTGAACATTTTTGTCTGCAGGAAAAGGGTTAAATTGACCATTGCATGTTACGAGAGAGAAAAAGTTTCTCCCTGGCATCGTTAGCTGTTTGGGTTATTGATCGAGTTGTGGACGATCAATAGAAGTGTTTTTTAGCTCCACTGGCCGAAGGCCAGCGGGGCTTATGTCATGGCCCTGTGTCCGTCGTCCGTCCGTCCGTCCGTCCGTGCATGCGTAAACTTTTTCTTTAAACATCTTCTTCTCCAAAACTACTGGACCATTTTCAACCAAACTTCACACAAATTATCCTTGCATGAATCTCTACCAAATTCCTTCAAAAGAATAAAATCTGTGCAGAACTTGAATTTTAATTAATTTAATTGAATTAAATTTTCGAAAAATCTTTAAAATTACTTCTTCTCCAAAACTACTGGACCTATTTCAACCAAACTTCACAGAAATCTTCCTTGCATAAATCTCTACCAAATTCCTTCAAAAGAATAAAATCTGCGCAGAACTTGAATTTTAATTAATTTAATTGATTTGAATTTTTGAAAAATCTTTAAAAATTCTTCTTCTCCAAAACTACTGGACCAATTTCAACCAAACTTCACAGAAATCTTCCTCATGTGAATCTCTTCTTAATTCCTTCAAAAAAATAAAATCCGTGTAGAACTTGAATTTTGATTAATTTAATTGATTTAAATTTTCGAAAAATCTTTTTAAAATTCTTCTTCTCCAATACTACTGGACCAATTTCAACCAAACTTCACAGAAATCTTCCTTGCATGAATCAAATTCCTTCAAAAGAATAAAATCCGTGCAGAACTTGAATTTTAATTAATTTAATTGATTTAAATTTTCGAAAAATCTTTTTAAAATTCTTCTTCTCCAAAACTACTGTACCAATTTCAACCAAACTTCACAGAAATATTTCGTGCATGAATCTCTACCAAATTCCTTCAAAAGAATAAAATCCGTGCAGAACTTGAATTTTAATTAATTTAATTGATTTAAATTTTCGAAAAATCTTTTTAAAATTCTTCTAAAACTACTGTACCAATTTCAACCAAACTTCACAGAAATATTCCGTGCATGAATCTCTATCAAATTCCTTCAAAAGAATGAAATCTGTGCAGAACTTGAATTTTAATTAATTTAATTGATTTAAATTTTCGAAAAATCTTAAATATTCTTCTTCTCCAATACTACTGGACCAATTTCAACCAAACTTCACAGAAATCTTCATTGTATGAATCTCTTCTTATATAATTCCTTCAAAAAGATAAATTCTGTGTATAACTTAAATTTTAATTAATTTAATTAAATTAAATTTTCGAAAAATCTTTAAAGATTCTTCTTCTCCTATTGGACCTATTTCAACCAAACTTTACAGAAATGATCCTTGCATGAATCTCTTCTTAATTCCTTCAAAAAAAAAAATTCTGTGTAGAACTTGAGTTTTGATTAATTAAATTAAATTAAATTTTCGAAAAATCTTCTTTTCCAAAACTACTGGACCAATTTTAACTAAACTTCTCAGAAATCTTCCTTGCATGAATCTCCTCTTAATTCTTGAAAAAAAAAAGTCCGTGTAGAACTTAAACTTTAATAAATTTAATTAAATTGAATTTTCGAAAAATTGTTAAACAATCTCTTTCTCCAAAACTGCAGGACCAATTTATACCAAACTTCGCATGAATCTCTTCCAAATTCCTTCACGATTGGATGAAAAACTTGACCGCTGTGGGCTAGGCTTATTTTTCGCTATATGAAACATAGTGTAAATTTAAGAAAATTTTAAAAACATTTCTGCTCCTTAATCATTTATTGGATTTCATTCTGGCATAGCATGAATCTTCTTTGGATAGACCTCTATTGTATTCCTTGAACAATTTTGGTGTCTAATTGTCTAAAAGCCAGTGGAGCGATACAGGGCCATCTTGGCCCTCTTGTGTAATGATCAATTTTATTGGAATATGATTTAACCCTTTCACAAACTAACTCTTGTGGTCCCTGCAGATTGTTAGATTAGAAACCCATAAAAAAGGAAATAATGATAACCAATATTTTCTCCATTTCCCTCTATTATATGCTATAAATACAAAAATAAATTAAAAAATTCTGTTTTCAATAACAATATATTTTGTCTTCTATGACACCTTTTAATAGGATTCGGTTTTTCGTTTAAACAAATACGTCATCGTCACGCCTCACTGGTCTAAAAATAGATTGGGAATCCTCTATCGTACAAATATTATGGCTGTGAATCTCGCGAAGTTTTTCCACGATCAGCTTGCTGAAGATGACGTTCTAAGAGCTGGATTATCGTAATCATTTGTTGAGAAACATTCTAATTAAGAGTTGAGAAGGTTGCTGCACTGTCGTGTACTTTTTAAGATACATGTAGGTAACTGTGAAATAACTAGTTGACAAGTAATGTTTACACATACGGTCCTGCCTAGCTTAGATTCGCCGTGCCGCTCGTGCGTACTCGCTTACCCTTTCCAAAACGCCAAATGTCATGTTGGGCCAAACTGAAACAGTCTGCAGATGACAAAACGGGTGTGAATACTTTTAATGTTTTATGTCAGAGAAAATATCAAGGCAAAAGTAGAATGATCATCAATATCCAAAGAAGTTATTCACATTTATTTTGTTTGCTGTGCAGGTCTTTTCAATTTGGTCGATCATCATTTTCTTCTTTTGTCTCAATGTTTTCCCAATACTTTTCTGTTGGGGACGTCAAAACCGGTCTTGTTTAGGAAAGGATTTATCTGGGAAAAAAAACTAGAATTTGTCGCTGAATGTGATTTGATACCCCATAGGCTTTCAATAGGCCTACAACAGAGGGCAATAACTCATAAAATACGCAATGTAGAGTTATGCTCATTGTGCGTTGCACTCCTCCTTGGTAAGATCTATCTACCCGCAAAGTTTCATGATCATAGCTACCGTGTTTCACCTAATAGACGCGCCCCGGCGCGAAGCAAAACACCGTGGGGGCGCGCTTATTTCGTACCACTTTTCCTGAATTTTGAAGTGCTTCGGGCCGACTTTGTTTGGGACGATCACTCGAGTCATCCGTGACGTCATACAACAGGAAGTTGTGTACTGCGCATGTCACCAAGCGAACGCCTATAGCTCGTGATGCACAAGCCAACAAAATGGCCGCGCCCATACGGTTTTACCAACAATTAAATGAGACTCATCATTCGTTGATAAATGGCTACATTTCAATTAGAAAATAACACTATTTCCATGAATATTAACTTTCAGTCGCATTGACAAGGACATGTGAATATGTTGAAATTAATTAAAGGTTTTTTGTGGTTTTTCAACCGGACTTAAAATTCGTTTGCTTCTTTGGACGCCATCTTGGAATGAAAGGGACCACGGGTGAGAGCGTGGTCCGACCATGGCTTGGTTCAAAGGTCAAATGACGTCACTATAACCCGGGCTATCGGTGTTCGATTGGAACGATGGCTGAAATAGCTTGAGTGATCGTCCCAATCGAAGTCAGTCTCGCTGAATGTAGATAAGAAAGGGAAAATAAACAATACAATATCCCATAATGCAATGCAGGGTAGCGAAGATTAGTGTTGATCTGAAAGTGCTTTGAGTATCTTAAAATACATATCGTAACACACACCGGGTACACGTATAAATCAGCGGTGACGAAGCGATATCCCGTCGCGTAAGGTCATCCAGTCTACAGTTATCTGCCAGTCTATATCGCTTCGTCTCCGCTGATTTATACATGTACCCGGTGTGTGTTACGATATGTATTTTAGGATACTCAAAGCACTATCAGATCAACACTAATCTTCTCTACCCTGCATTGCATTACGGTCCTTTGTCTCGAAAAGGCGGGTGTGTTCTACTTTCGTTTTCGGAATGTTTTGATTTCTTCTTCTTCTTCACTTTACAAAAATATTAAAACATACTTCCCGTGGTATCTGTCCATATTCATTAATTCATTTTCGGCAAAAATGATTTATTTTTCATTTGTGTGCGTACTATCAATTCGCTTTCCACTTCTTAATTTACAAATCAAACGCGACCTCTTACGGGGCTTTGAAATAAACTGCATAAATGGTCACTCTGCAAGGGGAACGATAAAGGAAAGTTTATCAATGCTCGTACCGGGGCCGGATGAATTTCAATTCTACCTAGAGAGGGATAACCATAATTGAATTATTCAATCAATTACCCGAGCCGTATACCATATTATAAGACGCTTTACTTGTTGAGAAAAAGCGTTTTTCCACAAGTATGATCATCACAAAGATGAAGTTTGGTGGAGTTTGAGTTTGGAATTTTTCATTACCGTCTACTCTACGGTCTACTCTACAGTCAAGGTAAGGTCGGGTGAAGGTGGGAGGGGTGTCCCATGGCTTCCGAGATTGTAAATATAGTGGGGGCGCGTCTATTAGGGAGGGCGCGTCTATAAGGTGAAATACGGTACTTTACTTCAAGACTTTTCGATGTTTTTTTGTCGAGCCCGCTTGCGGTGAGCTCGACATAGTTGTCACAATGGCGGTTCGGTGTATGTGCGTTAGTGCGTGCGTGCGTTAGTGCGTGCGTGCGTGCGTCCGTCCGGATGGAGCTTGTCCGGGCCATAACTTCACCATGGATGGAGGGATTCAGAAATAACTTGGCACAAATGTCAAGCTCAGTAAGGCGGAGTGTCGCGTGCAAGAACCAGATTCCAAGCTCAAAGGTCAAGGTCAAACTTGGAGGTCAAATGTCAAAAATGAGAAGATTTTTGCTTGTCCGGGCCATAACAGTGATTTATCTACCTCTGCGTCATGCGTAATTTACGCAAAAAAATTCAAGATGACGCAAAGAAAAAAAAGCTGAGCGTATATCTGACGCACGTTCATCTGTATCAACCACCACGCATACTAGGTCCTAATTATTGCACAATTGGTGTCTGGTAAAAAAAACCCCGAAAGGTTCGTCTTTTTTCATACAAGGAACATATTGCAGGATAACCAAATGAGAAATTTGCATAAATGGGCGGGACTTGTTATCAACTAAGAGTTTTCGGGCAAAATAATCGGAAGAGAAAAATTCGAAATCCAACTTTTCAAAGAAGCGATCGCGAATTTAGTTATTGTATGGAAGTTATAAATTCATTTTTCTAGTAAATAAGATTGATATTGCATTTGTTTCTTTATGCAAAATGCCTTAATTTTTCATTTTTCTGACCCGACAGAGCAGATGAATCGAAACCGGAAGTGAAACGAATGACAACAAATTGACAATTTATGCTAGGTTCTACGACCAAGTTTACAAATAATGTCCATCCAGATGTTCGTTTAACAGACCGATCCGATTAAAAATACATCATAGAATATTTTTAGGGCGATTGTGGTTGGATGTGTGAACCATGATCTGAAATTACGTATTTTTGTGTATTCGTCCTCAAAATTCAACGTACCTTTTTCCGTAATCTCATTTCCAGCATTTATATAATTTTTCAGTAGTTTGAATTACGAGTGAAGTGCATCATAACTATTCTAATTTGTCTTAATTAAGGATATTAAGGGTATTCTGATACAAAACTTAATCCAATTTTGGTTATATTTGTCTACTGTCCAATGATTGACTTGGTATCATTCTGCACCATTTAAAACATAAGCCATACTCTTGAAATCATAGAGAAAGCTATATTGGGAAAATAGAAAAGGTTATATTTCTGCTTTTAAGATAATCACAATGTTTTCTTTCCTTCACAATTCAAATTCTTTTTTTGGCAAATTTTATTTAAAAGGCATTCTCCTTTATTACTTTCATTCACCAAATGAAATTATCATGAACTTAAACCATATTTTTATAATTACGATATTTTTGACTCACGATTTTCAAATTTGACCCAGAGTTTCAAGATCAGTGAGTCAGATTGACTCACTGACCCAGAAAGGTAGATTAATCACTGCATAACTTCACCATGGATGGAGGGATTCAGAAATAACTTGGCACAAATGTCAAGCTCAGTAAGGCGGAGTGTCGCGTGCAAGAACCAGATTCCAAGCTCAAAGGTCAAGGTCAAACTTGGAGGTCAAATGTCAAAAATGAGATGATTTTTGCTTGTCCGGGCCATAACTTCACCATGGATGGAGGGATTCAGAAATAACTTGGCACAAATGTCAAGCTCAGTAAGGCAGAGTGTCGCGTGCAAGAACCAGATTCCAAGCTCAAAGGTCAAGGTCAAACTTGGAGGTCAAATGTCAAAAATGAGATGATTTTTGCTTGTCCGGGCCATAACTTCACCATGGATGGAGGGATTCAGAAATAACTTGGCACAAATGTCAAGCTCAGTAAGGCGGAGTGTCGCGTGCAAGAACCAGATTCCAAGCTCAAAGGTCAAGGTCAAACTTGGAGGTCAAATGTCAAAAATGAGATGATTTTTGCTTGTCCGGGCCATAACTTCACCATGGATGGAGGGATTCAGAAATAACTTGGCACAAATGTCAAGCTCAGTAAGATGGAGTGTCGCGTGCAAGAACCAGATTCCAAGATGAAAGGTCAAGGTCAAACTTTGAGGTCAAATGTAAAAAATGAGTTGATTTTTGCTTGTCCGGGCCATTCCTTAACTTGGCACAAATGTCAAGCTCAGTAAGGCGGAGTGTCGCGTGCAAGAACCAGATTCCAATCTCAAAGGTCAAGGTCAAACTTTGAGGTCAAATGTAAAAAATGAGTTGATTTTTGTAGAACCAGATTGCTAGCTCAAAAGTAAAGGTCAGAATTTTAGGTCAAATATCAAAAATGAGTTGATTTTTGTTGAGCCCGCTTGCGATGAGCTTGACAAAGTTGTCACAGTGGCATGGCTTATTTTCCTTATATGTGACCCGTCGCGCTAAAAGGGACCTTATCGGATTTGTGAAAAGTATCGACCTAGTCTGTCTGCGCAGTCCGCGCAGCCTGACTAGGGTCGAAACTTTTCACGTTTAAGTATTTTCTGAATCTAGAATGTTTTCTCTACCTTACAATATTTTCGTTTTCCAAATACGACATCGGATGGACTTCTGCTTGGTCTGGTATATTTCTCGGAATTTGGTTTTATGGACTTAGCATAAGGTCCCTTTTAGCGTGACGGGTCACATATGTATACTCAAATTAATCCATTCTGGTATCTCGTTATAAATACATAGACATGTAATATTTTGTGAACAATAAACTGTCTCACCATGATCCCCATCATTCCAACTTATTTTGTCCCCACTTTTACAACGCCATTGTAATGACAGCTGTAGACATAGGTATGGTCTTCTTTCTTCAAAATGAGCGGGCTCGACATGTTGCCCTTCGGCATCTAGTCTGGTTAAGCTGCTGAGGAATCTCAAGAAAAAACGTTTGTCATTTCTGGTCTGTCTCCGTATCTGGAAGCAATGTTGCATGTTTAATATGCACAATGTTTCGTAGTTTTAGTTCCCGCCTGCATTATGTATGATCGACTAATATCTCGCTTGAAAATAATAATTTTTCGCTAATACTGTTACGAAAGAATTGTCCGATTCATGACCGATAAACAAAATATTAGACTGGTACCCGGCAAACGTTGTTGAGGGATTTCCCATCAGAAATCTATTTTTAGCACACGTGCCCGCGAAAATTGTTCCTTATTCCAGCCAATACAAATTTCATCATTTGGGATAGGGTAAAGTTAACTGCACCCTACTTAATGCTGGAATCAATATGAAATATTATCCTTGATATTGAGACCTTTGTCCCCATGCTTGCATACCCTGTACATGTTATGCCACAACTTTATTGTTCGTTTTCATCAAAAAATAAAAAAATCACATTTCTTCAAAAACTTTGTAACTGCAGCTTAGTTTAAGCTGCAGTTACAAGGTTTTTGAAGAAATGTAATAATTTAGTCATAGGCTTATAACCCTTTCCCAAACAGATTTTGACTGATCATATTAGGAGGCAGATGCAGAAAACAAAATGGATGTTGATAAAGATAAGATTTACAAGAGTTTGTACCATTTAGCGCACAAAATATTGAGATAAAAGAAGAAAATGCTGATTATCAGCATCTACTTCTTTTGTTTCAATGTTTTCCCAGTCGCTTTGTATTAGGGACATCAAAAGTAGAACTTGTTCTTGAAACTGGTTACCATTGCTGGGGCAATGAATGGCGTTTCACAACTCAAGTGGTTCAAAAATGCATCTTATCCACTGACAAATAAAAGTTCCCTAACTTGAAGTAGTTAATGTAAAAGCTTGGGTTTGATATTGCACTATTACCCATTCTTGAGATTGCTCTGATATTGATTCCCGATACTTTTTGCTGCAGATTTTTAATTAAACTCGTCTATTTTGACACGGTAGAGTCAGAATTTTCGGGATTGCCTGTCTCGAGGAATCAATTGGAGCGTGTTTATTGCGCGTCAGAATTGTTTCTCGGATTGACTCGTTTATCCAAATTCTGGGAACGCTATTACTTGTCATAGGAATTTTTCTGTCACAAATAGATTTTGTGCTTGTATCAGATGTGTTAACCCTTTCCCAAACAACAAAAATTTGGGATGATCCAATTGGAAAACTACTCCAGATGACAAAACTCATGTTGAAAAGGAAAGGGTTTGTGTACAAGATGGCACAGAAAATATTGAGACAAAAGGAGAAACTGCTGGTTATCAGCAGTTTCTTCTTTTGTCTCAAATATTTTCCTAAGCTTTTTCAATTAGGGACATCAAAACCTGGCCCCGGTTTCTCGAAAAAACTTAAGTAAGCTCTCAGACTCAAATCTGAGCACCGTGCTCAAATTGCACGAAATCTACGTGAACTTCAATAATACCCTTCAACGTTGGAGAGTATCCCTTTGAAGTTGAGCATGTTCTCATGAGTATGTACTTAATTTGTTTTCGAGAAAACAGGGCCTGGTTTTGACATCCTACTTAGAAAAAGTATATAAAACATTTCTCCTTTTGCTTCTATATTTTCTCAGCTATATTACTTGTATACACAAAATTAGTACATTTTTCATGATCATCTATTTGGTCAGTTTCAGCATCTTTCACTGCGGTGTAGTCCGTACTTTTCCGCTTTGAGGAAAGTTTAAGTGCCTGCAGTCGCACCAGATTGTTTGATCATGGATCAAGTTCTTATACATACATAATTTGTAGGCTATTGTTTACTAAAACATCCTGCAATTCTGAAAGATATTTTATCATTGTATGACAGAAATGTCCCATCAAAGGTCAAAGCTTCTATCCTTCTGGAGCTGACATTTTACACAGAGAGAGACCCCGGAGTTATGAAAAATGCATGGAACTGGCTCCAGCCTATAGTGGCAAAATGTCAAATTTTCCCTGCAAAGTTCTTCTTTAATCAGAAGTTGTAAATGTATACCAAATCCCACCGGAACACGACTTCAAATGACATTATTTGATTACGTTAAATTAAAGTCTCTCCGAGATATACCTCATGTCATGTTCAGATATTTTGCCTGTCAATTTTACCAAGTATATTTGAAGTAGTTTTGGTAATTTTGCATGTGCCCTAATGTCATGCTAGAAATGTTTTGTTGCTGTATGTTTTATATGTCTTTGTATTCATATCCTAGTACCATAGACCTTTCCCAAACAATACCTGGTTTTGACGTCCCTAATAGAAACAGCTTGGGAAAACATTGCGACAAAAGAAGAAACTGCTGATAACCAGCAGTTTCTCCTTTTTCCTCAATATTTCTTGGCTATATCATAAACATTTTGGCCTTTTGTGATCATTTACTTTGCCGTCTGCAGCAGCTTTCAAATTTGACCACCTTAAAAATTTGCCATTTGGGAAAGGGATAATCTCCTACATAATCCATTTTGTCGTCTGCAGCAGCTTTCAAATTAGACAACTCTAGAATTTTGTTGTTTGAGAAAGAAATGATGTTAAAGAAAAAAATGCTGCAAAATGGTTAAATTTTTGTTCTGTAAATTGTTTTGTAGCATGTCTTTTTGAGCATGCTCAATTTTGATTTATTTCATTCCTCTTTGTTACTTTTGTAAAAAAAAAATGATATCTCATTACTTTAGTCGAATTTTAGATGAGAAATGTGCTAAGGCAAAGGCCTGAAATAACTGTTAATCATATTGTTTTAGAATTTCAATTCTGATTTCATTTAAATTAAATATTCTGTTCACTTATTTGAACCCTAAATTGCTCATTGTGATAATGAGAAAAATTGGCAACATTTTAATTCATTTTATGATGTTTAAGAATTTCTTTGTATTTTCTGTTATGAAATAAAAAGGAAAAGAAACTTATTCTTGGAAAAATTCTGCTTTGTAACAAAATAACATTTTATGACACTGAAATATAATGTCTGTATATTTGTATCATTGTAGGATTATCGAAGGGTGTAGGTTTTATACGATTTGACCAGCGGTCAGAGGCAGAACGAGCGATACAAAAGCTCAACGGCCAGATTCCAGAGGGCGGTACGGAGCCGATCACCGTCAAGTTCGCCAACTCACCAAGTTCCAATAAGAACGCTCTACCGTCACTCGCGCTGGCACCGTATCTCTCCCCAACACGACGATTTTTAGGACCAATTCATCATGCTTCATCAGGAAGATTCAGGTATGATTTGTTTTGGTGTCGTTACCTATTACCACACAATGTCGGCTTTTTTGACATCCCGCAAGATAAGAGCTTTGAAAATCATTGTGGAAAATGAAGAAATTGCTTGTGACAGGCAATTTCTTCATTTCCCACAATGTTTTCTAAGCCAAAAAGCTATACAATTTTGAAATTCCATCACATTGAAATGTCGTCTGCAACTTCTTTCAAATTGGACAACCCCAAAATTTTGTTGTCTGGTAATGGCGTCAAAAAGCGTCAATGTGTGTGAATGTGTTAAATCTGTCCTAACCAAGGATTTTGGTAGCGCTTTGACTGAAGCAAGACTTGAATATCTCTGTCTAGTAAGGATTTTAGCTGTTTTCCAAACAAGACCTGATTCTGAAGTTGTTACCAGAAAAGGCTTTTGAAAACATGGAGGCAAAGGAGACAATACTGATAACCACCTTATCTCTTATGCCTCAATATTTTCTATGCTGTAATACACACAAATTTCATCTTCATTAACACCAATATTTTCGCTTGCAGCAGCTATCAAATTGGAGAACTCTAAGATTCTGTTGTTTGGGAAAGGTTTTAAATCCAATTAGACCTTGTTGTGATCTTGTTAGACAACACAAAAGTCGGGTAGACAGATTGAAGTTTCTGCCAGCCAGACGGGTTTTCAAAATGCCTTAATATAGATACATGTTCTATCTTTTGTGGAATTAGAGCTATTGATCAAGTAAATGGTCGATAAGGAAGATAGATATCGCTGCTTTTCAACAAAAAAACTTGTAACTGCAGCTTAAAACAAGCTGCAGTTGCAAGTTCCTTGTTGAAAAGCAAGGATATATTCATTGTACATGGGGTTTTGATACCTTTTTTTTGACATTTTACAAAAGTCATAAAGACATGTGACATTTCTGGCACAGTTGGATGAGCAGCTGGTGACTCAGATTGGATGTGGTGTTCTCACTGGTTTGAAAAATGTCAGAATACACATGGGTAGATTTCATCAATCAATCAATCAATCAACCTGATAATTATGACAAGACTGAATACTCTGCACTCTCCATGTACCATTTTTGATATAGCGTCTGTGTTATTGCAAAACCTTGTAACTCCAGCTTTAATCTACTCTCTTACGAACAGAGCGTATTCTCCCTACATTCCATTTCGATAGAATACTCTCTGTTCTCGCGGGGTCGTTTCACGTCTAATCTCGGGGCCTTGGCGGGATTTCGGTATCCAATCGTCGCCAATATACTCATAAACAATCGAAATTTCTGATACAAGAAATGATTGGCTAACGCTTCAAATTACCAGCTTCCGCCAAAAATAGAAGCGACGTAATGTATACGTAATCAAACCAGATCAAACTGAAAGATTTTGATTCGATAATTCAAATGTTACCGGCTTCAGCCAAAAATAGAAGCGACGTAATGTATACGTAATGATCATGCAAGATAAAACTGAATGATTTTGATTCGATAATTCAAATGGTGTGCTATAATTAGATTATGACGACCAAATAGGCTGTTGGCGTACCGAAAACTGCAGAGGTCATATTTGATGGTTTAATCAATAGAGCTCGGCATGGAGAGTAGCTTTAATCAAGCTGGAGTTATGAGGTTTTGCAATTACACGGACAATATGACAGTTCACATCATGGCCCTAGAGCAAACCTATCTTAAGAACCTAAATATTCATTACGCACTTACAATAGATTTGTCCTAAATGTTAGAGTAATAAATTGTAGTATATCATACCAGTGCTGGGGATTCAGAATATTACAAGAAACAACTCTTTCCTTATTTCCTATACAAGATCTGGTTTTGACATCCCCAGTAGAAGAAGATTTGGTAAGCATTGAAAGAAAAGATGCTTGTCATGATGCTGTTGATGAGCATTTCCTCCTTTTTCCTCAATGCTCCCCTTGGTATGATGTGCAAATAACTTGCTTTTCACAAAAATATTGTAATAATTCTGCAACACCTTTTTAATTTTGTCAGGTTCAACATGTTTTCCTTTTGGAAAGGGTTAATTAAAAGCAGTGGAATCTAGTCTGAGCATTCCTTTGATGATTGAATAAAGCATGGTTAAAGGCATAGTTATAATGAATGTGGAACATAAAGATGAGACTTGCATCATTTTCTCAATCTATTCTATTAGCTAGAAATGTAATTTTATTGGTTATTTTTGGCACCGAGTACTGAGCGAGGTACTGCATATAGAGTAGATTTAATAGTTCATTGGTTATGTCTTAGCATTTTCGAATGGTGTATACCAATGCAATGCTTTGCTTGATGGCTCAAGATTGTGTTATGTTACAGGCCAGATAGTTTTTCTGTCTGTTCATCTGATAGCTCAGTTGTTAACAGAGCTCCAGATAAGAGGGAGTGATGACTTTTTAAACTGTGATAATTCTATTATTGTTCATGAAACCCTATATTGTGGGTACTCATTTGCATCGTCTCGTCGAGACGATTCAAATGAGTACACACAACATAGGGTTTGGAGTTAAAATACGAAAGTTAGAATGTCTTCACCACCATTTATCTGTAGCTCTGTGTTAACATCAGAGTTTGTCAATCCCGAGGTTGTAAGTTTGAACTGCAGCTCGGCTTATATCCATTCTGACTTTGACAAGTCATTTGTCTCCCACCAATTGGTCTGAATCATCTATGTGAGAGAGCAGATTGAGTCTTGGTTTGGATATTTTGGTAATACTGGTGAGAAAAACACTGGGAATTCATGAGTAAGTGCTCCAGCTTATGTGATAGTAGTTGCAAAAGGCATTAAAGACCCATGCTAGGTTGTCGGACATAGAAACATGTAAAAATATATTCAAGAAATATTGTATGGAATTGTCATCCTGCATAGATAGATTATTTCTGTCCAAAGATTTCGAATGAAGTTCATTTTGGTCCTTCTAAATCAAGCCTAATATATAATTACCCTACCCGCACTTTATATTTATGGTATTAAAGATTTACGGGAAACTGTACATTTATAGATGGTAAAAAACTTGCTTCTAGCGCTAAAATTTCTGTCTTTTTGGCCTTAGATAGTGCAATGCACCACACAACAATGCAAACTCTGACTGTCCCCATGCAGCCCATATCCTGAAGAACCTAGCACCCCAATCTGTCATTATCAATCTGTTCATCTGTTAACCCTTTCCCAAACAACAACATTTTAGGGCAGTCCTATTTAAAAGTTGCCGCAGACAAAATTTATGTTAAAAAGGAATAGATTTATATACAAAATAGCACAGAAAATATTGAGACAAAAGGAGAAACTGCTGGTTATCAGCAGTTTCTTCTTTTGTCTCAATGTTTTCCCAAGCACTTTCTATAAGGGACGTCAAAACCAGGTCTTGTTTGGGAAAGGGTTAATGATTTTACAATTCCAACATTTCTTCAGTTGAGCGTATTCTACCAGAATAAGTTCACATGTCACATTGAAATTCTGCAAGCTTCTGACCAATAGATATATGAGTGAGCACTTCCTATATTTTATGCCCTTGAAATATTACCCTTTGTATTTGATAAGCATGAAGACCGACAGATGGACGGACAGACAACGAAAGGATGACTGGATGGCAACTTCACCTTTTCCCAAACGACACAAAATTAGGATGGTCCAATTTGAAAGTTGCTGCAGACGACAAAATGGACATTGAAAAAGAAAGGATTTTTTGTACAAAATAACTAAGAAAACATTGAGACAAAAGGAGAAACTGCTGGTTATCAGCAGTTTCTTCTTTTGTTTCAATGTTTTCTCAAGCCTTTCCTATTAGGGACGTCAAAACCAGGTCTTGTTTGGGAAAGGGTTAAAACACACCAAGTTCTTATAGAAGATGTCCTTACTTTGAGAGCAGTTCTCCCTCTTAGTAATTAGAGATCTTAGATGAGAAAAAACTTTGGTTCCTTTCCTAGTATGTGTTTAGGCTGTCAAAGATTGTTTTTCAACAAGGTTAAACGTCATGTATTTTGTCTATAGAAGTTCGAGAGTTTCTGAGAGAGGATGGTATCCCTTTTCCAAGCAATGTTTGGTTTTGATGTCCCTGTAAATGTTTGTTTTGAAAACACCGGTTTGTTTTGGAAACTCCCATAGAAAAAAGAAGATTAGTGCAGATAGCCAACATTTTCTACTTTTCATCCAATAGTTAACATGTTTCATACTTTCAAATACCTCAATTTTGTCAGATTCAATTCCTTTGGAGTTGAAGATTTTGTTTAGAAAGGGATTAAAGTTACCAAAGATTGTTCTTCAATAAGGTCAAAAGTCATGTATTTTGTAGTAAAGAAGTCAGGAAGAAAGCCCAAGATTCTGAGAGGATGTTACTGCCTTTCCAAGTAATTAAAACCCGAACTGTGTTAAATATTCATTATGATGTTATTTTCAGTCTCGATTTCTGTAAGGCCATAATTAGAGGTCCCCTCGGCTCACCTTAACCCTGGAAGAACTCTCACATTTCTTATGCATTTTACTTTTTGAATGGGTTTATACAAAGCTATATGTGCAATGATTCTTCTTTGCTAGTAAAAATAGTCTAGAGTTCAGTGATTTTTTTTCTTAAAAAAACGGTCGTTAATTATTGGGCCCCTTTCCCCTCTCTGAGGAATATACTTTTTTCCCCCATTTCAGAGAAATTTTGCCCTCCTGGAACTAGATTTTTTGTTGCAAAGAAAAATCCAAATCATATTTATATTCTAGGCATCTCTAGCAGTTGTAATGGTTGTTTGATGTCCCATTATGATATACAAGCAAGTTAAATGCATTTATAACACTGTATTTGAGAGTATAGGCACGTATTGAAATTTCCCCTTTTTGTGCGTTCACGCGCAAATTTTCCCCCACCTATGGGCCCTGACCCCCTTCCCCCAAAATTAAAAATAAACACTGGAGTTGCTGCTATCCTTTGAACTGAGATTTCCCAACACCATGTGAATTTTAGAACTTCTGTTTTATGGGTTGTAGGAGCCTTAACGTTAGCTTAAACTTGATAATTTTGTTGACGAGGGACACCATGATATGTAGGAAATTAAGTTATAAGCAGGCTTTGAAAGGGATATTTGAAATTTAGTACCTTATTTGTAACAACTTGAAATGTTATCTTGTAAAAAAAATTACTGGTACACTGTATTGCCCAAGGTTTTGCCTTTGGTAGCTTCGAAGATGTGAATGGTTAAGGAACATTGATTAAACAAAATTAAGATTATTTATGGCAATAGAAGCTATTTATGGAAGAGGAACTTACAGGATTAGAACATGAATATTATACAATCTGCCTTGAAGCTATGGACAATACAAAAAAGGAAAACATTGGAAGATAAGTGAAAGTTTCATGAGAGCATGTATCTGACTTTTAAACACAAACCTTGTTTTAAGCTGCAGTTACAAGGTTTTTGTTGAAAAGGCAGCGATGTATCTGACTTTCATTGCAATTAATATCCCCAGCTTGTTAAATATTCATCACTGATGTTATTTTCTCTCTAGTGCTCTATGGCCATAATTGGAGGTTAACTAGGTTTTATTCATACCCTTTTTACTTCCCTGAATTGAATATTGATACTTTGTGTCATTGACTTTCGATCCCATTTGTTTCAAAGCAGGATGCCCTTGCCATACATATTTGGTCTTTGAAATATTCACATCCGTTTTACAAACATCTTGCACAACCTCAATACTATGTTTGCAGTTTAATTTTATTTACATTATTTGAATTCTAGATTAATACATAATTATTTTAAGTCAAGATGATTTTGATCAAGTTCTGGTAATTAAAATTCTCTGGGTTAGGATCTACATAATGGTTTCCCGTAAGAATTGATCAACTAGTCCTTGCTCTATAGTCACTATTGCTTTATGGTCGTCTGTCATGCACAATCATTTGCCAAACCATTATTTTGTGGCAAGTTTTGCTTTAAATTTTGGTTGTAACTAAGATTACTGCATTGCTTACAACCAAATTTCTTGGAACTATCTTCCGGCCTGAAAATTGGCATGAAGTTTATGGAGACAAAAGAAATCATATTTTTCAAAGCATCAGTGTTCTCTCAGGTTAGTCATATAGGACCATCTTGGCCCTCTTGTTAAATCATGGTCTAGTTCTTTCAAATGAATTTGTTTCAAAGGGTCTACATAACAATGTTATTGGCCTTGGGCAAATGGAGTGCCCATGTCCTAGCTAGGCGATATAGGCACTATTGTAGAAGATAGGCATCATCTCATATTGGTTGACAGATGGACAAGACCGTTTTATCCAATTAAGTAGACCCGAGGTTATGTCTACACAGATGGCCATAATTGTCTTCTAGCCGATAACATACATGAAAACACACTTTACTAGAAACTGATTATTCTGTTTTCTCTGTTTTAGCATCCCATGCTTTTCAAGAAGAAAATAGATTTGAAAAAATAGATTTTTTTTCACAATATTTTTCAATCTCCGACCTGTCTCTATAATGATATCTAACCTTTTTAGAGACACAGAAAACTTAATTCAATTTGTCAATGTTCAAAAAAGATTGAAGACTTAGTAAGATCCCACCAATATCATGTCTAAGATCAGAAATAATTGATTCACAGGAAGAATTCTCAGAGAGATCTTGTGGGAAATTAGGTAATATCAAGCTCTAATTTCTCTAATTAGACTTTTTCACGGACTTGGTGTTTTGTGATATTTTTTGCATACAAAACAAAACTGATGAAAGTTGAAATGGAAGATCTTGAAATAATGACATGAGAACATTTACAGTAAAGAAGGAAATGCTGGTTTTAGCACCATTTTCTTGTGAGAAAAGGCTTGGGAAAACATTCAGACCAAAGAAAATGCTGGTGACGTGCATTTCACCTTTTGTCTCAATATTTTACATATGTACACATTGGCTACTGTTGATATTATTAATTTTGTTGTCTCTATCTGCTTTGAAATTTGAGCAGTCTATAATTTGGCTGTTTGGTAAAGGGTTAATTTTGTCTGAGAAAGAGCTATGAATATTTTTCATGAAGCTCAAGGGAGGTTACTTTTGTATTTCTCTTTTGTCTGAGTAATCTATACCACAATAATTACTTCCCCTGATACTGTGTTTGGTTCCAGGCTAGATTTACTATGTTTTGTCATGCAACAATTGGTTACAAACTCTTAAATAATTCTGTGTTTGTTTGATGGTTATTGAATTATTCAGTTAGAAATAGAACAAACCTTGTGTCTACCATATTGTCATTTTTCTTCTTGTTTCAAGCTGCAGTTACGAGTTTATGGAAAATGAACTACAAATGATGGTGTATCAGTTGGCTCCAGATACACAATTTAACCCTCTCCCACACATTGACGCTTTTGGACGCCCCCACAAAATAAAGGCTTTGAAAAACATTGCGGAAAATGAAGAAATTGCTTGTGACAAGCAATTTCTTCATTTCCCACAATGTTTTCTACCAAGAAAGACCAAAAAAAGTTAAATTTTGTTCAATGGAAATTGTCGTCTGCAACACCTATGAGTTTGGACTAGGCTAAAATTTTGTTGTTTGGGAAAGGGTTAATCACCATTGTGCACAATTGACCTGTGCTCATTGACTTGATTCTTTTTCCTTGCCTATAAAAGTAAAGAATGTTTGTTCATTCAGAATATTCTTCTGAGCGTCTTCTGCACAGGGAGCAAAATAGAACTAACTTTCATTAAAAGTTCTTGCATCCTTTTTGTTCAATGTCATGTGGAGTACAATTGACCAAACGCCAACTGTCAATCAGAAACATCGATTATCCAATGGGCGATCAGAAAAATGTCATGCCCCAATTGTTCATCGTTGCATGTGGTTTTGTATCGATTTATCGACTGGCAATCAAAATAATCGACATACCAATGGCAAAGAATTTTGTGCTAACAATAGACTAGGTTCAGTGTTATGTTTTGATAAACCGTCGGTGTTGTTATAAAATCTCGTAACTACAGCTTAAATCAAACCGTAGTTATGAGATTTTATAACAACTACGAAATACTATTTTGTTTGTCCGAATTTACGTCACGATTAACTGGATAAAATCGTTCCCTATTAACGACCACATGCCCATTGTTTGCCTTAAATTCTATGTTGGGCGGAGCGATCTGTCGATTTGCGTTTGGTCAATTGACCTGTACTCATTGATCTGATTCTTGTCCTCCCTTGCATAAACTAAATAATGTTTGTTCATTCAGAATATTGCTCTGAGAGTCTTCTGCACAGGGAGCAAAATAGAACTAACTTTCATTAAAAGTTCTTGCATCCTTTTTGTTCAATGTCATGTGGAGTACAATTGTGGAAGAGACATGATTACGCAAGACAGTGGATTACAACTGTCCTCTAAGTTTCTGTAGATGCTATCCATATTAGTATTGCTGAAGCTTAAGGTATTCCATCCATCAGTTGATACAAAACACATTGTGATACTTTGGGCATAGATAGTGCCAGGAAATTGAAGAGGATATACCATCATCAATTTTTGTTGACACAAATGGCGTCCAAAGTTGCACAAAGTGTTTGGTATTTAATGATAGATTGAATACCTTAAGGTTGAGTAGTAATATCAAAGTAAGACAATGGATCTACTGACTAGCTGCTTGAACTAGCCATTTACCATAAAACTTATGTTAACCCGTTCCCAAACAACAAATTTTCAAAATTTTCATTTCAAAAGCTGCTGCAGACGACAAATGAACCTTGTTTGAGATAGAATTTGTGCACAATATAGCACAGAAAATATTGAGACAAAAGGAGAAACTGCTGATTATCAGCAGTTTCTTCTTTTGTTCCAATGTTTTCCCAAGCCTAATCTTCCTGGGACGTCAAAACCAGGTCTTGTTCGGGAAAGGGTTAATTAACCATGAAGTTACCATAAGACATGTACATTATGTCTATGAATGAAAGGTTGATCCAGAGATGGCATGTCTAGGAGCATCTATATAAATAATTAATTTCTCGGGGAATCTTTGATTTCTCATGTACAAACACAAATATAAACCATGGATTGTGGTCTTTGTTCTGCATAAAGCTTTGTCCTCTGCCATGCTTTCCGTTGGTTAAGGTATCCGACCCCTCAAAAGCACCTTAGAGCCAGAGTCGAAATTTGAAAAGTGCAAATAATTCCTAAACTGTTTTACATTTCCATTCCAAATACATGTACAAACATAAGTATTTCGTACGGTTTAGAATTTTAAATTAATGCATACTTATGGAAATATTTGACAAAACTGTTCAAAATTACCTCCCTTGCATATGAATATAGAGTAAAATAATATTTACAAATTATTTTCTTCTTGAAGCATAATTTTGAAATCTGGCACGGTGAATCAACTTACGGAAAGTGTATTACATGTGTGTGTAATTTGATGCATTTCGTATCGCTAGAAAGTGGTTATTTTTTCAGGGTCTGCAAACCTTAAGACCTTTGATTCTTTATGTTATTTGAGACCAACAAAGCACCTGATCGGTATGCACATTAACTGTTCAGGATCTTATTCTCTTAACCCATTACCACACATTGACTCTTCTTGACCCCCCCCCCCCACACACACAAGACAATGGCTTTAATATGAAGAAAATCTTGTGGCAATATTGAAGCAAAAGAAGAAAATGATGATGTACAGTGTTTACTCCAAATTCATTGTTTGGGAAAGGGTTAACTGCTTCTTGTAATAGACATAATTGCCCTAATCTCTGAGAGCCTATTGATTAGTGCAGAACTGTTTTAAAGTTCCTATAGGGTGCAGTAACCCCATAATTTAATCTATTTCCTGAGAGAACATTAAATTGGTTATTATGGTTACATTAATCCCATAACAGACATTTATTGTACATTATGTAATCCGGCCCATATTTAGTCAGCCATATTGCTTCAGGCTAATGGGTCTCTCTCACATTATGGTTTGGGTCCACTGTAGTTTAGGGGGATTTGTTTGGTTGCTTTTCTGAAAATTGAACATTACATAATACCCTTTAAGTCAATTTACATTGAATCTTAACCCTTTTGGCACCATGTTTTAAACCAGAGAGTGCATCAGTGCTAAATATTTACAAAATTCCAGGAAATATTCTATTTCCTTTACACAAAGGCTCGATTCTCGGCTAGATATTGTCTTGAAATTTGAATTTGGCTAAAGGAATAGTGTAGCAGAAAGTGTAGGATATGGTCAGTATGCATTGCATGTACTGTTTTGTGCAGGCATTGTGCATACTCATTGTCAGACAAAGGGGTTAGAAAAATCCAAGTTCCGCATAGCAAGTGTCGAATGTTGGGTATACATAAGTTGCAAACTTTTTTAGCAGCTCATAAGCCCTGAAGGTAAAATTCCTCTTCCCAAGTTTTATTACAGCAAATTCTCAGACTTAATTACATACATTTAATGCATTATTAATGTTTGCTCCCCTGTATCCTTATGAGAAAATGAAAATAGGCCAGGCCCTGTGAAATAGTATCTTAAGGGGGAATGCTCCAGTTTTTCGGAACACTTGGTCATTACTGTAGAAAATTAAATGTTTCGTACCAATATGTTTCGCTACCGTATTTTCAATTATAACACACATCATTACAATTTACCAGTTTTCGGCGAAAAAGCGTATTTATTATGCGAAACTGGTTTCCTCAAGATGAAAATCGACTATTTAGAGCAATACAGTCGTAAGTGTGTATGCAGTTACCACTGTTTTGCGTTATTTTATTCATGCGTAGCTGATAAAAATTGCTGTAATTCGCTAATAAGTGCGCTGACCTATATATTTTCTTTTTGAATTATTACCAGGACATGTTGCTTAATACAATGAGGGAGTTTTATCAAATTCTATTATGTAGAACTTGAAATATTTCCAAAAATATGCAAATTTTGACATAAAACTCTCCAGCTTCGTTGATCTAACCGAACACGTGAGCATGCTGTTTTTATACATTAACGCGTTTATAATAGCACATATTTGGGGTTTTCTGTTCTTATCAAATGTAAGACGTTACTTTAAATCCGTTTTCGGGACTAAACGATGAATATACAGCATTTTATTAGCATTTTAGTGACCTTGGACAGGTGCAAGAAATTGTGCATTTTTTTCGATGTAGGGGTATGTGATACGAATGCCTATAAAATTGAAACAAGATCGCTGACCATCCATTTTTATTGTATTTTTCAATTGGTAATAACATGTAATTTCAGCATACAACATATAAATGAATTCTATTATTGGGAAAAATTTTAGGAAACTGGAGCATTCCCCCTTAATGCATCTGGGAATCTTGCACTGAACTGTTTCTAGTTTAACTTTTTCCAAATGACAATATTTTTTGGCAGATCCAAATTCAAGGACATAGATATTATATGCTCATGATGAAATAATGATATCGTGATCCTTAGAGTAAGATTCACTAGATGAGAAAATATTGATGGAAAATGAGCAACAAAATGCTGATATTCATCATCATCTCCCTCAATGTTTTCCAAAGAGACAATAAATTCATTCACTATTTGAAGGATTAAAGACCAATACAGAGAGTTTATTAAAGATCCCATGAAATGCAGAAAGTCGGCATTTCCTTCTCTTCCCAGAATATATTTTCTTTGCAGGCATATTTAACGACATTGATTATTTCATCTGAAAATTGGGATTCATAAAAAAAAATAAAGGGAGATAATGTGAATTAAAGTTATAATCTTATAGATCCAATAGTCTCCCTTGTCTGTGCTAGTAGAGGTTCTTTCCATCAATTCATACTCAACTTGAACCCTTTTCCAAAGAAGACCTTGTCTTGATCTTGATGGCCCTTACTGGAAAGGGTTTGGAAAATATTGAGACAAAAGAAGAAAATGCTGAAAATCAGCATTTTCTTCTCTTTCCTCAATATTTTCTGTGTTCTACCATACACATATCCTTTCTCTATCAACTGCCACTTTGTCAATTGACCAAACGCCAATCGACAGATCGCTCCGCCCAACATAGAATTTAATACAAAGAATGGGGATGTTATCGTTAATAGGGAACGATTTTATCCTGTTAATCGTGACATAAATTCTGACAAACAAAATAGTATTTCGTAGGTGTTGTCATAAAATCTCGTAACTACGGCTTGATTTAAGCCGTAGTTACGAGATTTTATAACAACACCGACGGTTTATCAAAACATAACAGTAAACCTAGTCTATTGTTAGCTCAAATTTCTTTGCCATTGGCATGTCGATTGTTTTGATTGCTAGTTGATAAATTGATACAATAACACGTGCAACGAATAACAATTGGGGCATGACATTTTTCTGATCGTCCATTGGCTAATCGATGTTTTTGATTGACAGTCCGCGTTTGGTCAATTGCAGCAGCTTGCAAGTTGGGTCTGCCCAATTTAATGCAACTTAGGGGAAAGGTTAAGAGAAAAGGCAGTGATGTGTTATTTGATTTGTACAAATGATGAGATGTTTTTGTAAAAATTATAAAAACATTCAGAAAGCATGCAAACACAAAAGCCGACATGACTGACATCACAAAGCATCAATAGATGGGTAAGGGTTAAACTGAATTATCAAAATTTGATATCCTAATCTCAAATATAAATTCTAGAAATCCATTTACAAATGAGAAAATAGAGGAAATGGATGCAATGTTATAAAACATATTAACTAAGAATGCTGTTAGTTTTCTTCAAACAACTCATCTAGAATTTATTAGGCTTTTTGTTGCCATGGCAATTGACAGTCAGATGGGGTTTTATCCCTTAATTCTGTAATTCGCATATTTGTGTTGCTATGTTGGTATGATAGACAGAAAGATTTATGATAGTAAGATATGAAAGGCATACCATTTTCAAATAATTAAAGATCAAAGTGCTGAGAGAACTGATGGTAAAGTATTGTCTTTAGTTATGTTATGGAAGACTGATAAAGCAAAAGACTAGCACTGAAGTCTTAAATCAGAATGCATAACATTGCACATTTTTCAATTGGTTCACCCTAAATTTTTTGATGCGGCCAAAAGATAACAGCTTTGGAAAACATTGTGGAAAATGAAGAAATCACTTGTGACAAGCAATTTCTTCATTTCCCACAAAGTTTTCTGCCAAGAAAGTAGTAAAATTTTCAGATTTAATCAACTTAAAAATGTCATCTGCAACATCTTTGAATTCGGACCAGTCTAAGATTCTGTTGTCTGGTAATGGGTTCATTCAATATTCCGTCGTATATTTTCAGATACTCACCATTAGAGACGAGTCTTCTGGGCACCAGCACGCTGCTGTCTACGACGCCGTCGAGCCCGGGTAACACCTTGACGGGCGCCGGCTGGTGTATATTCGTCTACAATCTAGCTCCGGAAACGGAAGAAAACGTCCTCTGGCAGCTGTTTGGACCATTCGGCGCGGTCCAAAGTGTTAAAGTTATCAGGGACTTCCAAACTCAAAAATGTAAAGGTTTTGGATTCGTTACCATGACGAATTACGAAGAAGCACTAGTCGCAATAAATAGTTTGAACGGATTCGCCCTCGGCAACCGAGTTCTACAAGTTTCCTTCAAAACCAATAAGATGAAAGTTGTCTGAACGACATCGTAAATCCGAAGATTGTCAAATCATCACAAGACAACCAAAATGGCATAACTAAAGCTTCGTCAAAACTCAACAGGATCAGGGCTCATCTAGTGTAAATGCTTATGATGGCATATTGTGGCTAAGTTCAAAAATGTTGTAACCACAGCTTATTCAAGCTGTGGTTACAACATTTTTGAACTTGGCCAAAGATATCCACTATACCCTTCCAATAATTTTGCTCCGATTTTAAAACTTTTGTTTTGGCATTTTGGTTGTCCAAGGAAGAAATGATCTAGTCAGATTTCCATTTTTTCGTTGCTATGGAAATAGAATGATTTTATGACATTGTGCTTGGCTATTTTCTAGTCCTTTTCATACAGTATCATAATGCTTGTATTTCAAGATTGGCCCCTTTTTATGGGGTCGGAGGTCATTATTTTGACCCAGTTTTATGGCAATATTTGAACAAAACCTCAAGTCATCTGTTGCCATAGAAACCATGCTCATTCCATTTTCTAAATCTTGAATACTCAAGCATAATAGAATCTCAAAATGTGCAATAATTAAAATAGCCAGCATGATATATTTCCATAGCAACATGTTTTTTTTTTCTTTAAGAATTTCTTTTTGTCTAAAAAGTGCTGAAATTAGATGGTTAAGTTTATTTAAGAATCTTTCCATTACCATACTATTTCATTATGTGGTTTCATAACTGATAAAATCAAGCCTAAATCTATGGCTTAATGCAAAATTAATGTAAGTCTGTATAAATATTTTATGCTGTTACAATTGTTTTGCATTAGGCATTAAGAAATCCATTTAAGCAATGAATATGTTGCTAATTGACGAAAAAGGATTTACTTAGCAAAAAAAAAATAAATAAAGCATATTAATTGGTCACATTCCAAAATGGTGTAACTACAGCTTATTCAAGTTGTAGTTAGGACATTTTGGAATGTGTCGAATGATATGCAAGTAGAATACAAGGAGTAAGTGCTTTCCTATTGTAAATGTATTTACTTGAATAAAGCAGTTACAATGGTTTTGTACTGACCCATCAAATAGTCTATCCATTTGTCATAGAATGTAGAAATATGCTGCTTCTATTTCATTGAAAATATAGCTCACGATAAATGACCTGGCAGAGCATCTCTAGCCAATCAATAGGGATGATCTGCCATGTCATCTATTGTGAGCTATACTATGTGATTTATGAAAGGTCAAGTTTTCTAAACTTTGCTCAAAATGTTGCTAAGACCATGCCATAGAAAGTTTTGTAGGAAAATGAAGGGCTTTCTTAGCTTATTGCTGGATTCATTCTAAAGCATTGTAGGTAAATAAAGTTTTCACAATCTTAATTTAATGATTTTGAACGAAGGGAACCATCTTTGAAAAAGGAGCAGTATATTTGTACAATCATGACAATTATTTTAATTTGTGAATAGAATACTATTTTTAGTTCTTTGACAACTATAAAGTTCTTAAAATTATATAATATTCACTTAACAAATTGTAGAAAATTGTTGAAAGTTTTGATAGATCTACTGAAACTATCAATGCCAAATTTATGTAGCATAATTATGGTATATCTATATATAGAGAAATAATGTTAAAAAAAGAAGATTTGTTAATTGTTGAAAGAAAATGATATGAAAAGAGTTTAAAATAAAATCTCCAAGAGATTAGAATTAGGTTAAGATTTTAAGATTATTTTTTCTTCCAATTATTATTTTTTCTCTGAGAAAATATTGAAACGATAAAACTAATTTTAAACCATATCACATTGAGGCTTGACATCAGATCTATGGATTAATGACTGCCTGTCTACTTCTCATTTAAAATCTGTTTGTTTTGGTCAGTAAAGCAAAAAAAAAACCTGGGGAAAATAGTCAGCTGTGTTTGAAAATATGGTAACTGCAGCATACTCAAGCCATAGTTACAAAATTCTTAAACCTAGCCAAAAACATAAACAACTTTGGATTTGGAAACATTTGTGGAATAAATTTTCTCAGAGAAATTTTCTTTATTTAATCATAACGACTATGTTAAAAGTCCCAAAATTTGAATTTCGTTTTTTAGAATGCTTGATTTTTATCATGTCTTGATTTTCAAGATTTGATAGTTAAATTTGTAATAATGATTTGTCTAATTTGAATCTTGAGTAATATATATTGTATAATTTCGTATAATTCATAGTTATTTATATATTTTGGTGATTGTGTTTGTATTATTTATTTTAGAATAGTTAAATTAAGATTTAGTGTAAGAAAACTGTAAGTACATAGAGAGTGGTCATCGCAAAACTTTTGTAAACTTGTGCATACAAAATTGTATGCATAGAGCTACTTAAGTTTAAGAAAGGGCATAGACATTCTAATCATGTTATTTCAAATCTAAACCCTCTGTTGTTGGTACTCATTGGAATCCTCTTGATGATACAATTCTGATGAGTGCCCACAACATAAGTTTTGGTGAATAATAAATGAAATATCACATTTTGAAACTCCATTACACCCTCTCTTATTTGCATCCCTGTTATGCATACACAAAAGTTTAGCACTGACCGTGTCTATTTACTTACAGTGGTTTTGAACTAATTCTGTCAGTTGTCTATGATTTCACCCAAATCTTTGTTGGAAAATAAGAATCAAGTTGTTATGAATGAAATATTATGCCGAATATTACCCAAAGGAGGGGTTCAATATCCCTTGCCAAAACTAATGATTTAGGCTCTTCCAAAATGGAAAAGACACAGTCAATCAAGAGATCTCAGGCATTTGGATTCATAGAAGGGCATGCATAATAAAGAAATCCACGCTTACTTGAAGATCATAGTGAGATATTTGATGGAAAAAAGAAAAACCTGCAAAAATGAAAATATAAGCAATATAATTATGTACATGTACAGTAGAATTCATTTAAGAGTTTTGGTATATTCTCAAGCAAGTACTGGTTTCAAGCTTTCTTCATTTATGAGATGTTGTCTTTCCACTAAAACATTATCAAGGATGTTCTATTGCTTATGGCATACTATTGTAAGTGCATATAAAATTTAAAGCACTTACAAATAATTAACACCAAGTCAAGAATTCTATTTCTGAAAACCGCTGACTATGTGTATGTGCTGTTTGAATGTATGTTACTTTAGGCTTGCTCATTTAGTCACATATCAAGTTAGTCTAAACAATTCACTGAAAAAAGTGATCTTAAAGTTGAAAAGCTTTCCTTTTGCACTTGGAAAAAAATATTAATAGAGTACCCACAGCTCTGGGAAATAGAGTGTAGATCAGAGTAAATCCAATATGGGGTTTGGGGGAGGGACTGCCTTGAATTTTTATGATATTTCCCAATACCAGGGTACAGTTAAGTATTCAAAACTATCCATGGTTTAATGACTTTTAAATGCACAAGTTTTACTGTCTCCGTGGTGGTTCAGTGGAAAACTGTTGTACTGGCATAGAAATATATGTACTTACAACAGTTTTGCTCTGATCCCTATTTGGAAAAAAACATGTCATTGGTAGGAGATCAAAACATGGCAATTACAGCTTGAAAAAAGCTAGAGTTACAATGTTTTGAACTCTCATCCACAATGTGTTTGTTGATAAAGAAATCCAACTTTTAAATTATGTTATGCACTTTAGTTCTTTGTTTCACAATTTGTATTTTCAGTTCTTTTGTGTTTATTGTTCGTTTTAATTGTTTTTACAATGATACATTTTTGAAGCAATATTTTTCTTGATGTTCAAAACCCATAGATTTGTCTTATTGAAGCAACCAAATTAAAGTTTTATTCTATTTTGATAAAAACTTTTTAAAACAAAATGTGTAAGAAATAATCATTTTGAAGGAAAAATAAGAAAGCTGTTATGATTTTGCCATTTGTAATAAAAATTCTGCCTATGATTAAATGTCCCAGATATAATCTGATCATACATAAAAGTGTCTGAAAATGTTTGGTTGTCATAGTAACGAAATAGAAAATAGGGAAAGAACTATCCAATATTGATATTTATCAATCATTGGGCTCAAGTAGACGAGAAAAGGCAAGCTTGACTGCATACAAAATGGATGATGGTTCTGACCAGACTTAGTAATGCATTACCAAACAACAAAATTTTAGGTTGATCCAAACTCATATGTGTTGCAGACGACAATTTCCATTGAACAACATTTAACATTTTTTGGTCTCTCTTGGTAGAAAACATTGTAGGAAATGAAGAAATTGCTTGTCACAAGCAATTTCTTCATTTTCCACAATGTTTTCCAAAGCCTTTATTTTGTGGGGCGTCCAAAAGCGTCAGTGTGTGGGAAAGGGTTAATCCATTACCATACGGTGATGCTTTTTGACTTCCCTCAAGATAAAGGCTTTAGAAAACAGTGTGGAAAATGAAGAAATTCTTTGTGACGAGCAATTTCTTAAGTTCCCAGAATGTTTTCTACCCTCAAAGACCAAAAAGTGGTGAAAAAAATCATTCACTTTGAATCATCGTCTGCAACATCTTTGAATTTGGATCAGTCTAAAATTTTGCTGAACAAAGTGAATATGGATGCCTTTCCTAAAAGGGGAATAACTTTCATCATTTGTAAAGTTTCTAAGTTGTTGGTTATTTCCCTTAGACAATTGATGCACCTTCAACACTGGATGTTTAGATGGCACTGAGGGAAATTTGCAATACTTTTAGAAAGATTTTATCATCCCTATAAATTGACATTTGAAAAGAAATGGCATTTATAAATTAGAAATCTTCAATAATATTTGCTTAGGGCATACAAAAATCAAATCCATATCCGCATTTCTCTACATTCATATCATTTAGTTGTATCATATCATTATACTCTAACATTTTGTCCTTGTAAAATATTTAAAGATTCAGATCTGATTGAATTAAAATTCAACTTTCTTCAAAATTTGTTTAAACTTTCCTTCAACATTTGGAAATGTTGGCAAAGTACATTTTATATTGAAGCTTCCTCTTTAAAGCAGTTTTGGTCTTTCACAAATTGAAGAAGTAATGATTATTTAACCCTTTCCCAAACGACAAAATTTTAGGGTGATCCACTTTATAAACTGCCACAAATGACAAAATGGAAGTTATTATTGATAGAATTTCATAGAAAATATTGAGACAAAACGAGAAACTGCTGGTTATCAGCAGTTTCTTCTTTTGTTTCAATGTTTTCCCAAGCCTTTTCTATAAGGGACGTCAAAACCAGGTCTTGTTTGGGAAAGGGTTAAGACTCTTACTATGAGTTATAATGTGTAAAAACGAAATAACAACTTAAATAAAACCATTTTATAACAAAAGTACATTTGAAATGTGTATACCTAGGAATGGGTCATCAATGTCAAGCTTCAAAAATACAAATAAGACATTTCTTTAATATTTATAAACCATGACCATCAAAACCCAAATCCATTTGAGCCCAGATCTGGAAAATGGGCCCTTACAGCATTTGAGACTATCATGTTTACAGATCAGCCTGTACCAAAGTGCTGTCTAATCTGGACTCATGCTGCTCTTATATAGTTGCTACAGTTTACAAAGATATTATTTGAGAACAGCATGGATCCTGATCAGACTGTGCGTATGCACAGGCTGATCAGAATCCATGTTGATCTCAAATGCCATTTATAAGGGCCTTTTTACCAGATCTTGGCTCGTTTATTTTAATGCTCATTGTATCTAACCTTCTGTCTCAATTTTTATTGTGTTATTTAGTCATTTTTCGATGATTTTACTTGATCTTTTGTCAAGAAATTCGCTTTTTAATCCTTATTTAGCTCGCACAATTTTTGTACGCTTTCTTGTGTTGTGTTCGACAGTTAATCTTGTGTTCACCCCAAAAGTGGTAACATTGTGGAAAAAGGATATAGTTTATCTCTTTGAATGAAAAAAATCTTTTCATAGAGAATTTGCATAGGGGTTAATTGGTGCAAAAATGGCCATCCATTTGTTGAAAATTACTGCAACAAAGTCAATGAGAAGATCATTTTTAACCCTTTCCCAAACGGCAAAATTTTAGGGTGATCCACTTCAAAAACTGCCACAAATGACGAAGTGGAAGTTATTAAAGATAGAATTTGTGTAAAATATGGCATAGAAAATATTGAGACAAAAGGAGAAACTGCTGATTATCAGCAGTTTCTTCTTTTGTTTCAATGTTTTCCCATGCCTTTTCTAATAGGGACGTCAAAACCAGGTCTTGTTTGGGAGAGGGTTAATTTCTTTTTGAATTCAAGATACTTTTTATCAGGAATTGGTGTCTATTTTCATGCTTGAATTAAGCATTCAATTAGCATATCTGTACAGACAAGTCAATGCAACTTGCAAATACAGCAGAATTCATCCTTTTCCACAATGTTACCTAGTTATATATTTCAGTTTTATCAATCAATGTGTTGTGTTTATTTTCAATCTTATTTCTCTTTTTGTCTTCAGTTTTATGTTTTTTGGAGGGAAATAAAAGAAATAGTTGAAAACAAGTTATATTTTTGTGTTTCTTTTTGTTTCCTTATTTTCTGTTATTTATTCATGAGTTCAGTTTTTCTTTTTCGTTCCCTTTCCTTTATACAAATTGTGAAAGTTGATAACCCTTTCCCAAATAGTAATGGCTTAGCCTGTTCCCAAAAAAAACCAAAGTGGGATAGTCCAACTTTAAAGCTGCTACAGACGACCAAATGTCAAAAAGCATGCAAATTGTGTGCAATTTAACATAGAAAACATTGAGGCAAACAGAGAATATGCTGGTTGTCAGCTATTTCTTTTGCCTCAATGTTCTCCCAGACATATCATATTACAATGTCAATTGTGTGTACAGCTTGATGTCAAATTGATGTACAAAACACAGAGTTGGACGCCATGTGATGACTCCCGATTTACCAGCCAGTCTATTTTCCAGTCTAATTCTAGAATTATGTAACAACCAATCCAAATGGCCTGAGAAATATGCTGTGGCTAATCAGATTGTGTGTTACAAAATTGAGCATCATTGTTTGATACAATCCTTAGTAAAAGGATAGCAGATAGAAGGGTCACATGTTCAGACCTGGTGATGATTCCAGATAAACCCCTATTGTAGAATATCAATGCTTGTCCACAAAAACCTCGTAATTGCAGCTTTTTGTAGGCTGCAGTTGCGAGGCTTTTGTTTAAAAGCGACAATATATCTTAAACACTTACAAACAAGTAAAAAGTCAATGGGTTAGCTTTAAGACCTGAGGATGATTCCTGATTCACCCCACTCCGCTCTCTCCGAGAATATTTAGAAACACATACAAACAAGCTAAAAGTCATTGGCCAATGGGTTGGCTTTTACCCCATCTCAAATGGCAAAAGTTTAGACTGATACAAATGCTAAGATGTTGCAGACAACAATTTCAAGTGAGTGATATTGTACATTTTTGACCTTTTTAGCTCACCTGAGCACGAAGTGCTCAAGGTGAGCTATTGTGGTCACTTTTTGTCCGTCTGTCCGTCCGTCCGTCCACAATTTCGTGTTTACACTCTAGCATCTACAAATATAAGCCAATCTTGACCAAACTTGGTCAAAACATGTATGGCCATAAGATCTCGTATGAGTTCGATTATGGGTCAGATCGAACCAGAAAGTCAGGAGTTATCTGCCCTTGAATGCAAAAAATACTTAGTTTTGACATTGTTTACACTCTAGCATCTACAATTATTGATCAATCAAGACAAATCTTGGACATAACATTGTAGACCATAAGATCTCGGATGAGTTTGATTTTCAGTATGATCTGACCAGAAAGACGAGAGTTATGTGCCCTTGAATTTGACAAAATTGCCATTTTCGGCTGTTTTTGACCTTGTTTACACTCTAGAATCTACAATTATTCATCAATCAAGACAAAACTTTGACACAATGTTTGGGACCATGAGATCCCGGATGAGTATGATTTTCAGTCTGATCTGATCAGAAAGTCGAGAGTTACTTGCCCTTGAATTTGACAAAATTGTCATTTTTGGCTGTTTTCGACGATGTTTACACTCTAGAATCTACAATTATTGATCAATCAATCCAAAACTTGGACACAAGGTTGGAGACTATAAGATCTCATATGAGTTTGATTTTCAGTCTGATCTGACCAGAAAGATGAGAGTTATGTGCCCTTAAATTTGATCAAATTGCCGATTTCGGCTGCTTTAGACCTCGTTTACACCCTAGAATCTACTATTATTGACCAATCAAGACAAATCTTGGACACAATGTTGGATATCATAAGATCTCGGATGAGTTTGATTTTCAGCCTGATCTGACCAGAAAGTCGAGAGTGCCCTTGAATTTGACAAAATTGCTGTTTTCGGCTTTTTTCGACCTTGTTTATACTCCAGAATCTACAATTATTTATCAAACAAGACAAATCTTGGACACAATGTTGGGCACGATGAAATCTTGGATGAGTTCGATTTTCACAATGTTATTGACCATAAGTTCGTTTTCAGTCTTAGAGTAATAAATATTTTTTGAATTGAAGAAAAGTGTTGCTTATATCATTTTGGTTCAGGTGAGCGATATAGGACCATCATGGTCCTCTTGTTTAGTAGAAACCTTTGTGGGAAACAAAGAAATTGCTTGTCAATAGCAATTTCTTCATATTCCAGATGGTTTTCCAAAGCCATTATCTTGAAGAGAGTCAAAGGTTGTCACTGTGCGGTAATGGGTTAAACTTCTGAACATGTGCAATAACAGTTTTGAATTGCTACTCTGTGATGCACATTGGCTCAAACCTGTATGTTGTAGAAGCATTCTTGGAAAGAAGACATCTCTTTCCGTGTTTATTTGTACATAAGTTTTTGAAATGAGACACCTGAAGAATATTTCAAAGAAAAAAAGTGTCAAAACTGTCATTTTTAGCTCACCTGAGCAACATGCTCAAGGTGAGCTTTTGTGATCACCCTGTGTCCGGCGTGCGTCGTGCGTCGGAAGTCGTCAACAATTTCTTTAAACATCTTCTCCTCCTTAACCACTGGGCCAATCCTAACCAAACTTAGCAGGCATGTTCCCTAGGTGACCCTTTTCAAAACTTGTTTTCAGATTTTTGATTCGTCAAAAAATGTGGGCGTGGCAGGGCGGGGCTTATCAGACTTAGAGAAATTGTTAAATAATTCTTCAAAAATCTTCTTCTCCTTAACCATTGAGTCAATTTCTACCAAAGTTGGCAGAAATGTTCCTTGGGTGACCCTTTTCAAAACTTGTTTTCAAATTTTTTATTCATCAAAAAATGTGGGCGTGGCAGGGCGGGGCTTATCAGACTTAGAGAAATTGTTAAATAATTCTTCAAAAATCTTCTTCTCCTTAACCATTGAGTCAATTTCTACCAAAGTTGGCAGAAATGTTCCTTGGGTGACCCTTTTCAAAACTTGTTTTCAAATTTTTGATTCGTCAAAAAATGTGGGCGTGGCAGGGCGGGGCTTATCAGACTTAGAGAAATTGTTAAATAATTCTTCAAAAATCTTCTTTTCCTTAACCATTGAGTCAATTTCTACCAAAGTTGGCAGAAATGTTCCTTTGGTGACCCTTTTCAAAACTTGTTTTCAAATTTTTGATTCGTCAAAAAATGTGGGCGTGGCAGGGCGGGCTTATCAGACTTAGAGAAATTATTAAATAATTCTTCAAAAATCTTCTTCTCCTTAACCATTGAGTCAATTTCTACCAAAGTTGGCAGAAATGTTCCTTGGGTGACCCTTTTCAAAACTTGTTTTCAAATTTTTGATTCGTCAAAAAATGTGGGCGTGGCAGGGCGGGGCTTATCAGACTTAGAGAAATTGTTAAATAATTCTTCAAAAATCTTCTTTTCCTTAACCACTGAGTCAATTTCTACCAAAGTTGGCAAAAATGTTCCTTGGGTGACCCTTTTTAGCTCACCTGAGCACGAAGTGCTCGAGGTGAGTTATTGTGGTCACTTTTAGTCCGGCGTCCGTCCGTCCGTCCGTCCGTCAACATTTGGGGTGTTTACACTCTAGCATCCACAAAAGTTACTCAATCTTGATCAAACTTGGCCAAAACAAGTATGATCATAAGTTCTTGGACAAGTTCGATTATGGGCCTGATCGGACCAGAAAGTGCGGAGTTATCTGCCCTTGAATGTCAAAAAATGCTGTTTTTAAGTTTGTTTACACTCTAGCATCTACAATTATTGATCAATCAAGACAAAACTTGGACATAATGTTGGAGACCGTAAGATCTTGCTTGAGGTCAATTTTCAGTCTGATCTGACCAGAAAGATGAGAGTTATGTGCCCTTGAATTGGGCAAAATTGCCTCTTTTTTGTTGTATTCAAAAAAGAGTTAATCTAAGGGAAGGAACTCTGACACTACTTTTATTCAGTATAAGTAGAGTTATCTAGTTTGATAGAGGATATAAATAGATTTGCACTCTAATATACCATTACCAAACAACAAAATTTTAGCCTAGTCCAAAATCATAGGTGTTGCGGACGACAAGTTCCATTGAACAAAATTTAACATTTTTTGGTCTTTCTTGGTAGAAAACATTGTGGGTAATGAAGAAATTGCTTGTCACAATGTTTTCCAAAGCCTTTATTTTGTGGATCATCCAAAAGTGCTGAAAGGGTCAATCAAGACAAAACTTGGACACAATGTTGGGGACTATAAGATCTCAGATGAGTTTGATTTTCAGTCTGATCTGATCTGAAAGTCAAGAGTTACGTGCCCTTGAATTTGACAAAATTGCCATTTTCGGCAGTTTTCAACCTTTTTTACACTCTAGAATCTACAATTATTATTCAATCAAGACAAAACTTGGACACAATGTTTTGGACCATAAGATCTGGGATTAGTTTGATTTTCAGTCTGATCTAATCAGAAAGTCAAGAGTTATGTGCCCTTGAATTTGACAAAATTGCTGTTTTTTACTGTTTTCTACACACTAGTCTCTACAATTATTGACCAATCAAGACAAATCTTTGACACAATGTTGGAGACTATAAGATCTCAGTTAACTTTTATTTTCAGTTTGATCTGATTAGAAAGTCAAGAGTAATGTGCCCTTGAATTTGATAAAATTGCTGTTTTGGCTGTTTTTGACCTTGTTTATACTCTAGAATCTACAATTATTTATGAATCAAGACAAAACTTGAACACAATGTTGGGGACTATAAGATCTTGGATGAGTTTGATTTTCAGTCTGATCTGATGAGAATGTTGAGAGTTATGTGCCCTTGAATTTGACAAAATTGCCATTTTCGGCAGGTTTCGACCTTGTTTACATTCTAGAATCTACAATTATTGATCAATCTATACAAAACTTGAACACAATGTTGGGAACCATAAGATCTCATATGAGTTTGATTTTCAGTCTGATCTGATCAGAAAGTCAAGCGTTTTGTGCCCTTGAATTTGACAAAATTGTTGTTTTCGGCTGTTTTCGACCTTGTTTATACTCTAGAATCTACAATTATTTATCAATCAAGACAAAACTTGGATACAATCAGGGCTAAAGATAAGTGGAGGTGAAGACATACTAACATTGTTTTTTCGAATTCAAATCCTATGTTGTGGGTACTCATTTGAATCGTCTCGACGAGACGATACAAATGAGTACCTAGTCCTACCTACAACATAGGGTTTGATGATCACTGACAGCATTATTGCAGTTTGAAAAGTCACCACCCCCTCTTATCTGGAGCCCTGTACAATGTTTGGCACAATAATTTAGATCTCGGATGAGTTAGATTTTCACAACCTTATTGACCATAAGTTCTTTTTCAGTCTTAAAGTAATAAATATTAATTGAATTGAACAAAAGTGTTGCTCATATCATTTAGGTTCAGGTGAGCGATATAGGACCATCATGGTCCTCTTGTCTTGTTTTACTTGAGCCAGATCTTGATTTGGAAGAGCCTAATATTTTTGGTGGCAAAAGGGAAATTGAGAGATTGAAGACAGGTTGTAAACCCTAATTGGCCAAATGATCCAAAATATTTTGAAATTATTTTGATTCAGTAATTATTTCAATACCAATTGAAGACAAATTATTGTATAATTGTAGCTAAAGCTAATTGGTTTATTTGAAATAAGTAATTATTTCGATGATTTTACAGAAGTTTAATGAAGTTTTTCTTCAAATTATTTGCACTTTGAGTGTGATACTGTTATATTTTTACCGGAAGGGTGTATAGCAATATTATCGTAAGTATATTGCGTTAAGATGTACAATGATTAAGCCTTAACCCCTCAACATAAAATTATTATACGTAAATGAGGAAAGTTAATTACTACTAGGCGGGTACAGAAAATATGAAAACCATTTATTGTAAAATGGAAACAAAATCTTTACCTTTTAATGGTTATTAATGATTAGTATGGTGTACGAAAAGGTATCCATGTTTGTTTGAGAATTTTTTTAAAATTTAGAGATTGTGTTTAAAGTTTTAGCTCAGTTATATTTTCATTCCCAGTTCGAGTTTTTTGTTCAAAACTTCTGAAGCTCCAATTTATCTGCTCCAAAATAAGGTTACAGGGAGGTCAGTCACTCCTAACTCCAGATTTGAAAAAGAAGAGAAAAGGATAAACTACAAATAGGGTAGTTAAAACCAAGTTTAGTATGGTAAAGAGTTAGCAGAGCATAAAGAAAGCTTTCTGAAAGGAGCAAGGAAAAATATTTATTTGATAGATAAAAAGAATGTATTTTTATTTAAAAACACATAGTAAGCAACTATGAAATTTTCATCTTGTTTGTTAAAGTTGGAATTTTCTTCTCGTATTTCAAGTCTTTTCGAGTTAATTAAATGATAGGCTTTGCTCTATGAAAAGGGGTTTTTGACTGCACAAAATCAGCGAATGTCCAATTAAATGGAGAAAGAATAGCGGATGCCTGCATTGTGCGTACAGGTTGGCATGTCTAGAAGTTTAATTCCAACTTGTTATGGGTGATTAATAAAATTCCCTTTTCATAGATCACACCATTAAGAATTTTTTAAATGTTATGCTCATAGTTGGCTGAGTTGATAAGAATCATAGTCTGCTGATTTTTAAGATCGCTTTGCCGTTTTGGCTCGCGATTTTTCTTAAATCTCTTTTAGAAGCATTTTTTATCGTCTTGCTTAAGTGAGAGTTCTTCCAGGTTAACGAATAAAACAATTTTGATAGTCCAGAGGCCTGTTCTTTTGAGCAAGATTTTTAAAGATATCTTTAGATTTCTTAAGATATTTTTAGATAAAGCATTCTTTAGTTCAAGATTTTCAAGCCGCTCAATGGGAGGCGCCATTACTCTATGCTTCTTGAGGAACTCCTCTGTCGATTCTGTTGAAACAACATAAATGAGAATTGACAGCTGCTCCTAATGATCCAAAATTTATAAACTGTCGTGTTCTGATTGCTCCAAACTTAGTACAAATGAAGTCATCATAACATCATTTGTATAAAGTATGTAACGTTTGGGGCACCTTGGTCAAAATCTCTCTCTTAAAAATACTTTATCTAAAACATCGTAAGATATTTTGAAAAATCTTGTGCTGAAGATGGGCCTCAGTTTATACTTGTTACATGTTATAAATGTATGAAAAACAGTGTGATTATGCATCTCACATTAAATGTGAATTTGAGCGCCACTTTCAATAATTCATGAACACCGAAAAACTATTGAATGATAGAATATGTTTGTAATTGTATGTTTGTCAAAATACAAATTGAGAGACCTGTGCAAAACTAATATAATGACAATGGGTTTTGATCTCCCATAAACGATATGTGCATATAATCATAAACAATAGCTTTGCACTGGTCCAATGAATTAAAGGGCAATATTTTACCAAATGTTTCTAAATTGTTTCAAAATTGTGAAATTTTATGCCTCATATTACATCCCATCCAACCAAAAGATGGCTGCATTTCATTGTTTGAAAAGAGATAACTATTTAAAATAATGTCCTTTAAGCACAATGTCAAAGTTTTTTCAGTCATTTTGATCTGAGAAATGCAACTAGAAAGACAATACACATTTATGAGATACTACTAATGCATTGAACTATAGCATTGCTCAGTATTTGTCAAAAATGCACACAGCCCAAGTTCGTTATTTCTATATAAAGACTCTAGTAAAATGCTGACAATTATAATGTACAAATTGTAAATGCCAAAATGGCAGGATTGAAAGTAAGGATGGATATAACTACACATCAGTGCTGGAATACAATGAAAGGCAATGACTCCACCGATAACCAATGTAGAACCCAACTGGAATGAAATAACCTCAAAATGCCTTTATACTAGCTGCTTTAATTGTTCTCGGGCTTTGACATAGTGCTGTATTTTGTATGATATGAAGATGAAAGATTGTATAATTGTGATATGTAACATACTCTCATAGACCAGTCTCAAAACATAACAACAATAGGCAGTACAAATAGGAACTTTGTTTTATTAATCCATTACCAGACAGCAAAATTTTGGATCATTCCAAATTCAAAGATGTTGCAGACGACAACTTTAAGTGCATTGAATTTTACTTTTTTTGTTACTTTTGATTAGAAAACAATGTGGGAAATGAAGAAATTACTTGTCACAAGCAATATCTTCAATTTCCACATTTTTTTCCCAAGCCTTTTCCTGTGAGTGAGTCAAAAGGTATCACTGTGCTTTAATGGGTTTAAAAAAGGAATCATTTGGACAAAAGAAATATTGTATGTTCAAGCATACAATTTTGTTTTTCATTGCTTTTCTTCAAAAACCTCTTAAATTAAGCTTAAAGCTGTAGTTACAAGGATTGTAAAGAAAAGCAGTGAAATATTCTCAGAATTGGGCTTATTTTTGCTGTATTTCTGATCCATCTCCACATTGCACAATCTCAAGAATGATCTTGTACATTGTACATTGAAGAATTGTTCTGTATATGTCACGTTGTTAGCTTTTGAGACTGCTATACTATTTACATTCCTTAAGCCAAACTAAATGTTTTAAATCTGCATAATTCATTACATATTGTATAGGAGACTTGCATTGTAATAAATGGCTGGAATCATAGCAGCACCTCAAATTTTCTATATGGATTATGGATACGTTATGGGTGTGCTCATTGCATAAAACTTCCAAAATTGATGCAACTGCTCCTATACAAGCTCATGTATCCTCTTTCAAGTAACATAGAAATGCAAGCCTTTTACAAGAGTGAAAACTTGGTCCAGACTGCAAAGATTATCTTAGACAAGATCTGGAATTTAAAGGTCCTTTATGACTTTTGAGCCCAACATGGTTTAAGATCAGCCTGCGTATACACGCAGTCTGATCATGAACCATGTTGGTCTCCAATAGCTTATTTGTGACCTGTAGCAACTGTGAAACAGCAGCATGGATCCAGGTCAGAAAGCTATTAAGCGCAGGCTGATCATGAAATATGACTGTCTCAAATGCTTCAAGGAACGTTTTTCCAGATCCTGGCTCAATTCTGATGTAGAAAACAACATGATAATACAGGCATCCACATTGAGATGATCTATAGAATAAAGCTTTGCAGAATGGTCCATCTATTTCACTACCATCGTGTTGAAAGGTTTGGCCAGATTGATAGTTATGGCTTACAGAAAATATCAGGAATGGGTTTTGTGAAATTGTTGTAAGTGTGCTATGCATAAAGTTCATGACTTTGGTGTTTTACATATTATTTGCATAAATAAGCCAAGTGTGAATCTCGGAGAAGTGGAATTGATGGATAAATGACTTGAATGTTAAGGCCCATCTTTACTTTGCGACCACTGGCATAACTTGGTTGCTTTAGAACATGATATGTTTGGATGCCTGAGTATGAAACTGTCCCAGGACTTCAATGTTTTGATGCAAAGTTGCTATAAGGGCATAAGAATAATTTTATATCGTGCACTTTTTACAGTTTCGCCATAACCCGTTGACTTACAATAGTTTCATAATTACCCCTCCCACTATATCTACAGTTTATCACTATATATTATACACTGTTAATTGTGCATTCTCATCAGAATTGTTATTAACTATTGGAGGATTTATATAAACTCCATGTCTTTTTGAAGTCTTTTTATATACACACCAAAAATATGCAAATTTTTACTAGAAAAATGTAAGGATTGAATCGATATATGTAATAATGTGAGACCTCTCTAGCAAAAATATCATGGAAAAAGGCTAGGATAAAGACAGAGTATAATATGGAAATAGGTATGATGGTAACATATCCTCTGTATTATTGCAAAACAATTATACCATTGATATTCTTCCATGTTTAATTTAGATCTAATTAATGGGTTAGTGCAACAGTGTTGTATGTTGATATATGCATTACACTTACTCTTCCATTTGATCCTCCCTTTAGAGCTTTAAAAACAGGGAAATAACAGAAAAGAGGTATTTTTGCAAGAGAGGCTAATGTGGATTTATATCACAAAACATAAAATAATTTTAAAAAAATGTTGATTTGTAGTGTATTTATCAAAATAAAGATTTGACTCAATATTCTTTTAAGAATGGGTTGTCAGAAATTCTATAAAATTATACTAAAAGATAGAATAACAATGAAAAGAATGCAACATCACTCATAGCTATGATCGTCATGAACAAAATAATTATCAAACATGTTTGATATGAAAGTCAAATAATTTATTGCCGAATAAAAAAATAGACATCAAAGGATCTAACCACATACAATGAAAGGATTTACTGAATTTCTCGGTTTTAATGTTTGTGATATATGTCTACTTTGTAGTTTGTTATTTAGAATGAGTCCAGTATGAACTTCCCATAGATTTGTTTAGTCAAACCTTAAACCATGGATGAAGGCAGTTCAGCGGTAGGAACACACTAGAAAATATCGTCTGTTACAGTCGAAAATGTTGTAACTACAGGTTAAATCAAGCTGTAGTTACAATATTTTTAACGCAACAGACAATATGTCGATGACCACAGCCTGCTTCTCTAGTATAATTGTTCTTTAAAAAGAATTCTACCATTTGTCTTTTGTCCACATATAATTCAACTAAACAATTTGACAAATGTCTCATTTCACAGAAGATTGACAGCACAAAGATCTACCAGTGTGCATTTTATAATGCAATGGTATCCACATAACAGTTGTGCATTGCTTTGTGAGATCCAGAGGGGGTTCGGGGGTTCAAACGAACCCCCCTTTGTAGCCTGATTATTTCATTTTCATGCAGAAATTCAGTCAAAATTGTGTAATATTAGAAAAACGAACCCCCTCTCTTTGTAAAAACGAACCCCCCCTCACAGAAATCCTTGATCTGCCGCTGAGATCCATTAGCATGGCAACATGTAATAGTGTTCGTTTAGCCAAACCAAAAACAAGACAACAACAACATAAATATATAACCTACCGGTAAATCATTTACAGATCTACACTTACAAGATTTATCCCTGAATTGCCTTCATTCATAACATTAGCTGATGATTATTATGATATGTGTATCCTTAAGAAACTAGTAAATATAATTTCAATTCCCCTATGTTCCTGAGGTTTGTGTGTTACAACAAGCAATAAAGTTATTGTTAATGTTTGTCCAGTTTTTCATGGTGAAAATGAATAAGTTACTATATTGTTTAAGTAATAATATGCTGCTTAAAGAAATGGAGAACTGTTTGATATTTATCATACATATTGAAAATTAATCAGAAATTTCCTTAAAGATATTTCATGACGATTGTATACATGTCAATGATCACCCAAAATATCAGTGCTTTTGTCAATCAAATTCTATTTCCTTTCGAAATAACAGTAAACTTTATCACCCATTTTTTGCTTTTTGAAATCATTTATTCTCAATTAAATCATATTTTTGGTAAATCACTTTCCTTTAAATCAGAAAAAATGCAATATAGCAAATAATAACTAAAACTTATTCAAGCAAACTAGGAAATCATGAATGTATCTTTGTGTTACATAAACATCAGGAAGCCCTGTCATTTCTTGAAGCAGCATACATTAGATTTCCTTGATAGCAATATTTCTTGATGTTTGTTTAGTATGTATTATTCCATGAATTTCACTGTTTTGAATAAGTGTACCAGTTTTTCTCAATCTTGTATTTTTCTTCCCTCTTTTTGTGAGTTTTTACTAGTTCGAGTTCAAAGTTTGTCACTTTCTCTTTAATATTTTTTATTCTTTGATTCATTCCAATTGGGCACAGTCTAAGATAAAAAATAATTTACCAGGCTCATTTTCAGGAGGTTAAACCACTGTATCATTCTTTTGTATGATGAGAAATAAGATTTTTTTTTCACGTTATTGTATCCCAATTGACAAATAATTGAATTGATTTCCTCTTTCTATGGTATGATAATTAATTAAAATCTTATAGATTTAAAATTAGGGTTCAGTGAAAATAAAGTTATTGTCCTTCAAAAAATTGTTACAGATTTACAGAGTTCTAGACTGTGCCCATCATGTCCTATGTAATCATGATTTGGCTTTGCTTTTTGTGTGCTTTGAATACATTGTATACTCGGTTTTGTTTGCTTTGATTAGTGGACCAAGGTACATGGTCTTGTATTGCAGTACAAACTAACAACGGGAATATTATTCATTCATCAATAGTCAAAATATTCAAAATTATCATCAAGAAAACTATATGTAAATTAAATAGTAAATCTTCATTTACTACTGACATTTTTCAATGGTAGACCTCCATATGTCTGTTCACATGCAGAAAAATACCTGTCAAAGAATTCCTGGATCAATTTATTGAAATTTTTTATGTATTACGCCCCATATCCGAGTTGTAAAATGAAATTCTAGTGGCAAATTTCTCTTTTTTAAATGGATGTTGATTAAATGTTTTAGATTGACAAAGAGCACAATGTTGATTTAACTTTAAAACATTACATCATTACATTGCATCCTTCCATAGAACATTTTGTTCGCATAATTTATGAATAATATTCTCTTTGCCAGTGGGTACAGTTTGTTTAACCAGTAATAATTGAAGTATTGTGTTTAGTTTTCCCTTTCCTCCTATAAAGCATGAACATTTTTATAAATGGATGAAAACATTGAACAATGATCAGTCAAAGTAATGATAACTGAGACTTTTAAAAACAAAAATAATTTTAAACCACAAAATAATTATGATTATGTAAGTGCAAAACTATTTAAGCGCCTATTTTGTGGTATAGGTCTCGATAAATGACCTGACAGAGCATCTCTACCATTGCAATATTTTTAAATGGAACATAATGTAAATGAGTTAGTGAAAACTGCTTTATGTGCTTATGAATTCCTTATGCATCTCAATACAGCATTGCTCTTCTAGTAAAGTTGTAGTAACAAAGGTAGTTTCTTAGGTTTGATTCAAGTTTCTTTGAACACATACTTTGACTGATCATTTGGTCATGACAAACCTGCTCTTATTCATAATTTATTGACAATTCTATAAATTCTGTCCCTTTTCTCTTTTGGTTCAAGATACCAGATTAAGTTATTAGTTTTATCTTGATTTTAACTCATGCATCCTTAATATCCTTTGATTATAGGTTTCAAGTTCAGTTCAAGAAAGAACAAGCTACTCAAAATTATAAAATGAAAAACTTTTGTTTCGGAAATTGTTTGGTAGTTAAGGATCAAATAGATTGTTATTGAAAATAAATAACATGTACAAATGACTATAAAGGGCAGAACTATTTTTCATCAGGACAATTTGCTTTGTATTAGATTCTTGATCATTTGTTTCAACTATTTGAATGTTTTGTTCAAACCATTGGAGAATGTGATCATGAAATTGTCAATTACTCTGGTAAAGATATTACACTTTTTATCATGAAAAGATACTTAAGAAACTAGGTTTTGATTTTTATATGCCGCCAGAGGCGGACGTATATCTTCTCCGTCTGTCCGTCCGTCCATCCGTCTGTCCGTCCGTCTGTACGTCCGTCCACTTTTCTTGTCAACGCAACTCCTCCTAAGTTTCTGGCTGGATCTTCTTGAAACTTGGTCAATGTTATCACCTCAATTGGTAGATGTGCATGAAGGAAGGATTTTATGGTTCGTTGATTTTTGCCTGAGTTATGCCCCTTAAAAACTTAGTCTCTGGGGCTTATTGAAATTGCAGCCTTGTCAACGCAACTCCTCCTAAGTTTCTAGCTGGATCTTAATGAAACTTGGTCAATGTTATTACATCAATTGGTAGATGTGCATGAAGGAAGGATTTTATGGTTCATTGATTTTTGCTAGAGTTATGCCCCTTTAAAACTTAGTCTCTGGGGCTTATTGAAATTGCAGCCTTGTCTACGCAACTCCTCCTAAGTTTATTGCTGGATATTAATGACACTTGGTCAATGTTATCACCTCAATTAGTAGATGTGCATGTTGGAAGGATTTTTGGTTCATTGATTTTTGCCACAGTTATGCCCCCTTAAAACTTAGTCTCTGGGGCTTATTGAAATTGCAGCCTTGTCAACGCAACTCCTCCTAAGTTTATTGCTGGATATTAATGACACTTGGTCAATGTTATCACCTCAATTAGTAGATGTGCATCTTGGAAGGATTTTTGGTTCATTGATTTTTGCCACAGTTATGCCCCCTTAAAACTTATTCTCTGGGGCTGATTGAAATTGCAGCCTTGTCAACACAACTTCTTCTAAGATTCTGACTGGATACTAATGAAACTTGGTGGATGTTATTACCTTAATTGGTAGATGTGCATGAAGTAAGGATTTTATGGTTCATTGATTTTTGCCTGAGTTATGCCCCCTTCAATCTTAGTCTCTGGGGCTTATTGATATTTCAGCCTCGTGAACGCAATTCCTTTCAGGTTTTTGACTGGATATTTATAAAAACCTTTTTAGGAACACAACTTTTTACAGGTTTTTGTGTGAATATTTATAAATCCTTGTCAATGTCATTTTTTTGTCTCAAGTTTTATAAGTGGCGGCGTATATTGTGACCATGGCACTCTTGTTTAAATATTGTCCAATTGATTTTGGGAGTAATATATTGATGTTTTGAGACATCAAAAATCGATTTCCATCTAAATCACTTCAGTGCATATGCTTTGAAAAATATGCTTTAGCCTACAATTTTGAAGCAAAATTAATTTTCTTCAAAATGCACTAAATATAAAATGAAATTGCTCACTTTCTCCATACGGTTTAATAGGATCAGATTTTGTTGAATGTAAATGATTCATCACAACATATTGTCGCTTTCCAACAAAAACCTCGTATCTGCAGCTTTTTATAAGCTGCAGTTACGAGGTTTAGTTGAAAAGCAGCGATATGACTGTTTAATCTAGATATTCAGAGTCTTACTACCTTAAACTACTCTGGACTCGTTTTTGTTTCCTCTCTGTTAGTCAGCTGAACGTTGTTAACGTGTATGCTGTATTTGTATTTTTTCATGTCAGAAAAAAACATTAAAAAATCATAAAAACGGAAAAAACATTGAATAAAATTTAATATTTGAATGTGCGTGTTGCTTTATCTTTGTATACAATATACGACCTCCCTGATACTTTACCATTACTCCAACATTCCCTGGTTTTGTCGTCTTTAGGAAGAAAAGCAGCCAAATAGACAAAACGAACATAGTAATTACCAGTGACGTTTTTACTACTCATCGTTTCTATGAGCTATATTTGTCCCACACTTAATTTGCTTTTGAAAATCAAGTTTTTCGTCTTAACCCTTTCCCAAACGACAAATATTTAGGGTAGTCCAATTTCAAAGATGCTGCAGACGACAAAATTGATGATGATAACGATATAATTTGTGTACAACATAGTGCAGGAAACATTGAGACAAAAGGAGAAACTGCTGGTTATCAGCAAAATCAACTGATAAAAAAGTTATTGAAGATAAACCAAAATTTTGGTTTATCTTCAATAACTTTTTTTTCAGTTGATTTTTCCAAAAACAACCACGTCCATCTAATGCGAGACGTCTGTCCACATTCTCTGCTTCAAACCGAATTCAAATCGGTCCAGTACTTACAAAATTATTGAAGATTTTCTGAAAATATTGTATCACGTGATTATCCACCGTGTGTTCGTCAGCTGAACGTTGTTAACGTGTATGCTGTATTTGTATTTTTTCATGTCAGAAAAAACATAAAAAATCATAAAAACGGAAAAAACATTGAATAAAATTTGATATTTGAATATGGGTGTTGCTTTATCATTGTATACAATGTACGACCTCCCTGATACTTTACCATTACTCCAACACGTTTTAGAACGTCTTTAGGAAGGAACGTTGTGAAATAGACGAAAAAGGAAGGTGTAATTACCAATAGCGTTTTCGCTACTCATAGTTTCTTGGAGATATATTTTTCTCTTAATTTGCTTCTTGAAAAACAAGTTTTGCCGTCTTAAACAATTTTGAATTTGGACAAGACTTTATGTCATTTGTGGAAGGTTTAATAGAACTTATATCATGATTGTTTTGAAATTTTGCTTGTATGTGGTGGCGAAATATCATAGCGAACATAATATGTATATGTGTAAAACATAGTACTAGATCAAGACTCAAATACTATTCTTGAATATGTCTTCTCTGCGTACACTTTTTTATCAACATGAGAGAACACATTTATCAGCAATCTTCCCTTGACAATTCCCGGTCCAGGCCCTATTTCATTCATGATCAAAGAATGCTTTGAAAAACGAGGAAAAAAGAGGACCAAGATTAGCCCTTCATCACTTTTAGCTCACCTGAGCTATTGTGGTCACTCATCGTCCATCTGTCCGTCCACAATTTCTTCTATCTTCTTCTCCATAACCACCGGGTGAATCCTGATCAAACTTGGCAGGAATGTTCCTTGGGTGACCCTTCTCAAAACGAATTTTTGATTTGTCAAAAAAATGTGGGCGGGGCTTATCAGACTTAGAGAAATCGTTAGATTCTTCAAAAATCTTCTCCTTAACCACTAGGTCAATTTTAATCAAATTTGGCAGAAATGTTCCTTGCACACCCCTTTTAAAAACTTGTTGACAAATTCTTGATTTGTCAAGAAATGTGGACGGGGCTTATCGTACTTAGATTAATCATAAGAAAATTCTTTAAAAATCAACCTTTGGACCAATTTAAACCAAACTTGGCTGGAATGTTTCTTATGTGAGCCTTTACATTATTTGTTCATAAATTTTTAGGATCGTAAAAAATGTGGATGGGGCTTATCCGACATAGGGAATCGATATATAGTTTTTTTCAAAAAAAATCTCCTTAACTATTAAACCAATTTGAATCAAACGTGGCAGAAATATTCCCTGTGCAACCAGTTTCAAAATTTGTTCTTTAACTCTTGATTCGTCAAAAAATGTAGACGGGGCAGGGCTTGGCTTATTAGACTTAAAGAAATCATAATTCTTTTAAAGTCAACCTTACGGCCAGTTTGATCCAAACTTGGCAGGAATGTTCCTTGAGTGATTCTTTTCAACATTTGGTTATAGGTTTTTAGATTCATAAAAGATGTAGGTGTGGCGGGGCGGGGCTTATTGAACTTATAGAAACCGTTTGACCTAGGCTAGGATCATGAAACTTTACACAGTTGTTGTCCTTGACCCAAGAAATGCCCTTTTGATTTTAGGTGGCATAGGTCTTTGTTTAAAATCCATTTCTGTGCTCCAACTAGAGAATATTTTGACATACAGCCTTTTTCCAATGACCAAGACCTATGGAGAAGTAAGAAATGCCAGATTTAAAACAAAAAAGTCAGGTGAGCGATATAGGGCCATTCTGCCCTCTTGTTTTAACCCATTACCAACTGGCAAAAAAATCAGACTGATTTGAAAATGTTGCGAACAACAAAAATAAGTGATTTCTTGTGGAAAAAGACGACGCAAGCCAAACCAAACATCAACTACAGACGACCAGGATGCACCAGCCTTTACATGCCAGATCTGCAGCAGAACCTGTAAATCAAGGATAGGCCTATACAGCCCGATGCTCCTCGGTCTCCTCAACGGGCGCAACTCCATAGACGACTTCGACTGACGGATGCCAACAACAGAAGTGTGGTCTTTCTTAGTGGAACACATTGTGATAAATGAAGAAATTGTTTGTCGCAAGCAATTTCTTCATCTTCCACAATTTTCTCCAAAGCCATTATCTTTTAGGGCGTAAATACATGTAATTGTGCGGTAATGGGTTAATTGAGACGACATGGAAAAATGCAAAATTTCAAAGCTCTAAGATTTCCACATTCATCTCCATTTTTAGCTCCACTGGCCTTTCAGGCCAGCGGGCTATTGTCATGGCGGTGTGTCCGGCGTGCGTGCGTGCGTCCGTCCATGCGTCCGTAAACTTTTTCTTTAAAAATCTTCTTCTAAAAAACTAATGGATGGATTTCAATCAAACTTTACAGGAATGATCCTTGGGTAACCCTCTCTCAGATTCCTTCAAAGAATCCGGATTGAATCAGAATTATCTGAGTTATCTGCCCTTGAATGTCAAAAATAGCAGGTTTTGACTTTAGTTTTCTTCTAGAATCTACAAATATTGAACAATCAAGACACAACTTTAATAGAATGATTCTGACTACAAGATCTTGCCTTGGTAAAATTTTCAGCTTGATTTGAATTTTACATCATGAGTTATGTGCCCTTGAAATTGAAAGAATTGCCATTTCCGGCTGTATTTTGACTTTGTTTTCACTCTAGCAACTACAAATATTGAATAAACAATACAAAACTTTGACAGAATGATGCTGACTATGTGATCTTGCCTTGGTAAAATTTTCAGCTTGATCTGAATTTTATAGCATGAGTTATGTGCCCTTAAAATTGCCAAAAATTGCCATTTTTTGCTCTATTTTGCTGGTTTTGACTTTATTTTTACTCTAAAATCTACGAATATTGACCAATCAAGACAAAACATGGACAGAATATATATAAGCATTATAATCATGCTACCTGGATGTAATTTTCAGCTTAATCGGAATCTTACATCATGAGTTATGTGCCCTTGAATTTGACAAAATTGCCATTTTCGACTTTGTTTTCACTCTATCAACCACAAATGTTAACCAATCAAGATGATACTTGGAAAGAATCTTGTTGACAACAAGATCTTGCTTATGTGCAATTTTCAACATGATCACACTGTTGCAATCTGAGTTATGTGCCTTTGAAATTGACAAAGTTTCAGTTTTCGACACTTTTTCCACTCTCGAAGCCACGAATATTGACTAATATTGACAAAATTTGAACAGAATGACAGTGACCAAAGATCTTGCATGTATTTAATTTTCTATTTGATTTTAAATATACATACTTAATTATGTGTCCTTGAATTTGGCAAAATCACAGTTTTCAATTTTATTATCGCTCTAACATCCCTAAAATATCAGTCAATCATTTAATTTCTTTTTGCATTGACCACATGATTGCTGCTTTTGACTTTGTTTTTACTGTAAGAACCACAAGTATTCAAGAATCTAGTCAACACTTGGATTTAATATTAAAAGAAATTTAGGCCTGTGGAGCGACTCAAGACCTTCAGGTCTTTCTAGATTTGTGAACCCAAACATTCGACTGATTTTACGTTGCTTTATTTGGTTCTTTGGTTGAAATCGATAAGACTATGCTATACATCAAAACTTTAGGCCTTATAGTATGGGACCATATTCAAGGATTTCCCTCGTTCTCTCTCCACACCGAAAGGCTACTCTAAGCACTAACGTATAATGTGCACACAATGTCAGAGCTCTAGGCCTCGAAATATGGCGGAAGAAAAAAATCAACACCAGGAACCAATCATCTTCACTACTCAAGGTTGAACCCACCTACGTTTGAATACAGAAACGACGTTACGTCGTAGATGTAACCCTTGGCTTGCGAAGACGGGAACCCATATGCAACACAAAAAAATCATAGCTCCGGGCCTAATCGTTTAGGAAGAGAATACTGGCAATACCTTCCTTATTCATACCCATATAAAGCCAGGGTACTCTCAACACAAAGCTAACTTTCATTGCACAGTCATGATTTGTGTTGTTTGGGAAGAGGTCTTTGCGCGGCGAAGCTATGTGGAAATATCACAGCTTTTTTCTCATTCCGTTGTCATGGTAATCAGAGTTCTTCTGTTTCAATTCTTTGAAACGTTTTGGTTAACATCAAAAAACCGATCATTTCTGTGAATTTTAATTGAAATATGATGGTCACCTTAGGATAGTTTTGTAATGGTGGATTTTAAACAGATAGACGGGTCGATCAAAGTAACTTACCGATCACCTTTGTGCCCAGGTAAGCAAAATGTTGGAAAGGTTATACCGCTACTTTTCAACGAAAACCTCGTAACTGCAGGTTAAAACAAGCTACAGTTACGAGGTTATTGTTGAAAACCGACGACATATGGATATTCGCCATACCGATCATGATATATGCTAAAGTACTTATTTTGTCCAAACGTCGTCAATACGTCTTCTCTGCGTACTTTTTTATCACACTTGGTCGAACCAGTGTTAATTTCGTAAAGTTTAACATTTAACTCCCCTTGATATTAAACTTATCCAAAATGTTACCTGGTTTTCAATGTTTGTGGTTTGAGATCGGGTTAAGGATTTTTATGCCCAATATCGAAAGATCGTTGGCATTTTTTACTCGTGTATGTCTGTCCGTCTGTTGGTCCGAAAACTTAGCATTGTCTTTTCTTCTGAAGTACGCCATTTCAGGCGCATTGGTGTTTCACAAACACATCTTGTATAGCTTGTATTTATTCTTTTGGATGGTGCGGACAGTTTCAGATGCCGTTCATGTATCTGGAAAATGGCATCTGTTGCATTTTAGATCATCGGAGCCTTGCATATCCATAATCCATCATGATCCATGATTTTCCATGACAGCTTCTTCATAACCTGTATCACCTCTAGCAGAAGGACATGGATTTTTATAAATTGATCAGCACTGGTCTACAATCTGATCCGTACCCATGGTTGCCTAAATGCCAAAGGGGACCCTTTCCAGATCCAGGTTGAAATACAATTATCTCGTGTGTAGGGTTTTCTCGTCAAGAATCGCATCAGAATTAATTGTTTCCCAAACAAGACCTTGATGTCCCTACTAGTAATTCATTGAGAAAACATTTTCGCGGCTATATTGTGTACTACTTTTGTTCAAATACTAAACCAACATTCATTTTGCCGTCTGTAGAAGCCTTCAAATTTGAATAGCACATTATTCTGTCAGTTTTGAAAAGGTCAAACTATTACACGAAACATGGTTCTCTCGACCCTGTTAGAAAGGACCAAAAGCTATGGCAGTAGGGCCTAGGAAAGGCCCTTGTTCTGGCTCGGGTGTACAAAACTTACTAATGCTTATTCCGCTAGAAAATCGCCATGTAATAGTATAGGAAGCTTTTAAAAAAAGAAGAAGAGAATGCTAGTTATTAGCACCTCTTCTTTTCCTGCATTTTTTGTATGCCCATGTCTACTGGGATCGTCTGTAAAGCTCGCTGGGAATTATAAATGAATGGTTAGCGTGCTGTTGAACATTCAATAAGTCACGATATATTAACGTTTTTAAATGATATTCAAAAAGCAATTAGAATGGAAAAAAATATTAATTAACACCGGACCTCTTTCATAAATGTCGTCGCTTTTCAACAAAAACTTTCTTCAAGCATAGCGATAATTATGCTATTTAGGTTATTCCGTATGAGGAGGCCCCATCGTGAATGAGAAGAATATAATATTAAATTTGTTGTATTAATGAGGAAGCTATAGGTTTTGATCAGACTGCATGTATATATGGACAGGCTGGTCTGGACCCATGTTGGTCTGCATGTAGTGCAAATTTCCGTATAGCAGCTCATTTATTCTACGATAATCACTGTGGAGAATCACATGACACGACATTTCCAATAATTTTAAATAAGTCTGTTAATATATGACATATTTGAAAAATGTTTGAAGCAGGGGAGGCGGGGAAACACCAGGGATACGCTGAATGCAAAGAATCTTTAAAAGAACAGCTAATAAAGAAGTTATTGGCGATTAACGATTTTTGGTCGGTCGTCAATAACTTTTAGATTGGGTAATTTTGTTGTGATCCTTCACATACAGTTAATTGCTTGTGTATTTTCACATTCTCTGCTTCAAACAGAATTCAAATTGGTCAACTATTAACATAACTGTTAAAGATTTTCTGCAAAGTCTGTTGTATCACGTCACTCCCCAACCGTAATTATGATTATATTTTCATTCGTGTTATTTTTATGTTATACATCATTTTTTAATCAACTGTATCCAATATTTTAGCGTGTTCTTAGATGATATACAGATGTTTATAATATTAAAATATTCAATCCTTTATAACACAATTCTGATATTTAATTTGAGAGTCAATTTGTCTCACGCACACCATCCGAAGCACATCTGTCCTTTTGTTCTTATATATTATATATAGGCTAGGTGGAAATGATGCTGCGTGGTTATATTGACCAGCAACCAAAATGGTAAGTACATGTAGATCTATTACGTACTTATAGTTAAAGATCCGGTGCTATTCCCGGACCTAAATACTTGCAAGAAATAAACCACAAAAGTTTTGTTTTAGCATTTGATTGGACCGTCTATAGAATTTAGACCAATTATGTATATCTATTTTTCAAGAAATTAAACAGCAAAAAATGGATGAGAATGCATCTTTAATTGACATTTCAGAGGACCAGCACCGCATAAACCTCAATGTTCATACACTTAATTAAACAAAACTTATAACATGTATTAGTACCCAAGTACATCGCTGCACAGGCATAACATAGCCTATATCTTAACCAAATTTGAAACGACTTCACTTTAACCATAATATAATCAGATAGTGAATTTTCATCGACTTCACGACAACACAAATTGAACAAGAAGCAGCTAACGGAGACCACTGCTGGTAGCAAAAATCACAAAATCAACATCACGTGTGTTCCCCGTTCGCTCACAGAGCACCATGGCATCAGGAACGCATCTATATATAGACATTATGTAATTCCTAAAGTACTATTGGACGCTTCAGCTCATATTAGGCGAGACAGAACAATGTTACCGTCCTAATTCCGGTTTGTCGTCCTATCATGTGTTTGATTTGGTAGGTTGGCAGCGCTTCCTGATTGCCTGTACTCGGCCATCAGTTTGGTGATAGGCCTAATTCATGTACATGCAAGATACGGGTTGTGTTTGTTTTTAAAAAAATGGCACGAATATAACTAAAAGGCTGATTATATGTAACAGTTATGAATGTTATTTTGTATGAAATGTGAATCGAACGATTGGAATGTGGGTATGATAATATTACCTTCGCTTGAGATGCACCACCTTGTAAAACACCAATTGTAACCATGTAACTATGGGTACTGTCTGATCTTAGCGCAATCATGATCATCCTGGATTTCTGTTATTTTCGGGTGTATTCCTGTCTCGTTCTATACCATGTATTCAATTTTATATAATGTACTAGGGGTATCGGATATGTAGCACTATAGATATATATATAGATGAAATTAAACATCCCTTATGATTTTGATGTAAGGAGTGTGAACCATATTTCTTGTTTCAGTTGGTGAGAATTCTATGGCTGCTCGTTATGAGTATGTTTCTATACAAAACAAACACAACGCCAGTCGAGGAAACAGACAACGTATGAATTTTTATCTGTCTTTTACTTCCGTTATCATTATAAATTTGTTCGCGTAACCCAACTTTATGCTGAGAATACGTCAACTAACACAACTAGTATCTTCTATCCCCGTGTGGGACTTTCAAATTAAGGTGCTCCAAAAAGAAATTTTATTGACGAGTATTACAGTAAAACAGACTAAAAAGACTCGGATAGTTTCGGCATTAACAGTCGTAAAAGGACAAACTTATTAAAGTGTTTCAATGCCAGTATGTAGGCCTATCAATTTTCATTTAACCACAGAATGACATGCCGGAGGAGGCAGTTCTGGGTTTAGTTGAATCCACAGACAACGGTCATGCGTATAACGAGGATCAGATCGACGGTCAAGCGTACGAGGAGTATCAGGGATTACTGGTAATAATTATTAATGTTCGACCTACTTTTTCGACCAATGAAATTGCAGTATATTTTAAAATTTCGCCGCTATATGTCGCATTATAAACGAGACTTTCGGCTAGTTTATGTGACATCTATACATAGCCACGCCCCCGTCTCCAATTAACCGCCAGCGAACACTAAGTCAGATAGAGTCTGTATATATAGAACACGGCCGCTTATCTACTAAATCACAACATTTTGTTGTGTATGAAAAAAAGTTTAGAGGATATCCGGTTGGCAATTAGAGGAGCCGACAAATCGGCGGGTGAAAGGTGAGTCTCGTCTTTTAATCGAAATGTTCTTGTTTCTAGCTCGAAAATCAAAAATCGGAGAATGTCATACAACCCTTTATTCATTTTCACATATTTGTGAGCCCCATCCAAACCCCGATTCCCAGAGATTGAACGGAAATTCTTTTTCTCCCGTTGCAAGGGTAGCCCCAATATTGACATTTCGTCAATCCTGATGAGCGTCTGTCCACTTTCTGAGGATGAATGGCCCCAAACCTGTGTGTATTATAAAATAGTTGTATGTAAATTACATCGTGCAAACAATATTTTAATAACTTACTGTCGATCTTTGAAGAAAATCAGTTCTTCCGGTCAGTTTGTGCGTTAGAGGTTAGGTTGTGAATAAGAGGATAGGTTGTGATTTAGAAGACAGAATGCATTCGTCGCATTTAATAACATTTGTCATTGTTTATATGCGAATTAAGCCAAACCGAAATACTCTATGTGATATGTCTATTTTCAAAGGGTGGGTGAAATGGCATAACGTATTTTTACGCCCAGTAAATTTATACATCAGGGACACAGACCTTTAACATTGTCTGCTTGTCTGCCAATCTGCATGTGATAATTTTAAATGAAAATTTAAGTTAAGAGGGCGTTTGCGCATTCTCTTTTTAAAATTTCATACACCTGATATTCTTGTCTGCTAGGCCTACATGTTTTGCTTCGGAAAAGTCAAATATTTAGCCATTTTGGTAATGGGTGAAGTGTTTTCGAACGTGTTTTCAAAATGACACAATTTTGGACTGCTTTATTTATAAAGAGTTACAGATGTGAGAAGTATATGTTTGAGGGCGTAAATATTGAGGGAAGGGCTGATAATCAGCAATGTCTTATTTCTCTCGATGTTTTCCGAAACTATTTTACAAGAGAGTTATAAAATATATCTTGTATGGGACAGGATTTTTGGAGAAATCTTTATGATCATTTAGTAAGTACTGCAAAAGTGTTCCAGACTAGTAGACAAACTTAGATCTGTCATCCAAGTATTTTAGTGGCCCTTTATTTTGGAGTATTGAATGATGTTAAGAATCCTACACGCAAAATTGTAGACTCGACAGATTTTGTCTATAATTTGATGAACGTCAAATGGTCATAAATCTTTTTAATTAAGAGAGGTAAACTGATATTCTTTGTGTCATTGATTTTCTCATGGAATGATCTCAAAAACGATATATTACAACATTGGAATCATTTCTAAAAAGGTTATTTACAGTCGTTAGTTTCTGCTTGATATGAAGCTGCATGCTAGCGGTGAATTTCTTACTTCCAAGGTTAATAATTTGCTTTTGTTGATTTTCAGGATGTGTTGACCCAATTCCTCGCCACAAATGAGATCAGACTAATCTGATACGGGATGTATGGAGTGGAGAAACTTTAGGCTATTTTTATCGCTTATTCAATAAGCTGCAGGAACTTTACAATATTTTGGAAGTGAGGCATGCGTGGATATTTTTTAACGATGACGTGGTTTGTACCTAGACAAACCATCGTTGAAGTTGACAAAAGTGATAAAGCACGGATTTCACAAAGTTCATCTTTAATGTATGTTACAACTTGCAAAATTTATTAATGTATCAATTTGTAGGTCTATATGATTGGTGTCTTAATGTTAAACATATTGAATCAATAAACAAGAAGATCTATGGATAAACAAGATTTACAGATCTGTATTTTTGACACGTCTTTATTGTCTTCGATTTTTCCACTTCTTACGCATTATATTTTAAAGAGGCTACTTTAGAGCATACAAAATAGCTGGAAGATTGCACAGTATTTACTTTGAATTGTATAAAAGTTCACATGAAGACGCACAGAGTACATACAGACAGAAAGAAACACAAAGGATAGTGAATCTTTATATCAAACATTGTTATAAATCTATTATGCATAAGAACCTTACATTCATTTAGATGAGATAATGTAATATGATATATATATAACTGGGGTGTAAAAAGGTTTTTTTTTATATCATATCACAATGAACTCGAACTCTGTCAAATAAAAATGACAAAGTGATTCTTAAGTGAAATAAGGGTTTAATCTTTGGACAAGACTAGTCTAGTAATGAGAGTATTCAGTTTGGCTTAATTCGCATATAAACAATGACAAATGGTATTAAATGCGATGAATGCATTCTGTCTTATAAATCACAACCTATCCTCTTACTCACAACCTATCCTCTAACGCACAAACTGACCGGAAGAACTGATTTTCTTCAAAGATCGACAGTAAGTTATTAAAATATTGTTTGCGCGAGGTAATGTACATACAACTATTTTATAATACACACAGGTTTTGGGCCATTCATCCTCAGAAAGTGGACAAACACTCATCAGGATTGACGAAATGTCAATATTGGGGCTACCCTTGCAACGGGAGAAAATGAATTTCCGTTCAATCTCTGGGAATCGGGGTTTGGATGGGGCTCACACATATGTGAAAATGAATAAAGGGTTGTATGACATTCTCCGATTTTTGATTTTCGAGCTAGAAACAAGAACATTTCGATTGAAAGACGAGACTCACCTTTCACCCGCCGATTTGTCGGCTCCTCTAACTGCCAACCGGATATCCTCTATACTTTTTTTCATACACAACAAAATGTTGTGATTTAGTAGATAAGCGGCCGTGTAGAAGTTTCTATGCGATATAAACATTTAATGCGCTCTGTGCATTTAAATGTTTATTTCGCATAGAATCTACGATACAGTCTCTATCTAATAGGCATATTTAATTTTTTGTAGCAGGTTAAAATTTTTGCAAAGACATGAAGTAGGCCTAATAAGAACTTCTCACATTAGGGAAATTCTCTGACATAGCTATGGTTAGAACTGTTACATCTTTGCAAGCCACCTCCACTTTGTTCCTTACGAACGTTCGCAAGGAACGAAGTGGATGTAGAACCCTTGCAAGATTGCGACGTTTGAACTGTTTGAGAAATCTGCATCCGGCTTATCGGTCATTGTGGTACATCATCGTACCGTCATTATCTGATGCTCCTTGTCGTGTGTTTGTTTTAAAATTGGAAAAAAGCAAGTAGTTGATTGAATGTCCAAATATGATATCATAATACCGACTTAAAGCTTTTGTCACAGAAGTTTCCTTACCATGTTTTTTGTAGCTGCAATAGCACATCCACAAGCCAGTTGATTGGTATTGGAGATTAAAAACGTTTCGGTTACATTAAATTCTAACTATATGCTACTGGTACAACTGATTTTGTATGCAATCACTAAATCAATTTGAGTAATAGTTTTATAAACTGGATTAAGATGAGGTTGTGTGATGTATGATTTCAGCGTGAGATCAGCCGACATCACGCACAACAAGTCGGTGATCACGATCACGAGGCTGTAATACAGAGTGAGGAAGCTGCATACATGGACTGGATACATGGTAGGTTTTAACCCATTATCGGGCGGCAAAGCTCCAAACACTTGTCCAAATGCAAAGATGTTGCATTGCGACAATTTCCAGTAAATCGAATTTTACATATTTTGTTCTTTTAGAGAAGAAAATATTGTGGGAAATGAAGAAATCTCTTGTCACAAGCAATTTCTTCCTTTCCACAATGTTTTCCTAAGCCATTATTTTGTAGAAAATCAAAAAGAATAATTGTTTTGAAATGGGTTAAAGGACCCCAAATACGACACATATACATAACATGTACGTTAAAACCATTTTCCAAACGGGAAAAAATCGAATGTGGTAATCAGCATTTTCTCATATTTTTTTTTAGTATGCGGAATCATAAGTATTATATGCGTTCTAACGTTTCCTAAATTTGTTTCAACGCTTTAAACAGCTGAATAACAATATTAGTAGACTAGACTGTCTTCAAACTCCCAGTGCTATATATGTTGTGCATAGAATCTTTGAATCGACCAGGTACATAAATCGTCAAGATTCATACAAACATTATCTGCCGATTATCACTAATGACATAATGAACACACGGAATCACATTTACGAGAGTAGATGCCGATTTTCATACTCTCTTACGAACAGAGCGTATTCTCCCTACATTCCATTTCGATAGAAAGTCATATTAATTTTGATGGTTTAATCAATAGAGCTCGGCATGGAGAGTACGATTTTCATAGCTGGGCAAAGTTCCGTGCCCAGTTACATAAACGGGCATGTGCTTAATTACGAAAACCGGTATAAAACGAAAATATACTCAACATCTATGTACTAATTTATCTGCATCAGTGTTTTCTTCTTCTTCTTCGCTTCTTTTGTTTTCTTTTTTGACATTATTTTTCAGAATACCAGGAGACCGGGGTATTGCTAGAAAGAAGTGAAGCAGTGAAACTGTTCATGGTAAACAGTTTACTCGCTCTTTTCCTTTCCGCAAATGACAAAATTAAAGGCTAAAATGAAATAAGTGGAAGACAAAAACTACGTACAAAATCAAGATATGTAAATCATGAGATTAAGGTAGTTTCCACCAATGAGTTTTGCGGGACGTCGGAATTATTCGGGCGACGTCAGAAGCATTCGGCGGTTGAACTTTCCACCACGACCGTGCCCGAATAAGTTCGGATACGTAACCACGCCGCTCGATAAAGCCGCGTTCCCATTGCCGACCAAATCAACTCGATCAACTCGATCGCCCGAATTCCCAAATCAAACCCGATGAAACTCGATCAAAGTTATTTACACGACTTCTTTTTTATTTCTTGTCGATTAATTCCCGATCATTTTTGCTGACCAAGCTCGATCGTCCCGATCACTTTTGCCGACCAAGCTCGATCGCTTGATAGAGCTTGATCGAGTTGATTTGGTCGGCAATGGGAACACGCCATAAAAATCCGAAGTTTCATGAATATCAAAATATCCACTCCGAATGAGATTCACGCGACATCGGGATTATTCGGGTGGCGTCGTAAACATTCTGCGGTGGAACAATCACTCTCGGAGATCAGAATAGGTTGTAATCATATTGCAGTTACGAGCCAATCTGGATTTTTTCATCTATTACCTGGTGATCTGAAAAGACATTTTAAAGCCTTTTAGCAAACAACACTTGGTTTTGACGTGCTTAGAGAAAAAAAGTTTTGGAAAATATTGAGAGAGAAAAAAACCGAACTTGCTGTGTTGAAAATCAACAATTTCTCATGTTCTCTCAATAGTTTAGAACTATACGACACACTTTATACTTTTAATATAAATTATTGTGATGTCTTCAACCTACATCAAAGCAACAGATAAAAGGGGGTGGCTTTCCAAAGTGAAATTGGCATTCATTTTTACCCTGAAAACCTTATGTTGTGGGTATACTCGTCTTGATAGGGCCTACTCATTGGAGTCGTCTAATCAAGACGATTTTAATGAATATTCACAAGATAGGGCTTGGATTCATTTAACAAATCTTAAAGGATGAATTAAGCCCCTCTGATTTGTTTCTCTGTCCAAAATTTGTCGACTTTGGAAAGGGCTAGATCCTGATATATGGGCCTATCGATAGATCTAGGGGCGGTAACCCAGTCTAGGTCCTGGCTCATTTGATTTCAGTCTAACAATGGCATTACCATGGAAGATGTTTATGAGCTATATGGACCACACGATGCCAACAGCACAGGTCCTGATGTTAGGCAAAAGAGGTCCTCGCCATTTGTTAGCCCAGAAAATGGCGATCGCAGAACACATTCGCGAGGGAAAAGGTCTTTTCTTGAGCTTGGAACAGGAATCTGGCCAAAATGTATAGTCCCCTACACGATCTATAATCTTAGTAAGTTATTAACACATTAATAGTACCACACAGCGATCGGTTTTTTTTAAACATTGTGGAAAATGCAGAAATTGCTTGTGACAAGCAATGTTTTCATTTCCCACAATGTTTTCTACACCAAAAGACTAAAAAAAGTAAAATATGATGCACTTGAAATTGTCGTCTACAAAATCTGAATTTAGACTAGTCCAAAAATTTGCTGTCTGGTAGATCTAATGGGTTAAGAAGTTATAAACAAATATTGTGGAAATCTGCTGTTGATGGTGGGGTGCGGAGGGACTACACGTATGAAATGTACTAGACTAGCCCTAGTCATTTCTGTTTGCGTTATTTGTAAATGGGTGCATTATTCTCTTTGAGACTTGCCTCTATAATCCAAGTCCAAGCTATTTATTGCCAACAGAACCTAGTATTCTAGACTAGGATGTCATTTAAAAAAGGGTCTTTGCTTTTATACTATAACCTTAATACTAGGGTCTGGGCCAGACTAAAAATGTACCTGCACACCATTTGTTGAACAAAGGGAGGCAACTGTTTTCCACAATTATGTCGTCTGCACCCCTTGAGGATCGGAAAAGGCCGTTGCTCAGTTGCCCAAAAATGTTATTTTACAAGTGCCAAAGTGGAGAAGAGTACGAGAGTGCCCCCCTCCCGTTCTGGTCTAGCGGTTGAGGGATATCCACTAAGAAAAATCTAAAATAATAGATCTAGATCTAGATGTCTTGATAAGGAACTTATTGCATTTTGAGCCCATGGTTGCCTTTGAAAGTTTGTTAACATTTTTGGGTAAAAAAGTGGTATGGCCATGAAATGATAGATCCATAGCCACAGCCTGCTATAGGCCTATCTAGATATATTGAATATTTTAGTTAAAGGTAACACAGCATTAGATAATGGGTTAATACATTTCTATACGCCCGAAGGGTCGTATTATGTTATGGCCCGCTCGTCTGTCTGTCTGTCCGTCTGTCTGTCTGTCCGTCCATCCGTTAGCAATTTCTTGTGTGCGCAACTCCTACAGTTTTGATCAAAATTTGATCAAACTTGCCACAATGAATCTCCATGGTGTCTAGTTGTCACACTGCTTACAGAATTTAGATAACTGTTTTCGTTTTTGAATTATCTGCCCTTGAATTTAAGAAAAAATGCCCATTTTCTCCTGTGCGCAACTCCTACCGTTTAAACCAGAATTTAATCAAACTAGCCACAATGAATTTCTATGGTGTCCTGTTGTGCAAACAAAATTTTGATAACTTTTCATGTTTGAATTATCTGCCCTTGAATTGAAAAAAATGGACAATTTTACTGACAAGCCCCTCTTGGGCGTATATGCGCCGCTCTGCGAAGCTCTTGTTTAAAATTCTAGTTCCAAACCTATAAATGTTGTGGGTACAATTTCAATCGATTGGAGAGAATATTCTAACGAGTAGATATTTGCATTAAAAGTTTATACATCAGCATCTTGAATAATCCTCATGTTCTCTCAATATTTTTAGAATGTAGAATCTACAGTAAATTCTATATTTTGTTGTTAGAGCCTTTGTTGTTTGGGTGAAACTGACCCTTTCTTTGTGTTCTGCAACTCTTTAAGTTGTGGCCATTTGGGAAAGGGTTAGATTAACCAGATACAGTGACGGATTGGATCAGGGGCAGGGGGTGTCGAACAACCCTCCACCCTCCCTGTAACCTGATTATTTCATTTTCATGCAAAAATTCAGTCAAAATTGTGTAAAAGACTACTATGAAAACAAACTCTCATTTTTATTTTCGAACCCCTCCTCACAGAAATCCAGGATCTGCCACTGCTAGAAATATTACCTCATTTTCTTTCAGCATCAAAGGTGGCACACATGATAAAAAATGTCCACCGCCATTATGAGAAATATACAGGATTTAGATTTGTCGAGTTTGAAGGGATTGCGACGAAAGAGAAATATGGTCTGAACCATACCAACCATCTAATATATGTAGACAATGGTGATAGGTGGGTAATATTAAATCATTTATTGAAAAAGATTATCAACCCTTTCCCAAACAGTAAATTTAAGGGCAAACTAATTCAAAAGCCACTACAGATGACAAAATGGATGTTGCTAAAGATTGGATTTATGTACAATAGAATAGAAAATACTGAGGCAAAAGGAGAAAATGCTGATAATCAGCATTTTCTTCTTTTGCTTCAATATTTTGCCAAGCCTTTTCTATTAGGGACATGCAAAGCAGCTCTTGTTTAGGAAAGGGTTAATAGGTCTCGATAAATGACCTGTCAGAGCATCTTTAGCTATTATTGAAACAGAAAGCTAGAGATGCTCTGCCAGGTCATTTATCGAGACCTATACATCTAGGCATTCTGTGTTAATATAACATTACCCATGTTAAGAGTCTGTATTTTTAGTAAAATTAACTTTGCATTGTTAAATGTCTTTAAATTTTGATCTGCATAAAATATTGATGTTTTGGAAAGGCTTGAAATGTCTTATATAATGTGTTGTGTTTAGAAAATTTGCATTCTGTTTGTATATAGTTTGAAGAATTATTTCTATGTTTGCTAGCAATTTCTTGTGATACATTTTTAATTTATGATGTTGTATTTCAGTTGCTGGTCTTATATTGGAAATATGTGGGCTAAAGGTCAGGAAGTGGCACCCTGCGCGGAGCCGGTGAGTTGAGGTTACTATAATGGAAATATGCAAATATTCATAGCCAATTTCAATGTCGATTTGAAGAGGTCCAATTTTTTATTATTAAGAGAGTGTTCAGAGCACAAGTGTCCTTTTAGCTATATACTCTCCCATATGAGAGGGAGATATTATTACATCTAATGGTGGTGCTCACTTTCTTTAAATCTTTTAAATATTGTGACATAAACGCACTTGTTATAAGTACCATAATTTTCTCTGTTTGTCTGTCTGTCTGTCTGACATATTTTCCATGTGTACAACATACATCCAGATCTCAATTACTCATCTCCTACAGTTATTTTGGACATATCGTCGCTTTTCAACGAAAACCTTGTAACTGCAGCTTGTTTAAGCTGCAGTAACAAGATTTTTGTTGAAAAGCACAGATATCTGGATGATATTATCACAGAATGTCCATAGTCATCATTCTGACATCACACCTATTGGCAGGGTTTTGTCATTTAATGCTGCATCATGGAATAGAAGGGTCTTTTTGCAAAAACGTGGCGGATATAATTGTTAAGTTGTGCTAGAAAACCCCTTAAATTATCAATTTTACTATTGTTTTTGTATTTCATTTTTCTTCAGGATGTGGCTATACATGAACTTGGCCATGCATTTGGAATGCATCATGAACAGACAAATCCACTGAGTTTCCCATACATTCAAGTACGCTGGAAAAATATACAACCAGGTAGCAACAATGCAGTTTTGATAATAAATTATATAGCCTTTGAACATTTCCTAAATGGATAGGTTTTTGATGTCCCAAACACAAACAGCCCGGGAAAACATTGAGGTGAAAGAAGAAAATATTGAAAACCAAGAGTTTATTTATTAACTTAATATTTTTGTTGTGTAAATTCCATCTTTATTAATGTCACTTTAGTTGTTTGCTGCTGAGTTTTCAGAATGGACCATTCTAACAATCGGCTCTATGTTAAGTGAGATGTTACAGCTTCAGTCTGTCCATCTATGTCCATCTGTTTGTCTCCATCCATAATGTGGCATTCCACCTTTGTCCATATATTCTGTGTCTATCTGTCTATCTGTGTCCATCAAACAATCTATTTGTAAATCTTTTGTCCATTGGACCAACTTCTACAGCTTCAATTTTAGTAATGGGACCTTAAAAAGAGCAAGTGGTAACCCCTTGACTTGTAACACAGGCATTTTTGGTTGATCTGTTTCTCGAAATTTGGTTCTATAAACATCCAATAAGATCCTTTTAACCCTTTCCCAAGCCACCAAATTCTGCCGCATTTCAGATTGAAAGCTGATATTATATAGCAGAGCTCCAGATAAGAGGGAGTGATGACTTTTCCAATTGTAATAGTTCTGTTATTGTTCATCAAACCCTATGTTGTGGGTACTCATTTGTATCGTCTTGTCCAGACTATTCAAATGAGTACCCACAACATAGGGTTTGGAATTGAAATAACAAAGTTAGAATGTCTTCACCCCCACTTATCTGTAGCCCTGATATAGACAACAAAATTGGTATTAAAGAAGATAAGAATGGTGTACAATATAGCTCAGAAAATATTGAGGCAAAAGGAGAAAGTGCTGATCATCGGCACTTTCTTCTTTTGCCTCAATGTTTTCTCAAACCATCTCTAATAGGGATGTCAAAACCAGGTCTTGTTTGGGAAAGAGTTACCATGATGGGTGGCATATTGTTATTTCAGATTTGAAGTCACAATACTACATGGGTGATATAGCCTCTCTGTACAACAAGAATGGATTTTACGACATCAGCTCAACTATGCATTATGGAAAAGATGTAAGTATTTGTCTTGTTTCAACAATGGTCATTAAAAGAAAGAAATAAAAAAAATATATGAAAAGTAGAAAAATAATCTTTTGGTATCCCTTAACCCTTTTCCTAAGCGGCAAAATATAGGGTTTTCCAATCTGAAAGATGCTGCAGACGACAAAATAGTTACCAGCAATTTCTTCTTTTGTCTCATTGTATTCCAAACTTTTTAATGTTAGGGACGTCAAAAGTCAGTCTTGTTTGGGAAAGGGTTAGTAGTTTTTTTTATTAACTATTTTGATACATTATATGCATAATTTTAGAAATACAATACTTTTTGTATGTAAATTCTGGACTTTCCTTCCCATACATAACTACAGGTATACATAGTTCTTGCAACTGTCATGGCCAATCTAATGGCCAATATGATTAATGCATGATGGCCCAGACTAGGCTGTATGAACTAGACTTGCACTATAAATACACAGTCTTTATTCTCTCTGCAGTTTTTCAACCTGTATGATGAACGCACGATGGCGTCGTATGACCCGGACTATGACTATCTGATTGGTACCAAGAATGACTTCTACATGTTCAAGGACATGCAAGAATATCACCAGTGTTACAGTAAGCTGATGTTTATACCCCCACAAAACAATTGTTAGCTCCACTGGCCGAAGGCCAGCGAGCTATTGTCATGGCGTTGTGTCCGTCGTGCGTGCGTGCGTCCGTCCGTCCGTGCGTCCGTCCGTCCGTCCGTTAACTTTTTCTTTAAAAATCTTCTCCTCAGAAACTACTGGATGTATTTCAACCAAACTTCACAGGAATGATCCTTGGGTGACCCTTTCTCAGATTCCTTCAAAGAATTTTGATCGAACCAGAATAACCTGAGTTATCTGCCCTTGAATGTCAAAAATAGCTGGTTTTGACTTTATTTTTACTCTAAAATCTACAAATATCAACTAATCAAGACAAAACTTGGACAGAATATATATAAGCATAATATCCTGCCTGGGTATAATTTTTAGCTTGATCGGAATTATATATCATGAGTTATGTGCCCTTGAATTTGACAAAATTGCCATTTTCAACTCTATTTTGACTTTGATTTCACTCTAGCAACTACAAATATTGACAAATCTAAACAAAACTTTCACAAAATGTTGGTGACTATAAGATCTTGCCTTGGTGTAATTTTCAGCTTGTTTACATTTGTCAAAAAATGTGGCCATGGCAGGGAGGAAGGGGCTTATCAGACTTAAAGAAATCATAAGAAAATTCTTAAAAAATCAACCAGTGTGCCCAATTGAACCAAACTTTGCAGGAATGAGCCTTTAGTCGTTCTTTTTAAAATTTGTTCACAAATTTTTATATTTGTCAAAAAAATGTGGCTGTGGCAGGGAGAAAGGGGCTTATCAGACTTACAGAAATCATAAGAAAATTCTTTAAAAATCAACCATAAGGCCAATTGTAACCAGACTTTGCAAGAATGTTCTTTGAGTCTCTTTTCAAAATTTATTCACAAATATCAAGATTTGGCTGCCCCTGTGTAAGGCTTACAAGAAATCGTGGGATAATTCTTCCACTTTAACCAGTGGAGCGATTCAGGCCCTCCTGGGCCTCTTGTTTTATTATACCCCCACAAAATGAATGTTTTATCATATCCCCACAAAACTAATGTTTTATATCATCCACACAATACAATTGTTTTATTATACCCCCACAAAATGAATGTTTTATCATATCCCCACAAAACTAATGTTTTATATCATGCACGCAAAGCAAATGTTTTATTATACCCCTGCAAAACAGATGTTTTATCATATCCCCACAAAACTAATGTTTTATATCATGCACGCAAAGCAAATGTTTTATTATACCCCTGCAAAACAGATGTTTTATCATATTCCCGCAAAACGAATGCTTTATTATACTCCCACAAAATGAATGTTTTAGGGGGTATACTTGAATTTAACCCTTTCCCAAACGACAAAAATTAAGGGTGATCTACTCCAAAAAGTGCCACTAATGACAAAATGGATGTTATTAAAGATAGGATTTGTGTAAAATACAGCACAGAAAATATTGAGACAAAAGGAGAAACTGCTGGTTATCAGCAGTTTCTTCTTTTGTTTCAATGTTTTCCCAAGCCTTTTCTATTAGGGACGTCAAAACCAGGTCTTGTTTGGGAAAGGGTTAAGCCTGTCTGTTTGCTGTCCATCTGTATGTCCGTCTGTGCACAAAATACTTGTCTAGAGCATATCTCTGAAAGTAAAGTAGCCATGACCATGAAACTTGATGGGTAGATAGATCTCACCAAGGAGAAGTGAAGTTTACAAGGAGCATAACTCTACCTTGCTTATTAGCTCACCTGAGTACGAAGTGCTCAAGGTGAGCTATTGTGGTCACTTTGTGTCCGTCGTCCGTCCGTCTGTCCGTCTGTCAACAATTTAGTGTTAACACTCTAGCATCCACAAATATAAGCCAATCTTGACATAATTTGGCCAAAATATGTTTGACCATAAGTTCTGGGATGAGTTCGATTTTTGGTCTGATCGGACTAGAAAGTCTGGAGTTATCTGCCCTTGAATGCGAAAAATAGCTACTTTTGACTTTGTTAACACTCTAGCATCTACAAATATTTACCAATCAAGATAAAACTTGGACACAATGTATATAACAATTAGATCTTGGATGAGTTTGATTTTGGTTATGATCAGACCAGAAAGTCAGGAGTGATGTGCCCTTGTTTTCGACAAAATTGCCATTTTCGGCTGTTTTCGACCTTGTTTACACTCTAGAATCTACAATTATTATTCAATCAAGACAAAACTTTGACACAATGTTGAGGACCATAAGATCTTACATGAGTTTGATTTACAGTCTGATCTGATTAGAAAGATGAGAGTTATGTGCCCTTGAATTCGACAAAATTGCCATTTTCGGCTGTTTTCCACCTTGTTTACGCTCTAGTATCTACAAATATTAATCAATCAAGACAAATCTTGGACACAATGTTGGGGACCATAAGATCTTAGATTATTTCGATTTTCAGTCTGATCTGATCAGAAAGTTGAGAGTTATGTGCCCTTGAATTCGACAAAATTGCCATTTTAAGCTGTTTTTGACCTTGATTACACTCTAGAATCTAAAATTATTAATCATTCAAGACAAATCTTGGACACAATGTTGGGGACCATAAGATCTTAGATTATTTCGATTTTCAGTCTGATCTGATCAGAAAGTTGAGAGTTATGTGCCCTTTAATTTGACAAAATTGCCATTTTTGGCTGTTTTTGACCTTGTTTACACTCTAGAATCTACAATTATTATTCAATCAAGACAAAACTTGGACACAATGTTGAGGATCATAAGATCTCAGATGAGTTTGATTTTCAGTCTGATCTTATTAGAAAGTCGAGAGTTATGTGCCCTTGAATTCGAAAAAATTGCCATTTTAAGCTGTTTTCCACCTTGTTTGAACTGTAGAATCTACAAACATTAATCAATCAAGACAAATCTTGGACACAATGTTGGGGACCTTAGATCTTAGATTATTTCGATTTTCAGTCTGATCTGACCAGAAAGTTGAGTGTTATGTGCCCTTTAATTTGACAAAATTGCCATTTTTGGCTGTTTTTGACCTTGTTTACACTCTAGAATCTACAATTATTAATCAATCAAGACAAAACTTATACTCAATATTGGGAACCATACGATCTTGGATGAGTAGGATTTTCAGTCTGATCTGAGCAGAAAGGTTAGAGTTATGTGCCCTTGAATTTGACAAAATTGCCGTTTTCGACCTTGTTTACACTCTAGAATCTACAATTATTGGACAAATCTTGGACACAATGTTGGGGACCATAAGATCTCGGATGAATTTGATTTCACATTGTTATTGACCATAAGTGAGTTTTCAGTCTTAAAGTCATAAATATCAATTGAATTGAATAAAAGTGTTGCTCATATCATTTTGGTTCAGGTGAGCAATATAGGACCATCATGGTCCTCTTGTTTTGTGATTATTGCCCTTTTTTTTTACTAAAAAGCTTGTCCGTACAAATTTAGTGGCGAGGGGGGGGGGTATTTTCATCGCCTTTAGTGATATAGTTCATAATTTGATTTCCTAACTATCTTTAGTCAGGTTAGTGATTATATTAATCATTGTCACTTTTCATCCGTCTATTCATATCTGTCATGATTAACCATTTCCCAAACAAAACTGGTTTTGATGTCCCCAAAAGAAGAAAATACTGATAATGATAATGCTGATAATCAGTATTTTCTCCTTTTGCTTCAATATTTTGTGGGCTTTATCATAGATAATTCTATCTCTATCAACATCTGTTTTATTGTCTGCAATAGTTTGAATTGGAGAAGTCTAAAATTTTGTTGTTTGGGAAAAGGTTAATGAATCGATCACACTTAATCTGTATAATCAAGGTCTAAAATGTTCATTTATCAAATTTACCATTTTCCAAGGCAGCAACAGATTTTTAGACTTGCCCACTCTGTGCATGAGCTATCAAAGCCAGAGGCGCATTTTATCAATGTGTATTAGAATCACCTCTTTTCGCTAAATTGTCATTGACAATATGCAGATTTCAGCTGAAATTTAGAGGATTGGCATTTATTAGAATATTGTCCCTTTTCAACAAAAACCTTGTAACTACAGCTTTAAACAAGCTTTAGTTACGATGTGTCTGTTCAAAAGCAGCAATATGGGCGTTTATTAGAATAACTACAGTATAGTGTTATCGTACACACAGATCAGTACCCGTCCTGTCAGACCTGGCCTCAATGTTACAATGGTGGTTACGTATCGGTGATGGACGGTAAATGTGCTTGTCGATGTCCCCCAGAACTGGATCCTGCAACCGGCTGCAAGTCCAAGATTAAATATGGTAAATAATGTAATTATTTAACCCTTTCCCAAACAACGCCTGATTTAGAGATCCCTATTACAAATGGCTTGGGAAAACATTGAAGCAAAATAAGAAAATGCTGATAATCAGCATTTTCTTCTTTTACCTATTTATTTCCTATGCTAAATTGTACACAAATTCCATACTTATTTACACCTGTTTGCCATCTGCAGTAGTTTTCAAATCAGGGCTAAAATGAGTACCCATGGGTAGGGTACAAAATTGCCACTACACAATTTTGGCTTTCAACTTGCATTAAAATCTAGAGAGTTATAAACTTATGCAATTACAGAAAATAGAGTATAATTTTTTGATAATAATCACCTTAGGTATTGGATGCTTTGAGCACTGCTTATTTAGAAGAAAAATCCACCAATAGGAACATGCAGGCGAGTTGACTTGGCTGAGTCAACTCGTAAATTCTTAGATGGATACCCGGGTAAAAATTTTGTACCCTCTCCAGCCCTAGTGTTCATACTGCAGTCTTAACACTGGTTACGCAGAAGCTATAAGAGAACAGCACAATAGTCATGGGTCTTTATCAGACTGTGTGTATGCACTAATCAGGATCAAATACCAGATCCTGGCTCAATTGTGACCTATCACACTAAAAGGAAACTTCTCTGAAGTGTGAAAAGTAGCAACTCTAGTCAGTTTGCACAGTCAGCGAAGACTTACTAATTTTTATGCCCCCGTATCGAAAGATCGAGGGCATATTGTTTTACTTTTGTCTGTCTGTCCGTCCGTCTGTCTGTCCGAAAACTTATCATTTGCCTTTTCTCTAAAAGTATTTGACATACAAAGCTCAAATTTGGTATGCAACTTCCTTTCAATGATATCTATCTGTTCCATGCAATTTGACCTTCCTCAAAGTCATCTGTTAACCCTTATCAGCCCTTTACACAAAAAGTTAACATTTTAGAAAAATGGCCATTTCGGGGGCATTGATGTTTCACAAACACATCTTGTTTCCCGCTACCTTGGTCCTTTCAAAAGCCATTTTGATTATTGACTATAGCTTGTTTGTCCTAGAACAAATTTAAGATAATTTTGCGGTTGCAGGAGAAGTAAAATGGCCGGAGGGACAGTACACATTTCTAAAGGTAGCTGGTTCCCCGTGTCCATCAGGGTTTGGTACTGGGACTATGGTTCACTTGTCGATACAGAACATCACACATTCCAAAACTTATTCACATTCTCCAATGTAAGTAAAATACTGTTATTCAATTGACCCTTTCCCTGACAAGACCTAGTTTTGATGTCCCTAAGAGAATAGGCTTGAGAAAACATTGAGACAAAAGAAGAAAATGCTGATAACAAGCATTTTCTCCTTTTGTCTCAATATTTTCTGAGTGATATTTTACACAAATAATACTCTCAATGTTACAGCTCTCAATTTGTTGTCTGCAGCTGCTTTAAGATTGGAGGACATTCTCCGAAGTAAGTAAAATGCAGTTGAGTTTGGATCTGGAGAAAGGGTTTTCGTGGCATTTTAGACTTACAATGATGCAAGGGGAGGGGTATTCTCCAACCAGTCTAGATCTAAATTTACCTTTAAAATCACAGAAAAGGGTAGAAAAAAGACAAACTTTTACAGCTATATAACTTAACATTTGTATATTTTAGACCTATAAACAATGAGCTAGGCCATGATGTGTGTACCAAGACAAATACAGAGTCATGTGACCCAGTCTGGGGTCCAGGATCTTACTGTATACTCAAATTTAGGAACGAATGTCCTGCAGGTATAGCTCAATCACGCTTTTCTTACAAATTTTCCCTTTCCCAAACAAGACTGGGTTTTCAGGTCTTTATTAGAAATGGCTTGGGAAAACATTGAGACAAAAGAAGAAAATCCTGATAGCCAGCAATTTCTCCTTTTGTCTCAATGCTTTCTGTGCTGTGTTATTCACAAATTTTATCAAAAGTAACACATATTTTGTCGTCTGCAGAAACTTTGAAATTTGAGCACCCTAGATTTTTGTTGTTTGGGAAAAGGTCAAACATGCTGTAGTTACAACATTTTTATGGAAAGCAATGATATATTTTGAACTGCCAATTCATGATTTTCATGCCATAAAGCAATATCTTGATTTGAGCAAAAATATTTTGCAAAAAGGTTTTTTTCATCTTGCCAATGGTTTTTGATCCATTTATTCTTAAATGAGCAGTTTTGGGCTCAGATTTGATGCTATTTTCTTCTTTATCTCAATATTTTCTTCATATTGTATACAAATTTCATATTCATTTATATTTTTGGTTGTTTGGGAAAGGGTTGACACTTTCCCAAATAAGACTGCTTTGATGTTCCTGATAGAAAATGCCAGAAAGAGCTTTGAGACAAAAGGAGAAAATGATGATAACCAACATTTTCTCCTTTTGCCTTAATATTTTGTTTTGTTAATTTGTTCACCTATTTTAACCATATGAACATCTATTATGTCATTTGCAGCATCTTGCAAAATGGGACTCTCTGAAAATTTGTAAGAGAAAGGGTTAACCTTATTTTGTAAACCATTACAGGGTTTCATGAAGGATACCAGGCATTTTATGGACCATTCAAAACTTCAAATATCAGTGCAGGCGTTGTACCTAGTTGTAACCATAGCAACCCTTATGAAAATTTACCTGATGGTAACCATAGCAACCCTTATGAAAATTTGCCTGGTGGTAACCATAGCAACCCTTATGAATATTTGCCTGGTAGCAACCATAGCAACCCTTATGAATATTTGCCTCATGGTAACCATAGTAACCCTTATGAATATTTGCCTGGTGGTAACCATAGCAACCCTTATGAATATTTGCCCCATGGTAACCATAGTAACCCTTATGAATATTTGCCTGCTGGTTACCATAGCAACCCTTTTGAATATATCTACTGTTGCCGTGACGATGGATTGACAAAGAACCCGATCAGATTACCAAGGACATCGTCGTTTATCTTGTATGTGGTTGATAGTAATGGCTGCCAACAAGTGGAAGGTTAGTGTGTTTCTTTTTCTTCAGTTTTTGCTCAGATTGCTTTCACATGTACCTACAATAGTTATGTATACAATGCTACAACTTGTGACAAACCCCCACTTGGATTTTTAGCGAGCTGGGATTTTATGTCGAGGGAGCTAATGTCAAAGCCCTAGTGTCAGCGTCGTGCCCTGTCGCACCCGGTCTCGTCGCGTCTTCTCTTGAAAAACTATCTACACACTACTAGAGATACAGCCTTGATATTATGCTCATGGACACTTGTCGTGAAGACCTTTTGTTTGGGACCATGACCTTTGACCTTGTGATATTTCATAAATGGATACCTTCTGCTAAGACATTTCATTAGGGACAATGACCTTTGACCTCTTGACCTTAGTGTTAAGCTTTCTTTGTGACAAGCTCTCATATACACAAGCTACGTTGTTCCCGGACACCTCTTGTTTTCATATGCTACCAAAACTGGTCATATTGGTATCATCCTGTTAGTAAACTCTGATTCCATTTTGAGCTGGGATCTTTAAAATGATCCTTTGTGGCATTTGAGAACAGCATGGATCCAGATCAGCTTGTGTAAATGCACAGTTTAACCAAGACCTATGTTATTGTCTTAACGCCTTCTTGATGATATGTATCAATGGCGGATCCAGGATTTTTTTCCAGGGGGGGGGGGGGGTCCAAGCCCAAGATTTTTTTCCAGGGGGGGTCCAAGCTCAAATTATGGCCTAAAATGTAATAAATATGTAAAATTACACAAATTTATATAGTCAAAATTTATTTTTCGGCCAATGCCAGGGGGGGTCCGGACCCTCCCGACCCCCACTCTAGATCCGCCCACGTGTATCACCTGTGACCATTGATTCTAATCATTGACCCTAATTAGACACCAGTCTAAAATGCCATATGGGACCCTTTTCCAGATCCCGGAACATGATTATTACACTGCATTGTTTTCTTCTAAATTTCCATCATAATGCTTATCTACAAGTCCATAGTCTTGTCTGGGAAAGGGTTTTAAATCAATATTATAAGGCAAGGTGCTCCATCTATCATTAGATACTCAACACTTTGTGCAACATTGGGCATTATCTATGGCAAAAAAAATTGACAATGGTATACCTTTGTCGGTTTTAGGGCATCATCTGTGGCAACAGAAATTGACAAGGGATACCTTTGTCAATTTCTGTTGCCACGGATGACACCAGAAGTTGCACTAAGTGGTTGGTATCTTATGATGGATGGATTGCATTGTAAGGTCGTCTTTATTTTGCAGGAATGTCTGCGTCCTGGGAATATTTTGGTGTAGCGAGCGATCCTGAACAAGGTTTAGTAGAGAGTGGCGCCCTCCCTGCCATGTATAAAGTGAACAATTATACCAGGAATATATTTTATTGTGTGTACAGGCCCCTTGACAAAGGTAAATCAGTCAATGTATTTAAGGTCATTGCATTATTATGGGAATATATTGTGTTGAAGAAGTTCTTTTGGCAGAGTTAACCAAGCTGGGGGGGGGGGGGTAGGGGGGGCTACTACACCTAAGGAATGAGTTTGACACAATATGATTCAAAGATAAATGCAATAATCGTTTTACGCCCCCATACCGAAACATCAGGGCATATTGTTTTACTTGTGTCAGTCTGTCTGTCTGTCTTTCTGTCTGCCTGTCCATTGGTCTGTCTCTCCGAAAACTTAACATTTGCCTTTTCTCGAAAAGTGTTTGACATACAAAGCTCAAATTTGGTATGCATCCTCCTTTCAATGATATCTATCTGTTCCATGCAATTTGACCTTCCTAAAGGTCATTTGTTAACCCTTATTAATCCTTTTCACCAAAACTTAACAGTTTAGAAAAAAGGCCATTTCGGTGACATTGGTGTTTCACAAACACATCTTGTTCTTATATCCTTTGGTATTGTGTAAGAACATGATGTCCTACAAAAAGGTCTTGAAAACATTGGTTGCCTTTTCAGAGAGAATCGTCTTGAAAAATAAATGCTTTTTCAAACAGCCTACGGTACATATAGAATGTAAAGTCTTCTGCGTCACTGACGTCAAAATCATGAATTGTTGGGGGACTCTTTTTGACTCCCCACAAGAAACTGGCTATGGAAAACATTGTGGAAAATGAAGAAATTGCTTGTGACAAGCAATTTCTTCATTTTCCACAATAATTTTTCATACAAAATGATTAAAAAGTGTACTTTTTAATGCGTTTTTAGTTGTCCTCTACAACATCTTTGAATTTGGACAGGTCGAAATTTTGTCGTTTGGCAATGGGTTAACAGAGCAACAGATCAGAAGGGTCGAAGACATTCTAAATTTTGTATTTTCAAACCCTATGTTGTAGGAAGTCACTTGAATTGTCTCGATAAGACACTTTTAATGAGTACCCACAACATAGAGTTTGATGAACATTTAGAGAAATATTTAATTTTGAAAAGCCTTCACCTCTCTTTTTGGTAGCTTTAGTTTTACACTATTTTTCTGCATATTTTACAGATTGTGGCATGTTAAAAGAGTTTGAAGACTATGAGACAAGTTTCACATTTTCATCTCCTGGTTATCCAAACAAATACCCGAATGGACTGGACTGCTTCTGGCATTTTATTGTAAGTAATGGTTTATACCACTGTCCGTGAAAAAAGCTTGCTTACCTGTTTTCATGCCACTTATGTAAAACGTTTAAGAAAACAAGAGTTTAGCCATAATTATTTTCAATTATAATTCAAGAACAAAAAGTTATATGAATTTCGTTAGCGGTGTGCACAATGGGTCAACCAGACACCAAAGATCCTACTTGTGGTATGTAGGAAGAGTTGCACACACAAGAAATTGCTAATGGACTGACAGATGGAGACAGAGAGACGGACGGACAACTGGAGCAAGATCCTTCGGAAGTGTAATAATGAGAGAAAAGAATGTGAATTATCTCCCTTTTCCTCAATATTTTCTATGCTTCATTATGCAGGTTATCTGTCCTTTGTAACATTGGTTTTGTATTCAGCAATATCTCTGAATTTGAACTAGCCATAGCAGAGCAAATATTGAGTGAGACAAAAGGAGAAAGTGCTGGTTCTGCTCAGCATTTTATTCTTTTGTCGCTATGTTTTCACAAGCATTTTGTATAATGGACTTGAAATTTAGTTGCTTGGGAAAGGTTTTATATTTTCTATACCTTTCTTATTTAGTTATCAAAATTACCAGTAACCCATTGCCACACAGTGACACCTTTTGACGCCCCATAAGATAAAGGCTTTGGAAAACATCATAGAAAATGAAGAAATTGCTTGTGACCAGCAATTTCTTCATTTCCATCAGTGTTTTCTACACAGAAAGATTAAAGATGTTAAATGTCTGCAACACCTTTGAACTAGATCATTCTAGAATTTTGCCGTCTTGTAATGGTTTAAGTTGTTTTTTTTAGGAAAAGGGTTATCGTATTGCCTCTGTTTTCATTTGTAGAGCCCAAAAGGCACGAAAATGCAGCTTGATTTTACCGAGTTTGAAGTGTCTGGTCCCGATACCACAAAATGTAACGATCATTTAGAAATTGCCTTCACAAAACCAACTATGAGTGGATTCAAGTAAGTTACAATTTTTTATACGCCAGCAAAATGAATGTTTTATTATACCCCGCAAAAAGAATGTTTTATTATACTCCCGCAAAAAGAATGTTTTAGGGGGTATACTGGAATTAACCTGTCTGTCTGTCTGTCTGTATGTCTGTCTGTCCGTGGACAAAATACTTTTCCAGAGAATATCTTCTAAACCATTAGTGCTACCAACTTTAAACTTGGTACACTTATAGATCTCATTGTGTGGAAGTCACATGTACAACAACCGTTACTCTGCCACGCCCACTTTTTGAGTTATTGCCCTTTGTTGTTTTTACCCTTACATTTTTGTCTGGACCATATTTTCTAAACCATTAGTGCTAGCAACTTCAAACTCTGTACACTTATAGATCTCATTGTGGGGAAGTCTCATGTACAACAACCATTACTCTGCCACGCCCACTTTTTGAGTTTTTGCCCTTTGTGGTTTGTATCCTTACATTTTTTCTTCTAAAGCATAAGTGCTAGCAACTTCAAACTTTGCACACTTATAGATCTAACTGTTGGAAAGTTTCATGTACAATAACCGCTACTTTGCCACGCCCACTTTTTGAGTTATTGCCCTTTGTTGTATATACCCTTGCATTTTTGTCCAGACCATATCTTCTTAACCATAAGTGCTAGCAACTTCCAACTTTGTACACTTATAGATCTCATTGCGGGGAAGTGTCATGTGAAAAACCTGTTACTCTACCATTCCCTATTCTTTAGTTATTGCCCTTTGTTGTTGTTTTCCCTTGCATATTTGTCCGGACCATAATCTTCTAAACCATAAGTGCTGGCAACTTCAAACTTGGTACACTTATAGGTCCCATTGTGCAGAAGTGTCATGTACAAGAACTGTTAATCCGCCATGCCAACCTTTACAGTTATTGCCCTTTGTGGCTTGTACCCTTGTATTTTTGTCTGGACCATTATCTTCTAAACCATAAGTGCTAGCAACTGTAAACTTGGTGCACTTATTGCCCTTTTTTGTAGTGAAAGCTTGTGCGGGGGTATCAAGTCACATCCTGTGACAGTTCTAGTTTTAAATTCTTTTACAAACAAGATCTGGTTTTGACTTCCCCGGAAGAAAAGGCATGGGAAACTAGAACTGGATGAACTGGTCCACCACTGCGTGATCTATATATAGAAATTCACTTTTCATGACGTCATAATGACGTTATGCGATATCTAAGAGAAATTTTGCTGATTCATAGTATATTATGATGCCTCAGTCAACATTACCGATCTCGGGTAGACAATATGTAATATTACCCTGACATGTACTATTACCCTGACAGGCATGTGGTATTTATATAATTTAGTTGTTTTCTTGTTTTCACCTTCCAGAACCTGCGGACATGGTTACAAAAAGACAACATGGACGTGGGATAATTTCTTATCTGTAAAGTTTACCACTTTGTATGGGGATACTTATAAAGGATTCAATGCTACAATTACTATTTATAAAGGTAATGAAAACTTCTAAGGCTTATAAATTGTGCCAAAGGTTTCAAGCCTTTTCAAAATATCTATGGTTTTAGACTTGTCCAAATTTTATATAAATAAAAGCTATAATGCCAGCGAAAAAAGAAGGAAATTCTAATATATTTTAAAGAAAAGGAGAAAGAAGGAGAAAAGGTTGGTATTTCACATGTTCTTTTCTCTCGGTTCAAGCTTTAACCCTTTCCTAAACGAAAAAATTTTAGGGTGATCCACTTCAAAAACATCTACAAATGACAAAATGGATGTTATTAAAGATAAGATTTGTGTAAAATATGGCACAGAAAATATTGAGACAAAAGGAGAAACTGCTGGTTATCAGCAGTTTCTTCTTTTGTTTCAATGTTTCCCAAGCCTTTTCTATTAGGGACGTCAAAACAAGGTCTTGTTTGGTAAAGGTTTAAATTCAAGTTATATTTCATCTAGTTTCTGACTTTCAGATTCCGACTTATGTTATAATGGTGACGGGAGTGACAGGAGTTATGCTGGCAATGTGAATTATGCCAAAAGTTTTAAACAATGTATACCATGGAGTAAAGCTACAAACTGTATGTTTGGAAAGTTTAGTTCAAAGTAAGTTCATGTCAACACTTTCCCAAACAAGACCTGGCCCCGGTTTCTTGAAAAAACTTAAATAAATACTCATGAGAACATGCTCAACTTTAAAGAGATACTCTCCAATGTTGAAGGGTATTCGATTGAAGTTCATGTGGATTTTGTGCGATTTGAGCACGGTGATCAGATATGAGCATGAGAACATACTTAAGTTTTTTTTCGAGAAACCGGGGCCAGGTTATGACGACCCTAATAGAAAAGGATTGGGAAAAAATGTTGAAGTAAAAGAAGAAAATGCTGATAATCAGCATTTTCTCCTTTTGTCTCAATATTTCCTGGAGCTTTATTTTACAAGAATCCTGTCTCCATCAACATGAATTTTGCCCTTTGCAACTCCTCTCAAATTGGACATGTCTAGAAATTTCTGTTTGGGAGAGGGTTAATCCTTGGAACAAAGAGGTCTCCTATGTCACTATAACATGATTTTGATTTACTAAAAATTATTAGAAAGTAATTGGGACCCATCATACTATTTAAAATAGACCTAGGAGGTAGTCCATAAAACAAAACTTTCAGAATTGGGTCAGTCTCATCTGAGGTCAATCAGATCTTGTATTTGGAAAAAGAAAAAAAATTGGGACAGGAAAATCAATCTAGATTCAGAAAATAACTTAAGATTGAAAAGTTTTGTTCCTAGTTGGTCTGTGCCGTCCCTGCAGACTGACCCAGGTCGAAACTTTTCACCCTTCCCATAAGGTCCCTTTTAGTGTGATGGGTCACATTTATAAAATCAATGAAATAACAACACTCATTCAAGGGTAATGCAGGGGAAAATTGACAAATTGTCCCAGGGATCCATGTAAAATCTGAGGAGACCCTGATGTTTCCGTGGATGTAGCAGTTGACATAAAGAACTGACTTAGCAGACCAAATATAGCATACATTTATCTTTTAGTATAGTCGATTGCTTTTGACTTTCAGATTAATTTGTTGAAGGTCAAGGTCACCTTGGACTTTATGAACAATAGTTGAAACTTTGTACAAATAATAACTTGACAATGAATTGAGCTAGGATTATCAAATTTGCTAAAAGTATTTTTGGGTATTCCTATTCAAAAGCTGCTGAAGACAGCAAAATGGATGCTGATAATGATTGAATTTATGTATGATAATAGCACAGAAAACATTGAGACAAAAGGAGAAACTGCTGGTTATCAGCAGTTTCTTCTTTTGCCTCAATGTTATCCCAAGCCTATTCAATTAGGGACGTCAAAACCAGGTCTTGTTTGGGAATGGGTTAAGTATTGATGATCTGTAATGATTCTTATCAATCAGTTAAATTCTCCAATTTCCTATCTTGCTGTGACTATCCCTCTCAAAATTGGCACTAGAAAGGCATGACTATTTTATAAACAGACTTCTCGTTTGAATGATACTTGTCTCTTAATAGCTTTTAATTTTTAGCGAGCCGGGACTTTATGTCCGGGGAGCTAATGTCACAGCCCTAGTGTCGGCACCGGCGTCGCGTCCCGTCGCGTCTTCACTTGAAAAACTTTAACCTGGTCTATATCTCAGGCACTATTAGAGATACAGCCTTGATATTTCATACATAGATACATCTCGACAAGACCTTTCATTTGGGACCATGACCTTTGACCTAGTGACCTTGACCTTGGAGTTTGACCTACTTTTGAAAAAAGTTTACCTGGCCTATATCTCATGCACTACTATTGATAGAGCCTTGATATTTCACACATGGATACCTCCTGCCAAGGCCATTCATTTGGGACCATTACCCTTGACCTTGTGACCTTGACCTTGGAGTTTGACCTACTTTTAAAAAATTTGCTGTTTTTTTTACAAGCTCCCGTATAGGCGAGCTACGTTGTCCGCGTTTTCTATTAGAATTTCTGTATTTTTACTGTAGAGTGATAGACTGGCAGTTGTCTGGTAATGAATGTCGTAATGTAGAGCTAGGCACACAGCCATGGTGTTATACAAACGCCGAGACTTGTGAAAGACAGAACTGTGATGTCTGCAACTGGGGTATGTTCAACTTGTTATTTTGATGCTCCTGGAAAAAAATTCATAGGAACATGTAAGTGCCATGGTGTCCATCCTTAGATCTTGCTAAAAACACCAGGACATTGTCTGTTTGACCCATGTAGATATAGACTTTCCCACTCAAACATGTATCTCTTGGGACAGCACGCATTTAATCTTATTCTGCGTGAATCTTGGGAATCTTGAATCTTGATTAATGATAAATGATCTATTTTCAAATGCACACACTGTACTCCTAATTTGGCATAACATGGGTAGTAAATGGTGGGTTGTTTTAGGGTTGTCAAAATATCTGACATTTTGATTGCTGTGTTCAATGTGTAAACACTTTCGCTAAGGAAATTACCATCTATGCATTTTGCTGAAACCCTGAAATCAGCAAAATTATTAATTTCCCTCAAGTTGTCCTTAAATCAAAATAGCATGGGGGAAATAATGACTTCTGACAGGATTCAAACCAGAGACATCTCTGTCCCTAAGCTCAACTATGCCGATATAAAAGCTAGCTTGTATGGCGAGATAGTGTAAGCTACATGTACACGTGACTATAATTTAAGTTACATGTATATCGCTGCTTTTCATTGAAAACCTTAAAACAAGCTGCAGTTATGAGGTTTTTTAATTGGACGTCCGAAAGGACGTACAATTCTTATAACCACTTTTGGACAGGCGAAATGGGTTTTCATTACCAAAAAACCCTTTCTCAGTCTCAATTGCCAGTTGACCAAAATTCAAAATAGATTTTGCGACCATACAGGAAAACTGTCGTATCTTTTCCTACTTTCTATGTGTTCTTTAACAAATACTATAAGATTCATTGGCCGATTCAATTCATGCCACGTCTTAACCAACTTTACGATCTTTTTTCGATTTAATCATTTTCTTGTAGTTTTTTGACTCTCGTAATATTTATTGTGTAAAGGGTGAGATCTTTAGAAAGCGATACATGCATACACTATGGTTATAATGTAAACAGACACCCTATATCATCAGCAGCAGCGATAGCTCAAACGGGAAAGGATTAATCTAGCAACCTTTTTTCAGTTTGAAATTTGGAACGCCGTTGGTTCAAAACCAGTTCGGATTATTTCTTCTGTAAAACGTTTGTTTTTCTTGATGTGTTTACTGAAAACACACATTTTAGAATGATTACCCAAGTTAATGCACGTATTGTGTATGATAGGTCCCTTTTCTTTGATCATTGTTGTTTAAGTCTTTGACATATTTAAAGGAACGGGGTTTCCACGAGACGTACTTTGGAACCAGGGTTTTGAAATTGATTATCGGGGAGTGAGTTCATTTCGCAACTCGGGTTCGACTCGGTGACAAATCGGGGTTCCATCTGAACAGCCTCAGATGAGACACTAGTGAAATCCACCTATTCAGAAAAATAGTTGTTCTTACGAGTTTTTTTTCTCCAGCATCTGTATCACTGATATTCGACAGTATCATGACCTATTTACATACTGATCGATGGTCATGACAACAATGATTATTACTAGTATAAGACTAAGTGACAGCGATCTGTATTTATTTCGTTTAAGCAACCCGTTTACGTGTATTGAGCTAAGAAGATGAAGCAATGGGGCTGCAACAGATGGTACCTGGATGATCGTATGAATATGTTTACAGATAGGGACATTGCTATTCTCAAATTTTCGTTGATAATGATATGAACATTTAATTTGCTTATTGTACTCCACTGCCATTTTCCCGACGGCACGTTCCCAATTTCTTCTTTTTATGCACATCTGTAGATGTAAGGATGCTGCGGTAGTACTTGTATGAGGAATCCATGGTTAGGTACTCCAATTCATCTGGTATTTTGTTTCAGGAAAAGTATGTATTGAATTTGTTTTGTAACCACAACCAGGGAAAACTGCTACCGTGTTTTTTTCTTTTTTTACTCTAAACAGGAATAAAAATCAAAGTGCTTGGAGCACTATATTTAGACGCCTCTCATTGATTGAGCGGAATTGTATGTAAATGATCGGCGTTTCATTACTTTATTTCGTTGAATTTGTGTTAAGACCGATTCTAAATCACTGCGGTCGTTTTTTCGCCAACGATGGTGGAGATAGAAGTCGAACAAGAGTGCCATGGTCACAATATACGCCGCCACTTATATAACTTGAGACAAAAAAAAAATGACATTGACAAGGATTTATAAATATTCACACAAAAACCTGTAAAAAGTTGTGTTCACAAAAAGGTTTTTATAAATATCCAGTCAAAAACCTGGAAGGAATTGCGTTCACGAGACTGAAATAGCATTAAGCCCTAGAGACTAAGATTGAAGGGGGCATAACTCAGGCAAAAATCAATGAACCATAAAATCCTTACTTCATGCACATCTACCAATTAAGGTAATAACATCCACCAAGTTCCATAAGGATCCAGTCAGAATCTTAGAAGAGGTTGTGTTGACAAGGCTGCAATTTCAATCAGCCCCTTCATGCAAATCTACCAATTGAGGTGATTGACCAAGTGTCATTAATATCCAGCCATAAACGTAGGAGGACTTGCGTTGACAAGGCTGCAATTTCAATAAGCCCCAAGGCTGCAATTTCAATCAGGCCCTTCATGCAAATCTACCAATTGAGGTGATTGACCAAGTGTCATTGATATCCAGCCATAAACGTAGGAGGACTTGCGTTGACAAGGCTGCAATTTCAATAAGCCCCACAGACTAAGTTTTAAGGGGGCATAACTCTAGAAAAAATCAATGAACCATAAAATCCTTCCTTCATGCAAATCTACCAATTGAGGTGATTGACCAAGTGTCATTAATATCCAGCCATAAACGTAGGAGGACTTGCGTTGACAAGGCTGCAATTTCAATAAGCCCCACAGACTAAGTTTTAAGGGGGCATAACTCTGGCAAAAATCAATGAACCATAAAATTCTTCCTTCATGCACATCTACCAATTGAGGTGATAACATTGACCAAGTTTCATTAAGATCTAGCCAGAAACTTAGGAGGAGTTGTGTTGACAAAGCTGCAATTTCAATAACTCCCAGTGACTAAGTTTTTAAGGGGCATGACTCAGGCAAAAATCAACGAACCATAAAATCCTTCCTTCATGCACATCTACCAATTGAGGTGATAACATTGACCAAGTTTAATTAAGATACAGCTAGAAACTTAGGAGGAGTTGCGTTGACAATGCTGCAATTTCAATAAGCCCCAGAGACTAAGTTTTTAAGGGGCATAACTCAGGCAAAAATCGATGAACCATAAAATCCTTCCTTCATGCACATCTACCAATTGAGGTGATAACATTGACCAAGTTTCAAGAAGATCCAGCCAGAAACTTAGGAGGAGTTGCGTTGACAAGAAAAGTGGACGGACGTACGGACGGACGGATGGACGGACGGACGGACGGACGGATGGACGGACGGATGGACGGACGGACGGACGGACAGACGGAGAAGATGACGCCAATATACGTCCGCCTCCGGCGGCGTATAAAAAAAGATGATTAAAAAGAACAATGTCTGAGTAGAATTCGAACCCAGGGCCTTCCGGATATAACATGTGTAAAGAGTACAAGGTGAGTGCTCTGCTAAGTGAGCTATCGCGGCTTTCATTTATGTAGCGCGTTGGCTTACATTTTGAATAAATTGCTTTGTAGCGTACTTTTTAAAATCAATGACAATGACAATGACAAATGACAATGACAATGACAAAATTTTATTAGCAATACAAGGCCACCGGCCCAAAATACCAATACGTAGTACAATAATATTAAGAGTCAACAGTCAAACGTAGAAAAATCAACTTATAAAATCATGACAATGTATTTTCATGTAGTTGTCAATAGTGTAAATAATATTTTTGCAATGCAATACATGTAGGAAACAATAGTCATCATATTTTGGATATGTATGCGTTTCTTTGACCACGTTCAAGAGTGTCGTAACTACAACGTCATACAGTTGTTATTACTACAATCTTAAACCTAGTAGACGGTTTGTTATCAGTATTCATATTATAATAGAAATATTTGCGTATGGTTAATTAATATTAACATTTATAAATATATCTATACACATGTTTAAGTCATTTTTGGTTCAAATTACTGTATGTTGGAATAATGATGTTATAAAATAATTGTATAAATCTTGAATAGGCTGCTAATCATCGGTATTACTGCTCTGTCTTAAGGTAAATGCAAAATACAAGTATTTCGCGAGTGCAAATATACTGTCCCTTCTCTGATCAGTCATTATTTCGACAAACATATTCACATTGGCATTGTCACTTTTCCAGTCTGCTTGGAAATATTGCTCTCGTAATGTATCGTACATTGGACAAAACAGAAGAAAGTGTATCTCGTCCTCGATTACCATTTCACCACCATTCGCACAGTATTCACAGTATCTCATGTCTCTTTCTATACCAAGATGTCTGCCTTTTTCAATCATTAGGTTATGCCCAGAACAACGGAAATTCGAAATAGCTCGCTTGTAAGCGTATGGCATTGTTAAATATAGATACTTTTCTGGATTAAGCGCAGTCTTGTATACACAGTAGTTCATAGCTTTTGGTGAAGTATTTATATCTGTTATTAATGTTTGCTTTGCGCAGTCTATTAATCTGTTTTTAAAACTATGCATGAATACATTTGTGTTACCAACTTCATTCGCTAGCCACGCATACCCAAAACCATACTGGAACAACATTTGTTTGATATGAGTTGCCCATGTTACTCGTCCTGCATCGTCCATTCTGCGCAACATTAAGTAACACTGTTTGGGATACCGATTAGATGACATACTAAGAAGCTTTAACCAATATCTAATACAAGACAGTTTATAATTTGTAGACAATGGCAATCGTCCACACTCACATAGGGCAAAAAAGTTTGCGACTTTACCGTTTAATAATGAAAGTCTTTTGCAAAATTCGACCTGAACCTTTTCGATTTCATCACACTCTTTGTATCCCCAGAGGACAGACGAGTACAAAAGTATTGGTTTTATCATGGCGTCAAACAATTTAAATGCATCGGTTGGATCAAAATACCCAAAGTGTTTTTGGTAGCATAATATAGTATTAAAAGCTTTTCTAGCCTGTGTACATGACATAGTAATTGTTTTAGACCACGATAGCTGAGAAGAAAAATATACACCAAGATATTTGTAGTATGGAACAACTTCTATCGGCATACCTTTAAAGTACCATTTTTCATTGTTTCTTAAAGGCCCACCTTTTCTGAACACTATTATTTTGGATTTATCCAAATTAAGGTATTCACACACTAATAGGCATAAAATTCTACGGGATGGATCGCTTTATTTTTTCAATCTACATATAAAGAGACACCTTTTTTGAAAAAAATAAGGGTATTTGGCCGCAATTTTACAATTTTATGACAAATTTAAGATTTATCACACCGATATGAAAATTGGGCTTTTCGCGCACTGAGTAACAGATGCTTAAAATTGAATCAAAAGTGACATTTTCCAGAAACATCTATAATTTATGCACCAAACAAGAGCTTATTAAATAAACTACTATGAAAAATTACTCTTGACATATTGTGGCAAAAATAATGTTGGAAAAAAATGCAAAAGTCGGAATGCATAGCAACAAAATTCTCTTTAAAATCTGTTTGAAATGTTTTGGGTCGTTATATTTAAAAAGTCATTCTACATCAAGTGTTAGTGGGGCCTTTCTAATCAGAACTTAAAAAATATCTACACAGGTGTAGGAAGTAAATACATAAGAATAGGGAAGTTTCGCCGTCCAAAATTAAAGAAATCACCATGGTAACATGCTTTGTGCGTTTTTTGACACACACAAAGAACATGTAAAATTTTATTTTGCTTTAAGTATCTATTCTTTCGGACATGATTTTGTGAAGAGGTTAAACTGAAAGTTGAATTCTAATTCACTTAGAAATCTCCCATTTACAAATCTATTAACCGATTTCCCTACAAATTGGTTTTAATTATATGACAACAAGCTATACACGCGTCGACGTCAAATATACAGAACGCGGGAACGACGTCGTATTTTTTGGCGGCGACGTTATGACGTCATCAAAACAAATCCTTAACTGTAACTTTTGTTTCCAGATAAATGCAGCAAGAGGTTATTTTTTCAACATTTTATCTAAATAAAACTCTAAAATATTGGAACGAATGGATTTAATTATACGAACACAAATAATTTCATTTGGAAAAAAAAAATTGAAAGAAAATACGGAAAATGTCGACATATGTCGACATTTGCCGATGATTTTTGGCGTTCATTAGTGTGCGAATACCTTAAGTTTCATTCCGGAATTATCGCAGAATCTTTCAACAGCATTTATCTTGTGTTGTAGATTGATAACAGTGTCTGTGAATGTTGATACGTCATCCGCGAACATAAGAGCGTGTAAGTCTTCGATTTCCTGGGATATGAAAATACCATATCTAGTTGAAGATTTGATATAAGTGATTAACTCGTCTATAAACAGGAGAAAAATTGTCGTTGACGTCACGCAGCCTTGCTTTGTTCCGATCTCGCATTTGAAGAAATTTGTTAATCCATCGTTTACGTTCACACATGACTTAAGCTGGCTATACATGGATTTTAATATACCTAATAGTTTGCTATTTCTGTTGATTCCATGTCTCACAATGAAAAGTATAACTGACGACAATACTCATAGTAAACCGAAACAAGAAGACAAAAGTGCTAATCGCATGGCCTTAATTGAATTTGGTAATCAAATTAATAGTGATTATTCATAGCGACAAATCAGTTGTCTTGAAACGGCAATCAAATCAATTTGAAGCCTGAGAAGGGTTTTCTGGTATTAAAGCCGATTTCGTATGTCCGAAACCGATCTTATAGAATTAAACACAGAAGAATGAATAAAATATCTTTCGTTCATGTACAATCCCGCTCAATCAATCAGAGACGTCCAATTACAGTGCTCTCAGCACTTTGATTATGAAAAGGCACCATTTTTTTGCAGGGAGTTGTTATGACAGATACCTAGACTGCCCAAGTCAGATCGAGAAGGATTCTAGCTTCTGTGACAACAATCAGCTTGGACAGGCTCACTACGGGTGTATGGAATCATGTGGATTTTGTGAGAAAAGGGAAAGGGTTGTAAAACGTAGGACTCTTGTTTAATTCATTTGACCTATTTTATCTTTTACTCCCCCTTTTTATACGCCCGAAGGGTCGTATTATGTTATGGCCCCGCTCATCTGTCTGTCCGTCTGTCTGTCTGTCCGTCCGTCCGTCCGTTAGCAATTTCTTGTGTGCGCAACTCCTCCTACAGTTTTGATCGGAATTCGATCAAACTTGCCACAATGAATCTCCATGGTGTCTAGTTGTGCATCCCGCTTACGGAATTTAGATAACTGTTTTTGTTCTTGAATTATCTGCCCTTGAATTAAAAAAATGCCCATTTTCTTGTGTGCGCAACTCCTCCTACAGTTTTGATCAGAATTTGATCAAACTTCCCACAATGAATCTCCATGGTGCCTAGTTGTGCATGCCGCTTACGGAATTTAGATAACTGTTTTTGTTCTTGAATTATCTGCCCTTGAATTTAAGAAAAAATGCCCATTTTCTCAAAAATGTCCATTTTCTCCTGTGTGCAACTCCTATAGTTTCAACCTGAATTTAATCAAACTAGCCACAATGAATCTCTATGGTGTTGTGCAAACAAAATTTTGATAACTGTTTATGTTTGAATTAACTGCCCTTGAATCGAAAAAATGGCCAATTTTACTGACAAGCCCCTCTCGGGCGTATATGCGCCGCTTTGCGAAGCTCTTGTTTAAGAAACAATGATTCACCCATTCCCTGGCAAGACAGGATTTTAACGTTCCTTATATAAATTGCTCTGGAAAAGAGGAAGAAGAAAAGAAACAATCAGTAGTAGACAACAGATGTTGATAAAGTAGGATTTGTGTACAATATAGCAGAGGAAACATTAAAGCAAAAGGAGAGACTGCTTGTTATAAAAATGTCTTCATTTTCCACAATGTTTTCTTCATCTAAAGTCAATGATATTAAATTTCATTTTCCTAAAATCTGCAACATCTTTGTATATGGACAAGTTTAAAGACACTGTTATTGTGTATTTATGATATATATAAATGTGGTTTAACCCTTTCCCAAATGGGAAAATTTTAGGGTGATCCACTTCAAAAACTGCCACAATTGACAAAATTGATGTTATTAAAGATAGGATTTGTGTAAAATATGGCACAGAAAATATTGAGACAAAAGGAAAAACTGCTGGTTATCAGCAGTTTCTTCTTTTGTTTCAATGTTTTCCCAAAGCCTTTTCTATTAGGGACTTCAAAACCAGGTCTTGTTTGAGAAAGGGTTAAGGTTTCCCACCCCAATGAGATTCTTGCAATGTCTGAATTATTCGAGCGATATTTTAAACTTTTGGCAGTGAAATGTTGTAGGTTAGGATACATAACTAATATTAATGACCTCACATGAAAAATTCTGATGTAGCGTGAATCTCATTAGAGGTGGACTACCTTAACGATAATGATATAACATATATCCTGTAGAGAACTGTAGTGCCCCACCTGATATTGAAGGTATTACAGCATCACCTGCCCAGAACACCTATACTGTGGGTTCTGTCGTTACATATTTATGTCTGACCAGTAAAGAATACAGAACCAGTACATGTACAACAGAGGGAAACTGGACATACATTAACTTTGTGTGTGGATGTAAGTAACAGTTTGTTTGTAGCTTTTTCTTAGCTATTTTACAAACAAGACTTGCTATTGATGTCCCATTGAGATTAATCTGTTGTTACATATTTATGTCCGACCAGTAAAGAATTCAGAACCAGTACATGAACAACAGAGGGCAATTGGACGGATGTTAACTTTGTGTGTGGATGTAAGTAATGGTTTGTTTGTATCTTTTTCTTAACTTTTTTACCAACAAGATTTGCTATTGATGTCCCTAAATATAAATGGCATATAAAAACATTGAGGCAAAAGAAGAAAATGCTGATGATCAGCATTTTCTTCTTTTGTCTCAATATTTGCTGTGCTATATTGTGCACAACTCTTACATTTATCAACTTAATTTTTTTCAGCAGATTTCAAATTAGTTCAGTCTTAATTTTGTCTCCATTGAACACAATTTGTTGTTACATATAGATCTATAATGTCCAACCAGTAAAAAATTCAGAACCAGTGCATATATGACAGAGGGAAACTGGATGGATGTTAACTTTGTGTGTTTATCAACCCTTTCCCAAAAGTCAAAATATCAGGGCCTCCCATTTTGAATGTCTAATTGACACATTTTTTTCCATATAAAGATTAATCTTCAAAAAAAGTGTTCGATTACTTTCAACTTTTACAGGAAAATTATAGTAAGTGTGTGAGTTCTAAAAGACTGACTTAAAAAAGTTGTGTGTTAAATACCAAAATTTACCCATCTATTGTCTATTCAGCATGTCCTAGTGGTTTTTCGGTGTTCCAGAAGCGATGTTTCAAATGGCTGGGCTACAAAATACAGACTGACTTCCATACAGCTTTACAATTGTGTAGCAAGCTAAATTCAGTCCCTGTGAAAGTGGATAGTCTCACTGTCAGCAAATTTGTTATGAGTCTCGTGGAATATACACTGTAAGTTTGTCTGTCATATTTTTACCCACGTAAAACGAATATTTGGGGTTATACTCACGGTGGATAATCATGTGATACAACATTTTCAGAAAATCTTCAATAATTTTATAAATACTGGACCAATCTGGACCGATTTTGAATTCAGTTTGAAGCAGAGAATGTGGACAGACGTCACCCATTAGATGCACATGGTTGATTTTTGAAAAATCAACTAATAAAAAAGTTATTGAAGATAAACCAAAATTTTGGTTTATCTTCAATAACTTTTTTATCTGTTGATTTTTCAAAAATCCAACACGTCCAGCTTATTCCTGGCATTTTCCCACCTTTTCTGATTTAAACCAAATTCAAATTGGTCAAGTATCAAAAAAGATATTGAAGATTATCGGAAATTCTGATTCACGTGAATATACACCGTGATACTGGAATCAGCCAGTCTGTCTCTTCATCCTTGTACAAACATTGTCCAGAACATAACTCAAAAAGTATTCAAGATAGAATCATGAAACTTTATAGATGGCTAGATCTCATTATGGAGAGGTGCAGTGCAGAAGAACGATTACTCTGCTGATCATATTTTTAGAGTTACTGTCCTTTGTAGACAAAAATGCATGTGGGGACAAATGTAGTAGTGGGGGTATTTTATCACATTTAGTGATATTTCTAGTTTTGTTTACTCCATTAAGAGAAATTTTATATTAAGGTATTCCATCCATAATTAGATACCAAATACTTTGAGCAACTACGAGCATCATCTATGGCAACAGAAATTGACGAGGAATACCCTAATGTCAACTTCCGTTGATACGGATCATGCCAGGAAAATCACAAGGGTATACCATTGTTAATTTCCCTTGCTACAGATGATGCCGAAGTTACACATGGTTAACCCTTTCCCAAACAGGAAATTTTCAGACTTGTCCAATTTTACAGGAGTTGCAGACGACAAAATTCATGTTGATAAAGATGAGATTTGTGTAAAATGAACCCTACGAAAATATTGAGGCAAAAGGAGAAATGCTGATTATCAGCATTTTCTTCTTTTGACTCAATCTTTTTCTAGGCCTATCTTCGTTGGGACGTTACAACCAGGTCTTGTTTGGGAGAGGGCTAAAATGTGAATATCTGGGCGCTGTATCTTTCAGAGATGACAATAAAGCTATATGGCTGGGTATAGATTTTGACCAGAACGATGTACCATACTGGGCCGATCATACAGAAACAGCAGTAGGATGGACGAACTGGCGTCCAGGTATGTTCTGTGGTTATTTTTTAACACTTTAACCTATTACCAGACAACAACATTTTGGACTCTTCCATTTTGAAAGATGTTGCAGAGGACAATTTCAAGTTGATGAAATTTTTAAATTCTTTCCATTTTGGGTTAGAAAACATTGTGGAAAATGAAGAAATTGCTTGTGACAAGCAATTTCTTCATTTTCTACAATGTTTCCCAAGTCTGTTCGTGTAGGGGAGTCAAAAGGCGTCACTGTGCAGTAATGGATTAAAACAAAATTTTAAGGGGTTACCTTTTGAAAGCTGCTGCAGACAACAAGACAACATTGATTAAGATAGTCCACCCCTTATTAGAATCACATGTCGTCAGAATTATTCGGGCAACATCGAAAACATGTTCACGACGGCGCCCGAATATGCTCGGATACGTAACCCCGTCCCTTGAAAAAACTTAATGTTTTATGAATATCAAAATGGCCATGTTACGGGTATGCTACCTTATGATAAGATTAATGCAAAAAATAGCACAGAAAATATTGAGGCAAAGAGTGAAAATGCTCATTATCAGGATTGTCTATTTTTGCCTCAATGCTTTCCTATGCATGTACATATGTATATGCTCCATCAAAACCAGGTCTTAATTGGGGGACAGTTAATTCATTCTCAAAAGGTAGAAATCCAGATGCTTTTAACTAGAAAGCAGTAGCAGCTGTAGAAGATGAAATACAAAATATTGATGAAGATATGGTTTGTGTACAATACAGCCCAGAAATTATTGAATCAAAGGAAGAAAATGCTGATTGAACATGAATGTTGATAAATTTTGATGACTTAATTTGCTCCTAAATAATCTGCCTTCAATTCATGCTGTTTTTATTATTAACATTACAACCTTTTCAGGTAGATATGTATGCCGCTCTATGTTTTGCTTGTATTTCTATAAGATTGTTACATGTTACAGTTTATTGTTGGATGCGGCCATGGAGCAGTTGGTAATGCAGTAGACTCATTTGTGAGGTCCAGGGTTTGGTCTTCAGACACGGCAAATATTATTTTAGACAAAATAATAATAAATGTTTCCCACCAATGGTTTGATATCGTTAACCTGCGTGGGAGAGCAGCTGGAAGTTTGGTTAGGATGTTGTAGTAGTTCTGGTCCTGTAAATGACAGGAATCCAAAGTTAGGTGCTCCAGCCTCCGTGATATGACATAATATAGCAGCTGAAAATGTTGGTAAACCCCAATCAACCAGCCAAACATGTTTTCTAGGTGAACCTGATCGTGCCAACAACCATAACTGTGTCCGTCTGGAACACGATTCTCTATGGGATGATACATATTGTGACAAACTGCTGGACGTTGTGTGTGAATATCAGTTTACGAGTAAGTGTATATCTCCGCTTTTCAACAAAATCTTGTAACTGCAGCTTAAAACAAGCTGCAGTTAAGAGGTTTTTGTTGAAAAGTGACAATGTTTGAAAAACGACAATGTATTATTCACAAAGTTTTACGTAGTTAAGAAACATCAAAAGCAAGTCTTATTTAGGAAACATATGTTTCTGTATATCGCCGCTTTCCAACAAAAACTTCATAACTGCAGCTTAAAACAAGCTACGGTTATGAGATTTATGTTGAAAAGCAATGATATTCATAGCTTCAGACAAAACACCAATATTTATGCCCCTTTTCGAAGAAAATCGGGTGATATTGTTTTGCAAGTGTTGGTCAGATGGTTGGTTGGACAGTCTGTAGATCAACCTTGTCAGGATCTCGAAAAGTATGTAAGGTAGAATCATGAAACTTCATGGGTAGATAGATCTCATTATGGAAAAGTGCAGTGCACAAGAACCATAACTCCTAAGTGGGCACGCATGTTTTAAAAAACATCTCTTGTAATTATTATTTTGCTTCTTTTGTTTAAACACCTTGTAACTACTGTTTAGCAACATCTTTGGAGACATAGTCTCCATGTGTAAAAACAGCAGTCAAAGACTTTTTTTGCAGTTTGATTGTCTTGCCAACAAAAAAATGCTAATTATCCCATTATCAAACAAGATTTATGATATTGAAAGACAAAGTTGTTGTTGATAAAGAACGGAAACATGTTTAATATAGTGCAGAAAATATGGAGGCAAAAGAAGACAACGATCATTATCAGCATTTCTTCCCTTGTGTCAATGTTCTCCAAGCAGTTTTTAAAAGGGACATTAAAAACCGTTCTTGTTTAAGAAAGGTTTGATTCGGTTCTTTTGTTTCAGCGGAGGCAGATTTGGTGTAGTGGTAACATGCTAGACTTGTATTACAGGGGTCACTTGTTCGATCTTCGGCCATTTCTGTCATTCGGATGAGACTTTAACCCATTACCAAACGCCAAAATTTTAGGGTGATCCTTTCAAAAACTGCCACAAATGACAAAATAGATGTTATTTAAGACAAAATTTGTGTGAAATATGACAAAGAAGATATTGTTACAAAAGGAGAAACTGCTGGTCATCAGCAGTTTCTTCTTTTGTCACAATGTTTTCCCAAGCCTATTTCACCAGGGTTGTCACAACCAGGTCTTGTTTGGAAAAGGGTTAAAACAAGGTCCCGTCTCCATATGAACTTAGCTGTTGAGTGGGATGTAAATCCATTTAATCAATGTTTTGTTTCAGCCAATGACACTGAAATATGCAAGGACCAATCAGATGATTGTGAGGCAGATATCGCAGAGACCCCTGACTTGTGTTCAAAGTACCCGGACTATGCATGGCATAATTGTAGAAATACTTGTGGTGTTGGAAGTGAGTTAGATTACCCTTTTCAGTGCAGCAAGAGTTTCAAGATGGAATTCACGTTGCTATTTAAATGTTCTAAAGGTCTATTTTTTACTATCAAATTAATGAATTCACAAAATTTGACAATATCTAATGAATTATCTGCTCTAAAGTATTTTGGTTCTCAAAATGTGTACATTCAGCAGATCTGGACTAAACAGAGGTTAATTTTATTGGTACAAATCTGCATTTTTCATGAAGGATTAAAATAGTTTTAGTTCTCATAAAGTTTTATTATTATAATGAATATTTCAGCCATCACTGACAATGTTTAGTGTCCATACAGGATAACACAGTCTCTGGTGTACACACTATGAGCCGTGATATGGAAAAAGGTCCCTTAACCCATTACCAGACGGCAAAAATTTAGCCCGATCAAATTCAAAGATGTTACAGACAACAATTTTAAGTAAATAAAATTATACAATTTGTGGTATTTTTGGGTAAAAAACATTTTGGTAAATGAAGAAATTGCTTGTGACAAGCAATTTTTTCATTTTCCACAATGTTCTTCTAAGGATTCACTATGTTGAGCATCCAAAAGCATCAAAATGTGGTAATATGTTACAGTAATTGTTTTAACGAATACCGGTTCGGGTCATTTCAGTACGGCTATGCGCTTTTCGGTGTCCATGGGTTATCGCGTAAATATCTTCCAGTCTATTCATTCGGAATTACGTCCCTTGATTTAAGCCTCGTTTTGGAAGTGCAAAGTCGAGCACGCTGCGATTGCGAAAATTGCGAAAGATTTCTGCGTTTACTGTTGATATTGCGTCGTGGTAAAGTCAAAGAGGTAATTAATCATGTGAATCATTGTAATATGTAACTGTCAATCTCATTGATTTTCCTTCGTACTCAAAATCTATCGAATTTTACCGATTTTTTCGTAACCATTTATAAACAAGTTGACTAATACTCGGATGGTTCTATTTTCGGACATGAATTCTTACTGTAATTCTTTAGGCTGGTAATATGAAACTTTAAGGCTAGATTCTCTATTTAACCCATTACCGGATGACAACATTTTGGACAGTTCCAATTTGTAAAGTGTTGCATACGACAGTTTCAGGTTGATGAAATGGTATAAATCTTTACACAATGTTTTCCCAGGCCTTTCTTATGAGGGAGTCAAAGGCGTCACTGCGTAGTTATGGGATTATTGGGTCTATTGTTAAGACATTGCTCTCTGATTTGTTTTCAGTTTGACGTGGATAATGGAGATATGATGTCAAATAAATCACAGTACTTCAACATTATCTTCAGTTCTCTCTCGCCATATAATCATCAGTTCAAACGCAGTTACAGTCAAACTCTACCACCACTGTAGATGACAGGACGAACTCGAAAACATTTTACAGATATCTGTCATAAATATCTGTTTACTACTACGTGGAACATTCGATGTAGCCCTTAAATGTATGTGTGCCACTGTGGCCCGGCGCAGTCATAGTCGTTATAGGACGAGACTCAGGACTTTATGTCGTTTTTGGAGACGTCACCACAGATTGTTGATTCACCAATCCAGTACAACTGATCGAACTCAACCTGAATATACTGGTAAATCATCGACTATTCCAGCAATTCAACTACTCCAGCATGGAACTTATGATGTCACCGTTTTCTGTGCATGTGATGGGTAGAATCTTTCAAGGACTTGATGGTTACATATTAATGGGACAATCTGACAGATGTATGGACCCGCAGAAGATGGTTTCTGCTAACATTCGCCCGTTCGAAAGTGACTAAAGTGTTAAATAATTGTACGTTAGTGCTTATAGTTAGTTAGGTGTCGGCGGGGAAAGCCCTGTCACATCTTTACGTTGGGACTAATTTCACATTTGTATTTGTCATTTCAAATTGTCAATTTAAATGTATTTACAAATTTCATCTCAAAATGTCTGATTCAAACTGTAAATTGTTGTAACAGCCACTTGTGAATCAAGTGATTGTTAAGAGCAATTTCCATTTTGATTTATAAGGTTATTGAATTTTTAGCCAGTTTGCATTAAGATAGTCATGTCCGATAGTGGCGAAGAATCCGAGCGTTCATGCGACAAATCCGTGGTTAATCTCGAAGCGCAGCGTGATAATCTTGAAGCGCCGCATGATGATACTGACGCGTCGTGTGATAATCCTGACGCGCTGCATGATAATCCTGAAGCTCCTCCGCGTGAGCGAAAACTTAACGAAAAAGGGCTTTCATATAAGATTTCTTTACTCCAGAGCAATTACAAGTCTGCATTGACTACATGGAGACGCAGTTCAAGTGAGCTATCAGTACTTATGGCAGATTGTCAAGATGTTACATTGTTAAGGGAACATAGGGTTAAGGTAGTGAAGGCTTTAGAGGATCTGAGAAGTAGTGTAGATCAATTACAAGTTGTAAAAGATGATGTTATTTCAGAAACAGATAGGCTTGAGCAGGTTGAATTAGACCATCAACATTTAATGCAAAATATTTGCGAATGCATACGTGAAATAGAAAGTCAGAAATACAAAATAGCGTCAAACGCGTCAAGTAAGTCGTCGCGTTGCTCTAAAAATTCTAGGGTATCGGGTACGTCAAGAATCTCAGATGCTGCTACGAGAAGAGCGGTTTTAAAAACCAAGTTGAAATATATTGACATCGAGTCGAAATACAAAGCAGAATGGCAAAAAATACGAACTCTTAAGGAGTTAGAAATTCCAGGTGCTGAACAAGCTGCTCTGGAAGAGGTCCTAGATCATTCTGACAATAAGTCTGGTATTTTTCCCATATCTTTGCCTCAGTATGACTCAAAAGATTATGTTAAAGGCTATATTCAAACACATGCCAAGTCTTATGATGTAAAACCTTTGATACCAGAGCTGTCACAACATATCTCCTTGGCAGAGCCCCTTCCCAGTGCATCTATAGCATTGCTTGAAGACAATCCGGACATGAATACCCCATTGGTCCCTAATGCCATTTCTAGGTCAGTCTCGTCTTCAACGAGTTTAGCTCAAACTATTGTTTTACATGATTTGGCTCAACCTTCCGTTCCTTCGTATACTAGTTCTCTTAATCCTCAAGCCCAACAGTTTGCGCCGTCTAATATAAAGTCTGAGTATCCACAAACTACATGGGTTTATAATACAGTTATTCCTTCTTCAACTGTAGCAAACCTTCCTACCACTGTAACCACTAATAGTAGTACAGCAGCTCATTTTAATGTGAGGTCTAACTTAGGTCCTCTTTATCCTCAGGTTGCCAACAATACTGAACAAGGCCTTCTCGAGTTAGCTAATTCATTGGCGAATCAGATGAGTCTCAGTCGCTTACCCCCACCAGAACCCAATGTATTTAATGGTGATCCCATGTCTTACCCTGGTTGGAAATCTGCGTTTCAGATTCTCATTGAGCAAAGAAATATTCCTAACTCTGAGAGAATACACTATTTAAGGAAGTACTTGTCTGCTTCTGTAAAGGATGCACTTGAAGGGTATTTCTTACTTTCTTCAGACGAAGCGTATGAAGAAGCTAAGAGAACCTTAGATAAAAGATATGGAGATCCCTTTGTGATCGCTAGCGCCTTTAGAGACAAAATAGATAGGTGGCCTAAGATTCAGTCCAGAGATGGCACTGGTTTACTTAAATTTGCAGATTTCTTGCATCAATGTCAAATTGCCATGCAGTCCATTAGTAGTCTCAATGTCCTTAATGATGACAGGGAAAACAGAAAATTATTGATGAAACTCCCAGATTGGATCATATCAAGATGGGGTAGAATTGTCTCCTGTTGGAGGGAAGAGAAATGTCAGTTTCCTCCATTTTGTGAATTTGTAAATTTTCTGTCAAAAGAGGCTAAAATTGCATGCGATCCTGTGGCTTCTCTCCAATCTCTGAAACCACATGAAGAAAATAGGAAGCAATCTTCACTGTCAAAGGGGCAGGATAGGAAAGTACCTGGAAGTAGATCTTTCCTTTCCGAAACGAGTGATGGTTTAGAACATAAACCTAAAAGTACAAATTCTCAGAAAATTTGCATATTGTGCAATCAAGTCCATGATTTAGACGAATGCATTACATTTTTAGGAAAGCCTCTAAGGGAGAGAAAGGATTATATTAGAGATAAAAGGCTCTGCTTCGCTTGCCTTCAAAGTGATCACATCTCTAAGAGATGTAAAAACAGAAAGAAATGCAAGATTTGCTTGAAGTATCACCCTACATCATTACATGGGGATACAAAACTTTCCCAGAATTCTGATAATGGTGCTTCAAAACAACAGTTTAACAAAGCACAACCTCCACAAGTAAATCCAGTTCATTCTGGTACAGCAGGTCTTAACAATGCTAAATCAGGAAATAAATGTTCAACTATTGTTCCTGTTTATGTTTCCCATCGTGATAATCCTGATAACGAAAGGCTTGTGTATGCATTATTGGATACACAATCAGATACTACATTTATCTTAGAAGATACTTGTAAAGCCCTTGGTGTTTCAGGAACTGAAGTGAAACTATCGCTTTCAACAATGCATGCTGAAGGCAAGATAGTTTCAAGTGAAAGGATTAAAGGCCTTTCTGTGCGTGGACTTGACAGTCATGTCCAATTAGAGATCTTCCAGATGCGTACACAAGGAATATAATGCCTGCTAACAGAAATCACATCCCAACGCCGGATATTGCTAACCAATGGCCTCATTTGGAAGGGCTTGCGAATCGTCTTGTTGTGTTGCAAGAATGCGAAATTGGTTTGTTAATTGGATACAATTGTTCTCGTGCGTTGCTTCCGAGAGAAGTTATTGCATCCAATGGAGACGCTCCATATGGGCTCCGAACAGATCTGGGATGGAGTATTGTTGGCGTTGTAGACCCTGACTATAACGATAATGATTTCTTTAGCACAAGTCATCGTATCCTTGCATTGGAAGAGCATTTGCCACAAGTTACTGAGGATGGTAACAAAACTTCCCAAGTATTATTTTCCCTTAAAACCAAAGTAAAGGAAATAGTTTCAAGTGACATTTTGCAGGTCATGGATCAGGAATTTAATGATTCAGGAAGTGATGGCACAGCACTTTCCCAGCAAGATAAAAGATTCATGTCCTTGTTATCAGAGGGAATTAGTTTTGAAAATGGCCACTACATTATGCCGTTACCATTTAAAGACAATGATCCTAAACTTCCCAACAATAAGTCTCAAGCAGTGAGCAGACTTCGTTCCTTGCGTAGAAGATTAGAAAAGGATGAAGTCTTTTGTAAGCATTATAATGATTTTATGCAAGAACTTCTTGCAAATAATCATGCAGAATTAGTTCCAGACTCGGATCTAAATGTAGAATCTGGTAGGGTTTGGTATATTCCGCATCATGGGGTATATCACCCGCAGAAACCAGACAAGATCAGAGTAGTCTTTGATTGCAGTGCAAGCTTTCAAGGAGAAAGTCTCAATGCCCATCTGCTTCAAGGTCCTGACCTTACGAATAAGCTCATAGGCGTATTATGTAGGTTCCGCAAGGAACCCATTGGGTTTACCTGCGATGTGGAGAAAATGTTTCACCAGTTTCTGGTGAATCCTGATCATAGAAATTACTTACGATTCCTATGGTGGGACTCCAAAGATTATTCACAAGAACCTAAAGAATACCGCATGTCAGTTCACTTGTTTGGAGCTAAGTCATCTCCTGGTTGCGCCAATTTTGGTTTCAAAACGATCGCAAAAGATAATCAGGATGAATTTGATAAGGATACAGCAGACTTTATTCGTCGTAACTTCTATGTTGACGACGGATTAAAGTCTGTCCCAAATGTTGACAAAGCAAAAGACTTAATTGACAAGTCTAAGAATTTGTGTGCAAAGGGTGGACTTAGACTTCACAAATTTGTGTCAAATTCTACAGATGTAATTCAGCATCTAAATGTAGAAGATAGAGCCAAAGATCTTAAAGACATAAACCTGGCCTTAGACAAATTACCAATAGAAAGAACTCTTGGAATTCTTTGGTGTATCGAATCAGATACATTCCAATATAGAATAGTTCTAAGAGACAGACCTCTCACTAGACGTGGCATTCTCTCAACTGTGTGTTCTATGTATGATCCCCTAGGCTTTATTGCGCCAGTTGTTCTGACAGGCAAACAAATTCTTCAGCAAATGTGCGCTGATAATGCAGGATGGGATGATCCATTGCCTGACGAGCTCCATGCCAAATGGGATAAGTGGTGTAGTAGTTTGATAGATCTTCAGTTGTTGAAAATTGAGAGATGTGTGAAGCCTGATGGCTTTGGAAATATTCAGCATGCAGAAGTGCATCATTTTTCTGATGCAAGTTCTTCTGGATACGGCCAATGTTCCTTTCTCCGTTTAGTAAATGAGCAAGGCCAAGTTCATTGTTCATTTTTAATGGGCAAATCTAGAGTTATACCATTAAAGCCTATCACAATCCCACGCTTAGAACTCTCAGCTGCATTATTGTCTGTAAAGGTTGGATCACTTCTTGACCAAGAACTTGATATTGAGAATCTGAGTCATTTTTATTGGACAGATAGTACAGTTGTTCTCAGCTATCTTTTCAACGATGCTCGTCGTTTTCACGTGTATGTTGCGAACAGAGTTCAGCAGATAAGAGACCAAACTAAACTAAGTCAATGGAGACATGTCATGTCTTCTGAAAATCCCGCTGATATAGCCTCTAGAGGCATAACGGCGAAAGATTTGATTGCTGAATCAAAATGGTTGAAGGGTCCTAAGTTTCTTTGGGAACCTGAATTGCCGTATCATGTGGTTGTTGACAAAGTTGTACAACCAGACGATCCCGAACTGAAGCGAGGCCAGTGTTTCACTTCAGATACTAAACAGATATGTTTTCCTTCTCTGTTTGAACGTCTGCAGTATTTTTCTGATTGGCACAGAGCAAAAAGGGCTGTAGCACTTTGTTTGAGATTCAAGGATTTACTTCGCAACCGGAAAATAAAGAAACCTATGAAAGGTGAACATATTACATCAAAGAAGAATGTTGATACGCGTCACCATCAGCCAGTCACTGTGACTGACTTACAAAGGGCTGAAACTGAAATCTTTAGAATATGTCAATACGACTATTTCAAAGATGAAGTTGACACTTTGAAATCTGTCAAGATGTTTGGACCACCAATGAATAGAAATGATGTGTCTGATCGTCATAAGGTCTTGAATGGCAAGTCCAAATTGTTGAAGTTAGATCCATTTTTAGATGAGAATGATATTTTACGAGTTGGAGGTAGACTTCAAAATTCAGGTCTATCTTACTTTGTTAGCCATCCAGTGGTTTTACCTAATAAGGGACATATTGTAGATCTTGTCATAGATCATTTTCATGGCAAGGCTAAACATCAGGGTCGTGGCATCACGACAAATGAGATAAGATCCAGTGGCATATGGATCATAGGTTGTAGTTCAGCTGTTTCTCGCTTTATCTCTAAATGCGTCACTTGTAGAAGGTTGCGTAGCTATCCTCAAACTCAGAAAATGGCTGACTTACCTTCAGACAGATCAGAGCAATCACCTCCCTTTACTTACTGTGCAGTGGATCTTTTTGGTCCTTGGTACATCAAGGAGGGTCGAAAGGAGTTGAAAAGATACGGAGTACTTTTCACTTGCTTAGCATGCCGAGCAATTCACGTTGAAACGTCCAACTCTCTCAGCACTGATTCCTTTATCAACTGCTTACGTCGGTTCATTGCGATCCGTGACCCAATAAGGCAGTTAAGGTCTGACTGCGGAACGAATTTTGTTGGGGCGGAAAATGAACTTAAACAGGCAGAAATGGAACTTGATAAGGACCATATCAGAAGTTATTTGTTGAAGGGTGGATGCGATTTGATAGACTTTAAGATGAACGTCCCTGGGGCTAGCCACATGGGGGGAGTTTGGGAAAGACAAATTAGATCAGTCAGAAATGTGATAGCTTATTTGTTACATAATCATGGTTCGCAACTTGATGATGAAAGTCTAAGGACATTCATGTGCGAAGCAACTGCAATCGTCAACAGTCGCCCTCTTGCAGTAGGTTCTATCAATGACCCTCTGTCTGATCCTCCTTTGAGTCCGAATCTCCTTCTTACAATGAAGTCAGACATAATTCTGCCTCCCCCAGGAATCTTTCAGAGACCAGATTTGTACTCGCGTAAGTTTTGGCGTCGTACTCAATATTTAGTTAACCAGTTCTGGTACAAATGGAGATCAGAATATCTTCAAAATTTGCAAGTAAGAAGTAAATGGAATAGGACTAAGAGAAACTTGTCTGTAGGAGATATCGTTCTTCTTAAAGATGACGATGAAGCTAGAAACAAATGGCGTCTTTGTCGTGTTCAAAATGTAACTACTGATGAAGATGGTCTTGTTCGAAAGGCCAGAGTAGCTGTAGGTCAATCTTGTCTTAGTAATAAAGGACAACGGACAACACAATTAACCTATTTAGATAGGCCAATCCACAAGTTAATTCTTATTTGCGAGACCGAGGAAATCCCAGTCGAGGAGCCATCATGTACCGCTTAACATTATTAAATGATATTTCTGGTACCGTGACCAGGATTAAGGTCTTTCTTGTACATAAACTAGTTCTTTTGAAAGAAACCGAGGAAATCCCCGTCAAGGAGCCTTAATAGATTGGTCCATTGCATATTTTCTTATATGGATTGGTCCATCGCATATTTTCTTACATGGATTGGTCCATTGCATATTTTCTTATATGGATTGGTCCATTGCATATTTTATGGATTGGTCCATTGCATATTTTCTTATATGGATTGGTTCATTGCATATTTTCTTATATGGATTGGTTCATTGCATATTTTCTAATATGTCCTAACGTTTTTTCTGTTTTGGTGCCGTGAACAAGTTCACTATGTAAAGCACTTGCGACAATATTTTTGATCGAAGTTATTCATTTAAAATTAGTTTGCGAACTAATTTGGGGAGCCATGTTACAGTAATTGTTTTAACGAATACCGGTTCGGGTCATTTCAGTACGGCTATGCGCTTTTCGGTGTCCATGGGTTATCGCGTAAATATCTTCCAGTCTATTCATTCGGAATTACGTCCCTTGATTTAAGCCTCGTTTTGGAAGTGCAAAGTCGAGCACGCTGCGATTGCGAAAATTGCGAAAGATTTCTGCGTTTACTGTTGATATTGCGTCGTGGTAAAGTCAAAGAGGTAATTAATCATGTGAATCATTGTAATATGTAACTGTCAATCTCATTGATTTTCCTTCGTACTCAAAATCTATCGAATTTTACCGATTTTTTCGTAACCATTTATAAACAAGTTGACTAATACTCGGATGGTTCTATTTTCGGACATGAATTCTTACTGTAATTCTTTAGGCTGGTAATATGAAACTTTAAGGCTAGATTCTCTATTTAACCCATTACCGGATGACAACATTTTGGACAGTTCCAATTTGTAAAGTGTTGCATACGACAGTTTCAGGTTGATGAAATGGTATAAATCTTTACACAATGTTTTCCCAGGCCTTTCTTATGAGGGAGTCAAAGGCGTCACTGCGTAGTTATGGGATTATTGGGTCTATTGTTAAGACATTGCTCTCTGATTTGTTTTCAGTTTGACGTGGATAATGGAGATATGATGTCAAATAAATCACAGTACTTCAACATTATCTTCAGTTCTCTCTCGCCATATAATCATCAGTTCAAACGCAGTTACAAATAGGTTAAGACTTTTAAGCCCAATATGATTCTTGATCAGTCTTCGTATGCACACAGTCTGAACAAGAACCATGTTGTTCTCAAATAGCTTCTTCAAGACCTGTAGCAACCATAACCAATCAGATGGCATTTATGCACTGACTGGTCTAGATACATGACAGTCTCAAATGCTATAGGGGACCTTTTTCCAGATCCCAGCTCTATGTATTGTATATTGATTCAATTTGAATATGTGACCCGTCACGCTAAAAAGGACCTTATCCGAACTCCAAAAATCCAAATTCTGACAAACTTGTCAGACTGAGAACAGGTCAACCAGATCCTGTATGCAAAAAATGAACATATAGTAAGATAGGTAAAACATTCTGGAAATAGAAAATTTTATAAAAGTGAAAAAAATCGGCCCTAGTCTGGCTGCGCGGACTGCACAGACTGACTAGGGTCGATATTTTTCACACATCCTATAAGGTCCCTTTAAGCGTGACGGGTCACATATATTGAACAGGTTGCCGATCGGAAAACACGTGTATAGATGACACAGTTGGAGAGCCAGGTACTCGCATTGCTGGAGGTGACTACATGTTGCCTGGAGAAGTAAGTTGTCTGTCTGTCTGTCCATTTGTCTGTCTGCCCATCTATCTGTCTGTGAGTCTATCTGTCTGTCTTACACAAAACATGTAAAAAATGTAAAGACAACACATATCTAAAGAAATGTTAACATATCTTAAAAATCTTGCTCTAAAGACGCACCTCAGGACTAGTGTATTCATTCCATCACTTTATTATACCCCCCACCTACGAAGTAGTGGGGGGTATATTGGTTTCACTATGTCTGTCTGTCTGTCCATCCGTCCGTAGACTTTTTCGTTTCCATGCTCTAACTCAAGAACAGTTTGACCTAGGATCATGAAACTTTACACAATTGTTGCCCATGATCCAAGGAGGTGCCCTATTGTTTTGGAATCACAAAGTTCAAAGTCACAGTTGGACTTTGTTTAAAATCTGTTTCCATACTCTAAGTCAAGAACCAGTTGACCTAGGATCATAAAATTTTACACAATTGTTACCCATGACCCATGGAGATGCCCTATTGTTTTGGGGTCACAAAGGTCAAAGGTCAAGGTCACAATTTGACTATTTTAAAAATCAGTGTCCTCGCTCTAAGTCAAGAACCGGTTGACCTAGGATCATGAAACTTTACACAGTTGTTGCCCATGACCCAAGGAGGTGCCCTTTTGTTTTTTGGCTATGAAGGTCAAAGGTCAAGGTCACAATTGGACTTTGTTCAAAATCTGCTTCTGTACTCTAAGTCAAGAACCGGTTGACCTAGAATCATGAAACTTTACACAGTCGTTGCCCATGGCCCAAGGAGGTGCCCTATTGTTTTTGGGTCATGAAGGTCAAAGGTCAAGGTCACAAACTGTGCTCAAACTTAAGAAACTTTTGACCTATAGCACTTTTTCAGTCACAAGGCGCTAGTGGGAGGTATTTTTTGTCCGCTTTGCAACAGTTCTAGTTATTGTTGCTTCTTTTTGCGATGATCAATTGACTTGAAAGGTTAACTTTATTTTACAGTATTTGGAGTATGAGTGTAATTCTGGGTATGTTGTGGGTACAGGGGATGTAAAACGTGGATGTCTAAACTCTGGAAAGTTGGCTGGAGCCCCGCTTAAATGTATCGGTAAGTACAGTGGACTTTAGACTTCATTAGCCTTTTCCCAAAGGACAAAATATGAGGATTATTCAATTTGGATGAAAAAATAAATGACATTACTTTGAAAAAAGTGATTTTATAGCATATGAAATATTGCAGGAAAACGGGGAATTGCTGATTATCAGAATCATCTCTGAGTTTAGTAAGCTGGGTTTAAATTTTGTACTTGTTTAATCTTAACCCTTTCCGAAACAACAATATTTAATTGTAATCCAATTTGAAAGTAGCTGCAGACCACAAAATGTTTATAAAGAAAGAAATTGTATATGATATTGGAGAGAAAATATTTAGACAAGAGGAAAAGATTCTGGTCACTCGCAAAAAATTACATTATAGGGTTAAGTTCATGTTTTTGGAGTTGTTAGTGTTTACGGACGCCCAAGAAATATGTTAAAGCTCGAGTGAAAATCACATGCTTATTTTAGTATTTTGCAGATCTCTGTGAATATAACCTGAAAATATGTGAAATGAACTATTTCTACATAAATACAGAATGATCTTTTACCCCAAATGTATTAATACATGTGACAAAAGCAATCATGGTAAAGGCGAAAATGCCAACTATGGTTGTTTTGTTCTGATAAATCTTTTGAGATTTCTTTGTTATGGGAGATATTAAGAAAGATTGCTATAAGGGCTGAATAAGGGCCATTTTCCCAGACATGGCGCAATCATATTCAAGAGTTTATTTGATATTTCACAGGCATAGACCATGTAAGTCATATTGACCTGTTTAAAGACAAGGAGATTTTTCATCGCGCTAAATGGGGTACCTGGGACCATTGGTTTGTCGCAAATGTATCGGACATGAGATTTACAATTGCCGGCAATGTGACGTCATGGACATATTTCAGCAACTATAGAGGCTTGATTGCATTTGGAGTGTGGCGATTCTACACAGATATATCTAAGTAAGTAAAACTTAAGAGAAGGGCTTGAGAAAACATCGATACAAAAGAAGAAACTGCAGATCATCAGCAGTTTCTCCTTTTGCCTCAATATTTTCTTGGCTATAATTCACACAAATACTATACAATTATAAAGGCTTGATTGCATATTTTGGAGTGTGGCGATTCAACACAGAAAAATCTGAGTAAGTAATACTTTCGATTCGATTACTTCTATTAGCTCTCAGATTCTGACATATTTAACCCTTTCCTAAATGGCAAGATTTTAGGGTTGTTCATTTTGAAAGCCGCTGATGATGACAAGTTGGGTCTTTGTAAAAAAAAAATTATTTGTGGAAGATTTAGCACAGGAAATCATGAGTCAAAAGGTGAAAATGCTGATTATCAGCATTTACTTCTTTTGCCTCAAATGTTTTACCAAGCATTTGCTATTAGGGATATCAAAACTAGGTCTTGTTTGGGAGAGGGTTAATAAAGACATTGTGCGAAAAAATGCATGGTGGGATGGGGTACTAAGAATGCTGATAATCAGTTATTTCTACTTCATCTGCAACCCCTTTGATACGTCTACGAGTTTGCAGTCTGAGAAACATTCAAAGGCTGTGGTTGGTCAAATTGTTGTCTGGAAAATGACCAAATGATCTTTGCAATACTTCACAGAGCAACAGATAAGAGGTGGTAAAGGCATTTTATAAATTTGTTATTTCAAATGTAAACCCTCCATTGTGGGTACACATTTGTATTGTCTCAATGAGACGATTCTATTGAGTACCTTCAATATTGGGATTAATTTATTAGCTGACATTGTATGTGTCTTGTACCGTAATAGGGAACAATTCTATCCAGTCAACCATGATGTAATTTTGGACATACAAATTCTATTCCCCGGTGTTGTTATAAAATCTCGTAACAAGGACTTGTTTCAAGCTGTAGTTTTTAGTCCCCTACCGGCGAAGCCGAAGGGGACTTTAGGTTTGCACTCTGTCCGTCAGTCAGTCTGTCTGTCTGTCCGTCCGTCCGTCCGTCCGTCTGTCCGTCCGTCCGTCCGTCCGTCAGTCCGGTGAATTAGTTTTCCGGACTTTTTTTCTAAACGGGGATAGCTATTGAGCTGAATTTTGGTATGTAGACCCGCATTGATGAGTTACAGAACAAGTTTAAGTTTCGTTCCGGTCCAGTGATTTTTGGGGTAGATATGGATGCTGGACTTAGAAAATTACTGGGAAATTACAGTTTTCCGGACTTTTTTTCTTAATGCTGGCAGCTATTGAGCTGAATTTTGGTATGTAGACCCGCATTGATGAGTTACAGAACAAGTTCGAGTTTCGTTCTGGTCCAGTGATTTTTGGGGAAGATATGGATGCTGTACTTAGAAAATTTCTGGGAAATCACAGTTTTCCACTTTTTTTCTTAATGCTTGCAGCTATTGAGCTGATTTTTGGTATGTAGACCTGCATTGGTGAGTTACATAACAAGTTTGAGTTTCGTTCCGGTCCAGTGAATTTTGAGGAAGATATGGATGCTGGACTAAGAAAATTACTGGTAAATTATAGTTTTCCAGACTTTTTTTCTAAACGCTTGCAGGTATTGAGCTGATTTTCGGTATATGAACACATATTGATGAGATACATAACGAGTTTGAGTTTCGTTCTGCTCCAGTGATTTTTGGGGAAGATACGGATGCTGGACTTAGAAAATTTCTGGGAAATCACAGTTTTCCAGACTTTTTTTCTTAATGCTTGCAGCTATTGAGCTGATTTTTGGTATGTAGACCCGCATTGATAAGTTACAGAACAAGGTAGAGTTTCGTTCCCGTCCAGTATTTTTGAGGAAGATACGGATGTCAGCAACTGGACTTTGAAATTTTTTGGGCTTCCTTTTTCTAAACACATATATAAAGCCGGTAGGGGACTTGGTATTGTTTTGCAATACTTCAGAATGCTTGTTTTTTTATAAAAACACCGATGGTTTATCAAAGCATAACGGTAAACCCAGTCTACAAAATGTATTGCTATTTAACAATGTCTCAAAATTTCTTCACAGACAATATGAGCCAAAACTTGTGGGTTTGAACATCATCACAAATGGACCAAATGAGAGAGGGGCAGTTTACAACGTTCCTGTTCCGGAGCAAGTTTACGCGGAAGTTGGTGATGTCATCGGAATATACCAGTATAACACAGAATTGTCGTATACCATGTGCGATAAAACTCTTCAACCTCAACATGCTGGATGGCTTACTACCAAAACAGCCGTAAGTTTAAACTGTTTTAATGTATGCATCAATTGCCACACATTGATGCCTTTAGACGCGCTATAGATGATGGCTTTGGAAAGCATAATCACGGTGGGGATTGTGCATGATGGAATGGATAACGACTACCGACAATAGGGAACGATTTTATCAAGTAAACCGTGACGTAATTTCGGACAAATAAATAGTATTTCGTTGGTGTTGCTATAAAATCTCGTAACTACGGCTTGAATCAAACCGTAGTTACGAGATGTTATAACAACACCGACGGTTTATCAAAACATAACGGTAAATTCAGTCTATTATTTGCACAAAATTTGATGCCAACTCGCCTCGCTTCAGGTAAGACATTTTGCAATAATTCTGTTATTTCTGTATCAATTTTCAAGCGGTTTGCTGCATGTACCCCGCCTTATCGAGCTCTTTCATCGGATGTATGACATATTAGATAACACATGATACTTTTTCCGAAATATTGTCCCAACCGACCAGAAAGCGAAATGGTAACGACTACGGCCAAATTAACCACGCTTCAGGTAAGCATTTGTGCAATAACTTTCTTATTTTTGCGTCAATTTTCATGCAGTTTGTTGCATGTACTCCGTCTTGCTGAGCCCTTTTCTCAGATGTATCATTTATCTGGAACTTCCCTGTACTTTTCTCAAAAACCGATCCCAACCGACTAGAAAAAGGGCCTGATTTTTTTTTGTCGTTTTTCTGGTCGGTTGGGATCAATTTTTGGACAAAGTACAAAGATTCTACAAACAAATCATATATTCGAGGAAAGAGCTCACTAATGCGGGGTACATGCAACAAACCGCTTGAAAATTGGAGCAGAAATAAGAAAATTATTGCACAATTTCTTACCTGAAGCGAGGCCAATTTCGTCCGTATACTCCAAATTCGTTATCCATCCCATCATGCACAATCCCCACCGTGATAATGGAAAATGAAGAAATTGCTTGTGACAAGCAATTTGTTCATTTTCCACAATGTTTCCTGCCCAAAAAACTTAGATTTCATATATTTGAAAATGTTGACAGAACATTTTTGAATTTGGAGCAGTCAAAAATTTTGCCGTCTGGGAAAGAGTTTTATAGGAATATACCAGTCTCATACAGAAGTATTGTACACTATGTGTGACAAAACTCTTCAGCTACCAAATTCATTATGGCTTACAATCAAAACTGCGGTAGGTTTGTTTGATATGAACACTTTCCCAAATCAAGGATGCATTTTGATCCACCTAGCATCCTTTTCTTAGGTATTTTGCAAACCTTTTAAGTGATAACAATGTCTATCAAGTCAATGTAATGTTTTTGAAAAAAAAATCTCTTTAATAACCTTTTCATAAACAACAAAATGTAAGGGGGCTCTATCCTATTAGATGAAGCATCAAGTTTTATGAAAAATATTTTGAAAAAAGAAGAAAAAAAATCTTCTTTTGATGCTATCTTCATTTATGGTTTTAAATCCATATCAATGTTTGGAAAATGTATATCTTCGGTGGGAGGTCAAAACCTTGTAACTCCAGCTTTTGCAAAAGCTGGAGTAACGAAGTTTTGCCCCCCCCCCCCCCCCCCCACACACACACACACACACCAACGATATCTTTTCATTTACATACAGGAATCAGATCCAAGAAATTTCCAAGCTGGCCCGGACTACGAGTTTGTTGAGGCTAAAGTTGATTGTCGTATTTATTCCATCCGAGCGTCCGTCGATCCATCTGCAGCTGGTTAACAACAACAACCATCATCAAAATTTGGATAGTTCATCATGGTGGGGAATCATGTGGCACAACATTTCCAATGATATTAAAGAATTCTGTTAATCTGACCGATTTAAAAAGGATTTGAAATAGAGAACGTGGGAAAACTCCAGGGATATGATAAATGCAATTGATCTTAAAAAATCAACTGATAAAAAAGTTATTGATGACCAACCAAAATTTATGTTGGTTGTCAATTACTTCCTTAACACCTGTGGGTTTTTTTTTTAAATATCTACTATACCCCTGGTGTGTTTTTGCCTTCTTTGCTTCGCACCAAATTCAAATTAGTCCAGGATTAACAAAATTATTGATGATTTTTTGCAACTGCTCTGCCCCGTGATTCCTCGTTGTGTTCATGGCAATTACAGATAAACAAGTTGTTCATGTTTCGGTCGTTCATGTAAGTGGTTTGTGTCATGATATTGAAATCAGGCTTTTGACATGGATTTAGATTAGAATTTCTGGAACAATCTTATTTGAATCATTTTCACAGAGTGCTGTCATGAAGTATTTTACACTGAATTGATTTTAGGAATCTGATCTAAACAAGATTGTTCTTTGATTTTAAGTCTTTACTGATTTGTATGTTCAATTTATATTCCGTATTTAATCCTTTTCCAAACAACACCTGCTTTTGGCATCCCTATAGGATGTCCTATTAGAACCTCTTTCAGGAAGAAGACAATGCTGATCATTAGCATTTTCTTCTTTTACCCTCTGGATTATTCAAGATTTACTTTGTAACAATCTTGTGTCGATAACATTTATTTTGTCTTTTCTATTTTCAAATTTTTAGCTCACCTGAGCATGAAGTGCTGGAGGGGAGCTATTGTGGTCACTCACCGTCCGTCGTCCGTCTGTCAACAATTTCTTCAAACATCTTCTTCTCCAAAACTAACAGGCCAATTTTAACCAAACTTGGCAGGAATGTTCCTTAAGTGACCCTTCTCAAAACTTGTTCGCGGATTTTTGATTCGTCAAAAAATGTGGGCGTGGCAGGGCGGGGCTTATCGCACTTAGAGAAATCCTAAGAAAATTCTTTAAAAATCAACCATTGTTCCAATTTGAACCAAAATTGGCAGAATTGTTCCTTGAGTGACCCTTCTCAAAACATGTTCTCAGATTTTTGATTTGTCAAAAAACGTGGCCGTGGCAGGGAGAAAGGGGCTTATCAGACTTTAAAAATCAACCATTGGGCCAATTTGAACCAGACTTTGCAGGGATGTGCCTTAAGCCATTCTTTTTAAAATTTGTTCACAAATATTTTCATTTGTAAAAAAATGTGGCCATGGCAGGGAGAAAGGGGCTTATCAGACTTGGAGAAATCATAAGAAAATTCTTTAAAAATTAACCATTGGGCCTATTTAAAGCAGACTTTGCACGAATATTCTTTGAGTCTCTCTTTTCAAAATTGATTCACAAATTTTTACATTTGTCAAAAAATGAGGGCGTGGCAGGGAGGAAGGGGCTTATCAGCCTTAGAGAAATCCTAAGAAAATTCTTTAAAAATCAACCAATGGGCCAATTTGAACCAAACTTGGCAGAATTGTTCCTTGAGTGACCCTTTTCAATATTTGTTCATAAATTTATAGTTTCGTCAAAAAATGTGGGTGTGGCAGGGCGGGGCTTATCTAACCAAGAGAAATTGTTAAAAAATTCTTCAAAAATCTTCTTCTCCTTAACCATAGGGCCAATTAAAAGCAAATTTGGCAGGAATGTTCCTTGGGTGACCCTTTTTAAGATTTGTTCGCGGATTTCTTATTCATCCAAAATTGTGGGCGTGGCAGGTCAGCATTTACCGGACTTGGAGAAATCATAAGAAAATTCTTTAACTAGAAGACCTGAAGGTCTTGAGTCGCTCCACAGGCCTGAATTTCATGTAATATTTAATCCAAGTTTTTATTAGATTGTTCAATGCTTGTGTTTCATAGAGCAAAAAGAAAGTTACAAAACTAGATTGTTCAAAATGTGTGGTTCTTGAAGCAAAGAAAGTAAAACTATATGTTTGCCATTTGAGAAAGGGTAAAAGGCAATTGGAGAACATTCCAGCTAAGAATGATACTAGCAATTAAAATTTTACTTCTTCCAAACAGATCTAAATTAACAGATCATTGATTACTCCAAAATATTTCATATTTCTAAAAACAAGAGCTTCGCAAAGCGGCGCATATACGCCCGAGAGGGGCTTGTCAGTAAAATTGGCCATTTTTTCGATTCAAGGGCAGTTAATTCAAACATGAAAAGTTATCAAAAGCTTTTGTTTGCACAACAAGACACCATAGAGATTCATTGTGGTTAGTTTGATTAAATTCTGGTTGAAACTATAGGAGTTGCACACAGGAGAAAATGGACATTTTTGAGAAAATGGGCATTTTTTCTTAAATTCAAGGGCAGATAATTCAAGAACGAAAACAGTTATCTAAATTCCGTAAGCGGTGTGTACAACTAGACACCATGGAGATTCATTGTGGCAAGTTTGATCAAATTCTGATCAAAATTGTAGGAGGAGTTGCGCACACAAGAAAATTGGCATTTTTTTAATTCAAGGGCAGATAATTCAAGAACGAAAAGGGTTAATTAAATTCCGTAAGCGGGATGCACAACTAGACACCATGGAGATTCATTGTGGCAAGTTTGATCAAATTCCAATCAAAACTGTAGGAGGAGTAGCGCACACAAGAAATTGCTAACGGACGGACGGACAGACGGACGGACAGACGGACAGACAGACGAGCGGGGCCATAACATAATACGACCCTTCGGGCGTATAATAAATTTTGAGCTAAAAATAGATTTTGAGCTAAAATAGATGTTGGGAAATACCCTATTCCAAAATTAATGCAAATGGCAAACCTGAATTTCTTGTAACATCAATTAAGTCCAAGTTTTGATTAGATTTTTCAATACTTGTTGCTCTAAATAAATAGTAAATAGAAAGCTGAAAATACATTCATATAAGATCTATTGATTACCAAGCTTTGTCTTTGTTAGAGCGAGTTTGGCTGTTAGAGTGTAAACAAAGTCACAATTAGCAATTTTGTCAAATTGAAAGGCATATAATTGAGGATTTTATATTCCTATCTAGCTAAGAATCACACTAAAGCAAGATCTTAACTTCACCTACATCTTGTTTAAGTTTTGACATAATTGTTCAATATTTGTGGATGTAAAGAGTGTAAAATCAAAGTCGAAAACAGCAATTTGGTCAAATTCAAGGGCAGATAAATCATGACTTAAGATTCCTGTGAAGCTGAAAATTATACCCATGCAAGATCTTATGGGCAGTAAGATAACATGAAAGTTTCATGTTTATTGGTGGATATTTATGGTTGTTTGAGTAAAAATAAGGTCAAAAATGGTAATTTTGCCAATTTTAAGGGCACATAACTCAAGACGCAATATTCAGATCAAGCTGAAAATTGCATTAAAGTAAGATGTTACTAGCAACAACATTCTGACCAAGTTTTGTCTTGATCCATCAATATTTGTAGTAGCTAGAGTGAAAATAAAGTCAAAACAGCCATTTTTTAATTCAAGGGCAGATAACTCCAGACTTTCTGGTTCAATCAGAATTAATTGAAGGAATCTGATAGAGGACCACCTAAGGATCATTCGTGTGAAGTTTGATTGAAATCCATCCAGTAGTTTCTGAGGAGAAGATTTTTAAAGAAAAAGTTGACGACCGGACGGACGGACTGACGCACGACGGACACAGCGCCATGACAATAGCCCGCTGGCCTGCAGGCCAGTGGAGCTAAAAATCAACCATTGGCCCAATTTGAACCACACTTGGCAGAAATGTTCCTTGGGTGACTCAAAATTTTTTCTCCAATTTTTTATTCGTCAGATAAATTGGGCGTGGCTTATCGGACTTACAGAAATCCTAAGAAAATTCTTTAAAAATCAACCATTGGCCCTATTTGAAGCAAACTTTACAGAAATGTTCCTTGAGTGACCCTTTTCACAATATGTTGGCAAATTTTGTATTGGTCAAAAAAGTGGGCGTGGCAGGGCGTGGCTTATCAGACTTAGAGAAATCATAAGAAAATTCTTTAAAAATCAAGCATAGGGTCAATTAGAAACAAATTTGGCAACGATGTTCCTCGAGTGACTCTTTTCAAAATTTGTTTGCAAATGTTTGATTCGTCAAAAAAAGTGGGTGTGTCTTAAACTTCTTTCAGGTGAGCGATATAGGGCCATTCTGGCCCTCTTGTATTGTTTTGTTATGCCTTTGTTGATATACTTTAAACTTTTAAATTAAATTCTAGAGCATTAACATTTGTCATTGTTTTACTTTATTTTTACCCTTTCCCAAACAAGACCTGGTTTTGACGTCCCTAGTAGTAAAGGCTTGGGAAAACATTGAAACAAAAGAAGAAACTGCTGATAACCAGCAGTTTCTCCTTTTGTCTCAATATTTTCTATCAAATTCTATCTTTAGTAACTTCCATTTTGTCATTTGTAGCAGTTTTTGAAGTGGTTCGCTGTAAAGTTTTGCTGTTTGGGAAAGGGTTAATTTGCTAGCACAGCCACAGTACTGAAATTATTGGTGCGGCATGCTGCATCTACAACAGTTAATGGTGTGGTGAATGGCACTCATGCCATACCCAAGACAGAAGTGTAATAGAATTGAGCCGGGAATTGTAAGAATAGTGGGGGAGCTTATCCAAAAATACTTCACTTTGTGATACAAGCACCAAATTTGGCACACATGTTCCTCAGAGTGTACTATTTTCAAAACAAATGGTATCCACGATGAAAAACCAATATGGCGGCCATTTTTCTAAGATGGCCACCATTTCTTTAGGTAAAAAAATCTGAAAAAATACTTCGTTTCGAGATAAAAGCACCAAGTTTGGCACAAATGTTCCCCAGAATATACTCTTTTAAAAACATATGGTATCCACCATGATAAACCAACATGGCTGCCAATTTCTAAGATGGCCGCCATCCCTATTTGTAAAGAAAATCAAGAAAATCCTTCTTTTTGAAGAAACAAGCACCAAGTTAAGCACATATTTTCATAAAAGTACACTATTTTCAAAACATATGGTATCCACCGTAAAAATCCAACATGGCTGCCATTTTCCAGAATGGCCGCCATTTTCATAGAAGAAAAAAATCTGAAAAAATCCTTATCTTTGAGATACATTCACCAAATTTGACACAGATGTTTCTTAGAGTGAACTGTTTTCAAAAAGCAAGATATCCATGGGTGAAATCAACCCTGTGGCCATTTCCCAAGATGGCCGCCGTTTCTATACTCAAAATATTGGAAAATATTTCTTTTTGTGATATAAGCACCAAATTTGGCACTCATGTTTCTAAGAGAATACCATTTTCAGACATAATGGTTTCCACCAAGATAAAGCAACCTCATGGCTGCCATTTTCCAAGATGACTGCCATCTCTGTAGATCACATATGGATCAAAATAATTTCCTAGGTTGCAAGCACCATTTTTTTCAAGTGTTTGTGGATCAATTATTCTTTGTGAAATATGATATCTTACATAGCCATATTTTTGTCATAACGTGATAAAGACTATGACAATTTATAGCAAAATTGTTCTTGTGCTCAATAACAAAATAATTTCCAAATTTGACGGACTAACTAGAATTCACTGTTAACCAAACAATTTTGTCAGTATTGCTGTTCTTGTGAAATTGTCTTGGTCAAAATTTTCACCATGGTGTGTTAAAGAACTACTTGGCTACCACTTTAAAAAAAAACATTCCTTTAATTTGTAATTGACGATTTAATACAAATAAAGCCACAATTATGTATTAACAACTTTTAAAATATTAAGCTGCAACTTAGTGTCATTGTGATAATTTTGTAGATCTTTCAAATATTTGAACCTTTAAAAATTGTATACAGTTATCTCACAAATTTTGCAGCAGCTTTGTTAGTGTTTCATGGCAGATACTATGTACGTTATTTTGAAGAAAATATAATCTAAGAAACATTTGTGCGAAATGGGGGCTTGCATGACAAAATCAAAGACCACTATTTTGACTTTTGAAAAGGTGGACTTATTTGAAATCAACAAGATGTTTTGACTTTTCAGGTCAATACCATGCATTTTTAAGAATGTATGTTCTACGAATTATATGTGACTATATATCAAAGTATACAGTAAGGAATAGTTTGTGCATGCACATTTTTAAAAGATTTGTCAAATATATCTAAAAAGGCCCAAAACTGTTTATACATAAAATGTTAAGCGTTATTAATTCCCTATTGAACTGACAACAGGGTTTGTTGTTTATTTTCTATTTTAAAAATATGGAAAACTATATTATTCTTTCATCATTTGATGTTTATTCTTTCAGAATTGTATGTAAGGATTCTAAGCCAATTATATACATGTATTTTGTACAGAATAACGATATACATAGAATACGTAGAACGAATAAGTTACTTCCTTTATATTGCAGAAACAATCTATATTCTGTATTTCATAGTTTGAAGTTTATGATTTGTCATTGGCCATGAAGAACCCGTGTCTTTAATTTTATACTAAGACAACTATTTTGGTGGGAAGGATTACAAAGCCTGTTAAGAGATTACTTCTTGATGTTTCAATGACAATTTATGTAGCATTGAACACTATAAATTTGGTTATATTGAATTATAGTTTAATACTTGTATAGATGATAATCGAAATGGCTACCATATAGGCCTATACGGCTGTTTTGTCTTCACCTACAAGGATAGTATTCCATGAATAGGACTGCGCTATTAACATGTAAAAACTTTTATGCGCATTGCAACAAAAAATATGGTAACACAATTACAATCCTCTAAAAACACAACATAACCAACAGCAAAAAACATAATTGACATAACCCAAACTAAACGTTACAACTGCTTTGCAAATGTTATCAAAGTCCGGTTATACATGATTTTTCGAAGAAATATATTGTAATGAATGTCGAAATGAATGTTGAAGTAAGGCGAATTGAAAACTAGATTATCTATATGTATATACATACTAAAGTCATTTTGAAAAAAATGGAAGCAAATTCCGATACCTTGCATATGATAACATATTTTACAAAGAACATCTACTCCACAAAAAAACGTTTGTGTAAAAAATTTGTTTTTTACATCGAAACTGTTTTTTACCCATATTGAGATCTATATACATGTTACGATGTATAGATAGCAGCCACCTTTGAAAATGACAGCCATGTTGTTGTGTTTTCACAGTGGATACCAATATTTCTGAAAACGGTACACTCTTGGGAACATCTGTGCCAAATTTAGTGCTTATATCACAAAAAGCAGCATTTTCCAATATGTTGAGTTACAGAAATGGCGGCCATCTTGCGAAATGGCCACAAGGTTGATTTCACTATGGATATCTTGCTTTTTGAAAACAGTTAACTCTAAGAAACATCTGTGTCAAATTTGGTGATTGTATCTCAAAGATAAGGATTTTTTTTCAGATTTTTTTCTACAATGAAGATGGCGGCCATTCTGGAAAATGGCAGCCATATTGGATTTCTAAGGTGAATACCATATGTTTTGAAAATAGTATACTTTTATGAACATGTAAGCTTAACTTGGTGCTTGTATCTTCAAAAAGAAGGGTTTTCTTGAGTTTCTTTAAATATAGGGATGGCGGCCATCTCAGAATTTGGAAGCCATGTTGGTTTGTCATGGTGGATACCATATGTTTTGACAAGAATATATTCTGGGGAACATTTGTGCCAAATTTGGTGCTTTTATCTCGAAATTAAGTATTTTTTCTGATTTTTTTTACCTCTAGAGATGGCGGCCATCTTGGAAAATGGCCGCCATATTAGTTTTTCATCGTGGATACCATTTGTTTTGAAGAAAGTACACTCTGAGCAACATTTGTGCCAAATTTGGTGCTTGTATCACAAAGTGAAGTATTCGGCCACTTCTTGGACTTAAGCTCCCCCACTAGAAGGGGATAAACAAAACCTGGGGCCCTGTTTTACTAACAGACTTAGGAACATTTTTGAAACAACAACAAATCTGATTGGCAGAATAATTACTGTTATTATTTCTCTTTCAATCAGATGTGTTGTTACAAGGTTTCTGCAAAAATCTATGTTAGTACAATAGTCCCAGCCGAAAAAGACAGTGACGTAGGCTGATGTTTACTGATGCAAAACCAATCAATTTGTCTGATTTGCACCGTTACAAATACGAACAGAGTTGATTGGTTGTCAAGTAGTAAACATTAGCCCACGTCACTGTCAATTTCGGCCGGTACTGTTGTAAAACTCGGCCCTGGTTTTGAAATCCATAATAGAAGTCTTTGAAAAGCATAAGAGAGGAGGGAAGAAAATGCTAGAACACAGTATTTTATCCTTTTCTTTCTTTGCTTTTCATGCTATAGAATATATATATCATACATTAGATAATACATACCATGTCATCTGTAACTCCTCTGTAATGAGGAAAATCAACATCTTTCCATATTAGACTTTAGTCAAATACTGGCTAATTAACTACTAATAATGAAGAAGCTGTTGGAGAAGAATATGGATCTTGATCAGACTGAGTAGGCACAGACTGATCTGGGTCCATGTTGGTCTCAAATGCCATAAATAGCCTTTTTCCCCAATTCTAACTAATTTTTAGCTCTACTGGCCAAAGGCCAGCAAGCTATTGTCATGGCGTTGTGTCTGTTGTGCGTGCGTGCCTGAACTTTTTCTTTAAAAATCTTCTCCTCTGAAGCCAGTGGGCCAATCTTGACCAAACTTTACAGAAATGTTCCTTGGGTGACCCTTTACTTAAATTGTTCAAAGAATTTTGATTGGCCAATAAATGTGGGCGTGGCAGGGCGGGGCTTATCAGACTTAGAAAAATCACAAAATAATTCTTTATAAATCAACCATTTGGCCAATTTTGACCAAACTTGGCAGAAATGTATCTTAAGTGACTCTTTACTTGAATTGTGACTGAAATTCCAATTGGTCCATAAATGTGGGCGTGGCAGGGTGGGGTTTATCAGACTTAGAGGAATCACAAAATTATTCTTCAAAAATCTTCTCCTCTCAAACCAATGGGCCTGCAATTTTGACCAAACTTTGCAGTAATTTTCCTTGGGTGACCTTTTACCTGAATTGTTCAAAGAATTATTATTGGTCTATAAATGTGGGTGTGGTAGGGTGAGACGTATCAGACTTAGAGAAATCACAAAACATTCTTTTAAAATCAACCATCAAGCCAATTTTGACTAAACTTGACAGAAATGTTCCTTGGACGACTCTTTACTTAAATTGTTCAAAGAATTATAATTGGTCAATAAATGTGGGTGTGGTAGGGCGAGACTTATCAGACTTAAAGAAATCACAAAATATTCTTTTAAAATCAACCATTAAGCCAATTTTGACCAAACTTGACAGAAATGTTCCTTGGATGACTCTTTATTTAAATTGTTCAAAGAATTATAATTGGTCAATTAATGTGGGTGTGGCAGGGCGGGGCTTATCAGACTTAGAGAAATCACAAAATAATTCTTTAAAAATTAATCATCTGGCCAATTTTGACCAAACTTGGCAGAAATGTACCTTGGGTGACTCTTTACTTAAATTGTCTATGAAATATTAATTGGTCCATTAATGTTGGTGTGGCAGGGTGGGGATTATCAGAATTGGAGAAATCACAAAATAATTCTTTATAAATCAACCAGTGGGCCAATGTAGACCAATTATGGCAGTAATGTTCCTTGGGTGACTCTTTACTTAATTTGTTTGTGAAATATTGATTGGTCCATTAATGTGGGTGTGGCAGGACCACGAAATACCATGAAATAATTCTCTTAAAATAAACCAATGCGCTAATTCAGACCAAACTTGGCAGAAATGTTCCTTGGGTGACCCTTTTCAACATTTGGCAGTGCGAGGCTTACAGGAAATCATGAGATAATTCTTTTACTTGAGCCAGTGGAGCGATTCAGGACCTTTTGGGCCTCTTGTTGGCATTTCTGATCTAAAAGTCTTTAACTAATTCCCAAACAGTGAAGTATTTTGACGCTTAACAAGATAAAGGATTCGGAGAACATTGTGGAAAATGAAGAAATTGCTTGTCATATTGCACAGTTGCCAACACATTGGGCTATTACCGTTTGATAATTGTAAACCTATGTGTGTGAGCAGCTGGAGGTTTACCTTATCTTTAGGTCTTTAGGTCCTGTATTTATGTTTTTATGGCTGTCAAAGAATCAAGGCATACAGCCATGACAAACCTTCATAATTATAGCTCTATTTATCAGACTGTCACAACTCTGTTATAGGCTCAGTGAGGATGTTGTGGTAGTACTGGTGAGAGAAACAACACATACCGGTATTAATGGTTGGGTGCTCCAATCATTGTAATTACAATTACAGCTGTTGAAAGACGCCTTAACCCTTTCCCAAACGACAAACAAGAGTGCCTGAAAGGCACTGATATCGCTCACCTGAGTTCTTCATGTCACATGATTTCTTATGGTCTGATAAGCCCTGCCCTACCACACCCACATTTATTGATGAATCAAAAATTCTTGAACAATTTTTGTAATGAGTCACCCAAGGAATATTACTACCAAATACTGTAAGCATTGGCCCCATGAATAAAGAGAAGAAAATTTTTGAAGAATAATCTATAAATTTCTCAAAGTCTGATAAGCCCCCCACTGCCCTGCCCACATTTTTCATTCAATCAAAAATTCATGAACATGCATTAAATACAATCATTCAAGGGACATTCTTGCCAAGTATGGTAAAAATTGGCCCAATAATTGATTTTTAAAGAATTTTCTTATGATTTCTCTGAGTCTGATAAGCCCCGCCCTGCCACGCCCACAATATTTGATAAATCAAATATTCATGAACAAGTTTTGAAAAAGGTCACCAAAGAAACATTCCTGCAAAGTTTGGTTCAAATCAACCTATTGGTTCAAGAGAAAAAGATTTTTTAAGAATTATCTAACAATTTCATTAAATCAGATAAGCCCCGCCCTGCCACACCCATATTTTTTAACAAATCTGAAAATTTATGAACAAATGTTGAAAAGGGCTACTCAAGGAATGTTCTTGCCAATTTGATACAAATTGGCCTGCCAATTTGATACAAATTGGCCATATAGTTGATTTTTAAAGAATTTTCTTATGATTTCTAAAAGTCTGATAAGCCCAACCCGGCCACGCCAACATTTTTTGACAAATCGAAAATTCATGAACAAGTTTTGAAAGGGGTCACCCAAGGATCATTCCTGCAAAAGTTGGTTCAAATCAGCCTATTGGTTCAAGAGAAGGAGATTTTTTAAGAATTATCTAACAATTTCATTAAATCGGATAAGCCATGCCCTGCCACACCCATATTTTTTAACAAATCTGAAAATTTATGAACAAATGTTGAAAAGGGCTACTCAAGGAATGTTCTTGCCAACTTTGATACAAATTGGCCATATAGTTGATTTTTTAAGAATTTTCTTATGATTTCTAAAAGTCTGATAAGCCCAACCCGGCCACGCCCACATTTTTTGACGAATCAAAAAATCACGAACAAATTTTGAAAGGAGTCACCCAAGGAACATTCCTGCAAAGTTTGGTTCAAATCAGCCTATTGGTTCAAGAGAAGAAGATTTTTTTAAGAATTATCTAATGATTTCATTACAAGAGGACCATGATGGTCCTGTATCGCTCACCTGAGTTTGCAGAGTTTACTTCACGAAATCTTGGCTTGGTTTATTGATGTTTTACACTGTTTTCAACTACTACGGTCATATCACAGCGACTGAAGCACCTAGCCATGGATTCCTGTCGTTTCTCATACCAGTTCTACCACAACACCTTTACAGAGCCCCAGGCTGCTCCCCCACATAGGTTTACGATATCAAACCATTGATGGGTGACATTTTTGTCAGTAAGGGTATTTGCAGCGACAGAGTATCGAACCCAGGACCTTGCAAATGAGAGGCAGATGCACTACCAACTGTGCCATGGCCGCGGCACACGATATATTGGTTGCTGAGATATAAACCTACTAGAATTGAGAGACATATGAAATACCCATCAAAATTACAAAACAGTCCTTGTTATCATTGCAACAATTCTGTTTTGATCAGTCTAACGTATTATTAAAAACAACATGTGAAACACTAATCCCAAAATGGTTAATGCTAAGTTCTCCGACAGACAAACAGATGGACAGACACACATGAGTAAAACAACATGCCCCCCCACTGATATTTCGAAACAGTGGCATAAAATTGACATGTATTGCAAAACTATCAATGACACATGCTTTATTTGTTTTCTTTACATCTTGTTTGGGAAAGGATTAAGTGAACAAATGCTATTTACTCCTTCAAGAGCATTGAATGGGAATGTTTACTCTGGACCCACTAAGTCAAACAGATGTAAAAACCTAATAAATAATCAGATAAACAAACACTGCAAATACTGTGATAATAAAGTACTGCATCAAATATGCCATAAATTAACATAGCTAGAGATCCTCGGTCTTGTAATTTATAGAGAACTATACTCTATATATTATTTGAGAAATTAGAAGGATCGAGCTAAAACAACAAAATAGGTGTCACTGATTTCTTGAAATTCCTAGTCAGAAATAATGCCTGAACAAAGGAAATGTTGGTTGTAAACATTTTATTCTTTTATACTATTTTTTCCATAGTTCTTTCAAATCACACAGAAAATTTCAAAGCTCAAGGCCAACCAGTTTGGGAGAAGAACTTTTCAAGGCCAACCGGTGTAACAGTTTATCTTGGCCCCCCTGGGCAGCTTGGCCCCCGGGGGCTAAGCTACCCGCGGGTAGCTTGGCCCCCACCCTGGGTAGCTTGGCCCCCACCTAAAATCTGTTTGCAGAGTCCCCAAAAATACAAAACAATGTCTGTAAATGTTACGCCTACTGTTAAATGAAAAGAAAAACCAAAGTTTAATGTGTTTTGGTCAAATTAATTTTTCGCCTTTTTTGGCATAGAATAGGGGCGGGGGCCAAGCTACCCAGGCCTGGGTAGCTTGGCCCCCACCTAAAATCTTTTTCCAGAGTCCCCCAAATTACAAAACAATGACTGTAAATGTTACGCCTACTGTTAAATGAAAAGAAAAACCAAAGTTTAATGTGTTTTGGTCAAATTAATTTTTCGCCTTTTTTGGCATAGAATAGGGGCGGGGGCCAAGCTACCCAGGCCTGGGTAGCTTGACCCCCACCTAAAATCTTTTTCCAGAGTCCCCCAAAATACAAAACAATGACTGTAAATGTTACGCCTACTGTTAAATGAAAAGAAAAACCAAAGTTTAATGTGTTTTGGTCAAATTAATTTTTCGCCTTTTTTGGCATAGAATAGGGGCGGGGGCCAAGCTACCCAGGTTTGGGTAGCTTGGCCCCCACCTAAAATCTTTTTCCAGAGTCACCCAAAATACAAAACAATGACTGTAAATGTTACGCCTACTGTTAAATGAAAAGAAAAAACAAAGTTTAATGTGTTTTGGTCAAATTAATTTTTCGCCTTTTTTGGCGCAGAATAGGGGCGGGGGCCAAGCTACCCAGGCCTGGGTAGCTTGGCCCCCACCTAAAATCTGTTTGCAGAGTCCCCCAAAATACAAAACAATGTCTGTAAATGTCAGCCTACTGTTAAATGAAAAGAAAAACCAAAGTTTAATGTGTTTGGGTCAAATTAATTTTTCGCCTTTTTTGGCATACAATAGGGGCGGGGGCCAAGCTACCCAGGCCTGGGTAGCTTGACCCCCACCTAAAATCTTTTTCCAGAGTCCCCCAAAATACAAAACAATGTCTGTAAAAGTTACGCCTACTGTTAAATGAAAAGAAAAACCAAAGTTTAATGTGTTTTGGTCAAATTAATTTTTCGCCTTTTTTGGCATAGAATAGGGGCGGGGGCCAAGCTACCCAGGCCTGGGTAGCTTGGCCCCCACCTAAAATCTTATTCCAGAGTCCCCCAAAATACAAAACAATGACTGTAAATGTTACGCCTACTGTTAAATGAAAAGAAAAACCAAAGTTTAATGTGTTTTGGTCAAATTAATTTTTCGCCTTTTTTGGCATACAATAGGGGCGGGGGCCAAGCTACCCAGGCCTGGGTAGCTTGGCCCCCACCTAAAATCTTTTTCCAGAGTCACCCAAAATACAAAACAATGACTGTAAATGTTACGCCTACTGTTAAATGAAAAGAAAAAACAAAGTTTAATGTGTTTTGGTCAAATTAATTTTTCGCCTTTTTTGGCACAGAATAGGGGCGGGGGCCAAGCTACCCAGGCCTGGGTAGCTTGGCCCCCACCTAAAATCTGTTTGCAGAGTCCCCCAAAATACAAAACAATGTCTGTAAATGTTACGCCTACTGTTAAATGAAAAGAAAAACCAAAGTTTAATGTGTTTGGGTCAAATTAATTTTTCGCCTTTTTTGGCATACAATAGGGGCGGGGGCCAAGCTACCCAGGCCTGGGTAGCTTGGCCCCCACCCCTATTCTGCGCCAAAAAAGACGAAAAATTAAATTGACCAAAACACATTAAACTTTGGTTTTTCTTTTCATTTAACAGTAGGCGTAACATTTACAGACATTGTTTTGTAATTTGAGGGACTCTGGAAAAAGATTTTAGGTGGGGGCCAAGCTACCCAGGCCTGGGTAGCTTGGCCCCCACCCCTATTCTGCGCCAAAAAAGGCGAAAAATTAAATTGACCAAAACACATTAAACTTTGGTTTTTCTTTTCATTTAACAGTAGGCGTAACATTTACAGACATTGTTTTGTAATTTGAGGGACTCTGGAAAAAGATTTTAGGTGGGGGCCAAGCTACCCAGGCCTGGGTAGCTTGGCCCCCACCCCTATTCTGCGCCAAAAAAGGCGAAAAATTAAATTGACCAAAACACATTAAACTTTGGTTTTTCTTTTCATTTAACAGTAGGCGTAACATTTACAGACATTGTTTGGTAATTTGAGGGACTCTGGAAAAAGATTTTAGGTGGGGGCCAAGCTACCCAGGCCTGGGTAGCTTGGCCCCCACCCCTATTCTGCGCCAAAAAAGGCGAAAAATTAAATTGACCAAAACACATTAAACTTTGGTTTTTCTTTTCATTTAACAGTAGGCGTAACATTTACAGACATTGTTTGGTAATTTGAGGGACTCTGGAAAAAGATTTTAGGTGGGGGCCAAGCTACCCAGGCCTGGGTAGCTTGGCCCCCACCCCTATTCTGCGCCAAAAAAGGCAAAAAATTAAATTGACCAAAACACATTAAACTTTGGTTTTTCTTTTCATTTAACAGTAGGCGTAACATTTACAGACATTGTTTGGTAATTTGAGGGACTCTGGAAAAAGATTTTAGGTGGGGGCCAAGCTACCCAGGCCTGGGTAGCTTGGCCCCCACCCCTATTCTGCGCCAAAAAAGGCGAAAAATTAAATTGACCAAAACACATTAAACTTTGGTTTTTCTTTTCATTTAACAGTAGGCGTAACATTTACAGAAATTGTTTGGTAATTTGAGGGACTCTGGAAAAAGATTTTAGGTGGGGGCCAAGCTACCCAGGCCTGGGTAGCTTGGCCCCCACCCCTATTCTGCGCCAAAAAAGGCGAAAAATTAAATTGACCAAAACACATTAAACTTTGGTTTTTCTTTTCATTTAACAGTAGGCGTAACATTTACAGACATTGTTTGGTAATTTGAGGGACTCTGGAAAAAGATTTTAGGTGGGGGCCAAGCTACCCAGGCCTGGGTAGCTTGGCCCCCACCCCTATTCTGCGCCAAAAAAGGCGAAAAATTAAATTGACCAAAACACATTAAACTTTGGTTTTTCTTTTCATTTAACAGTAGGCGTAACATTTACAGACATTGTTTGGTAATTTGAGGGACTCTGGAAAAAGATTTTAGGTGGGGGCCAAGCTACCCAGGCCTGGGTAGCTTGGCCCCCACCCCTATTCTGCGCCAAAAAAGGCGAAAAATTAAATTGACCAAAACACATTAAACTTTGGTTTTTCTTTTCATTTAACAGTAGGCGTAACATTTACAGACATTGTTTGGTAATTTGAGGGACTCTGGAAAAAGATTTTAGGTGGGGGCCAAGCTACCCAGGCCTGGGTAGCTTGGCCCCCACCCCTATTCTGCGCCAAAAAAGGCGAAAAATTAAATTGACCAAAACACATTAAACTTTGGTTTTTCTTTTCATTTAACAGTAGGCGTAACATTTACAGACATTGTTTGGTAATTTGAGGGACTCTGGAAAAAGATTTTAGGTGGGGGCCAAGCTACCCAGGGTGGGGGCTAAGATACCCTGGGGTAGCTTGGCCCCCGGGGGCCAAGCTGCCCGCGGGTAGCTTAGCCCCCGGGGGCCAAGCTGCCCAGGGGCCAAGATAAACTGATACACCGGTTTAGGAGAAGAACGTTACCATAAATTTTCCCCAGGAACCTACAACATATGGTTTAGTTCAATTGCAACATGCTTTTTCATACATTCCGGTAAAGGGCTATGACTCCAGGGTGCCACACATAAAATTAAAAACTCTGCCAAACAGTTTAAGGGTAAAAATGTCAAAAAAAAAAAAAAAAAAAAAACACCAAGGAACCCACAACATAGGGCTAATTCCAAATGCAGTCAAAATATGTTAATTAAGAGTGACATTTTGTAAAATTCAGCAAAGACAATATTAAGGCTACAGGAGAAAATTCTTATAATCAGCATTTCTGCTTTTGCCTCAGTATTTTCCTAAACCTTTACTATCAGGGACATCAAAATATGTTCTTGTTTGGGAAAGAGAACAAATATGCAAGGGTTTTATTAAGAGGTGGGGAGGAAGGAGGATTCTACCCTTCTATTTGAGTACAATCCCCTTGCTATTTTTGTAAATACATGCATTGCATGAGGTTAATAAGGAAACAAACAAAAATCCCAGCCTACTTTGCCTTGAGTCCCAGGTGGCCCAAAAGTTATTGAACCCCCTAAATATGGTTCTAAATTTCCTCCCAGGAACCCACAACATAGGAATTATTTTCATTGCAGATAAAAATATAAGTATTCTGACAGAGGGCTATATCACTGGATGTTTGGGAGAGGGCTTTATCCTTTCCCAAATAGAAAAGAATAGGACCTTTCCAATTAGATAAGAGTGGCAGAAAACAAAAAAGGCAAAGGTAGAATTCATATTCAATGTAGCATATCAATTATGGAGGCAAAAGTAGAAAATGTTGATTATCAGCATTAACTTCATTTTCTTTTTTTGCCTCAATATTTTATTGGTAATATGATACACAAATCCAATATTTATTTACATACATTTGTCATCTGCAGCAGCATTTGAATGAGACCCTCTAAATGTAAGCAATTTGGGGAAGGGTTTATTGTTTACATTTAGATTAACCCAGCCTAGATCAGTCTTGAGATAACAAGTTTATTAATATGAACCCAGGGAGACAACTTAGATTTTCCATATCACAATTCTACCCTTGGTTATCTTTCTTAATCAGTTTTTTGTGTGTAAAATGCAAGTTCCTACAACATAGTTCTTTTATATTTAAAGTGATATCCTCAAAATGTTTAGTTTTTTGATAGCAGACCACAAGACAGTTTTACATGGAAAATTTCACCACTCTAGGCCTTATGCTGAAGGAGGAGAAGATTTTTTAGTAATTATGGACAGACAGACGGACGGACAGACGGACGACGGACGGTGAGCGATCACAATAGCTCACCCTTTAGCACTTCTTGCTCAGGTGAGCTAAAAATCGGATAAGCCCCGCTGCGCCACGCCCATATTTTTTAACAAATCTGAAAATTTATGAACAAATATTGAAAAGGGTTACTCAAGGAACATTCTTGCCAACTTTGATACAAATTGGCCATATAGTTGATTTTTAAAGAATTTTCTTATGATTTCTAAAAGTCTGATAAGCCCCACCCTGCCACGCCCACATTTTTTGACCAATCAAGAATTCACGAACAAATTTTGAAAGGGGTCACCCAAGGATCATTACTGCCAAGTTTGGTAAGAATTGGTCAAGTGGTTAAGGAGAAGATGTTTAAAGAAATTGTTGACGACGCACTACGCACAACGCACGACGGACGACGGATAGTGACTGACCCTAAGAGCTCCCCTTGAGCTCGTTGAGCTCAGGTGAGCTAAAAATTAGGGTGGTCCACTTCAAACACTGTGAAGAATGGCACCGAAAATATTGAGACAAAATGAGAAACTGCTGGTTATCAGCAATTTCTTCTTTTTTTCAATGTTTTCCCAAGCCATTTCTTCTAGGGACGTCAAAACCAGGTCTTGTTCGGGAAAGGGTTAACCCAGATTAAGGCCTTTCAACAGCTATAATTGCAATTACAATGGGCCCATTTAATCAATCAATCTACAATATTTGACTTGAAAAAAAATGTCTATATAATTTTCTCCTCCTTTAACCCATTACCAAATGGCAAAACTTTAGACTTGTCCAAATTCCAAGATGCTGCAGACTATAATTTCAAGTGAATGGAATTTAGAATTTTTCGGTATCCTGGGGTAGAAAACATCCAGAAACAAGAGTGCCTGAAAGGCACTGATATCGCTCACCTGAGTTCTTCGTGTATTTGATTGTGTACAATATAAATTTTGTTGTAAACAAATATATATGTCAGTATTATGTCACATTAAATTATTGTAAACTAGAATATCACTGAAAGTGATCATACCCCCCATTGATTTTTTTAGATTTTTCACATGATTTCTCCTAGTCCGATAAGCCCCGCCCTGCCACGCCCACAATTTTTGACAAATCAAAAATTCACGAACAAGTTTTGAAAAGGGTCACCCAAGGGACATTCCTTTCAAGTTTGGTACTAATTACCCCAATGGTTAAGGAGGAGAAGATTTTTGAATAATTATCTTACGATTTCTCGAAGTCTGATAAGCCCCGCCCTGCCACGCCCACAATTTTTGACGAATCAAAAATTCATGAGCATGTGTTGAAAACAGTCACTCAAGGGACATTTCTGCCAAGCTTGATTCAAATTGGCATGATAATTGATTTTTAAAGATTTTTCACATGATTTCTCCTGCCACGCCCACAATTTTTTAACGAATCAAAAATTCACGGACAAGTTTTGAAAACAGTCACCCAATAAACACATCTGCCAAGTTTGGAAAGAATTGACCAAGTGGTTGAGGAGGAGAAGATTTTTGAAGAATTACCTAAAGATTTCTTTTAGTCTGATAAGCCCCGCCCAGCCAAGCCCACAATTTTTGACAAATCACAAATTCACGAACAAGGTTTGAAAAGGGTCACCCAAGGGACATTCCTTTGAAGTTTGGTAATAATTAGCCCAGTGGTTAAGGAGGAGAAGATTTTTGAATAATCATCTCACGATTTCTCGAAGTCTGATAAGCCCCGCCCTGCCACGCCCACAATTTTTGACGAATCAAAAATTCATGAGCATGTGTTGAAAACAGTCACTCAAGGGACATTTCTGCCAAGCTTGATTCAAATTGGCATGATAATTGATTTTTAAAGATTTTTCACATGATTTCTCCTGCCACGCCCACAATTTTTCAACGAATCAAAAATTCACGGACAAGTTTTGAAAACAGTCACCCAATAAACACATCTGCCAAGTTTGGAAAGAATTGACCAAGTGGTTGAGGAGGAGAAGATTTTTGAAGAATTACCTAAAGATTTCTTTTAGTCTGATAAGCCCCGCCCTGCCACGCCCACAATTTTTGACAAATCAAAAATTCATGAACAAGGTTTGAAAAGGGTCACCCAAGGGACATTCCTTTGAAGTTTGGTAATAATTAGCCCAGTGGTTAAGGAGGAGAAGATTTTTGAATAATCATCTTACGATTTCTCGAAGTCTGATAAGCCCCGCCCTGCCACGCCCACAATTTTTGACGAATCAAAAATTCATGAGCATGTGTTGAAAACATTCACTAAAGGGACATTTCTGCCAAGTTTGATTCAAATTGGCTTGATAATTGATTTTTAAAGATTTTTCACATGATTTCTCTAAGTCTGATAAGCCCCGCCCTGCCACGCCCACAATTTTTGACGAATCAAAAATTCACCAAATAATTCACCAACAAATTATGAAAAGGGTCACCCAATAAACATTTCTGCCAAGTTTGGAAAGAATTGGCTCAGTGGTTGAGGAGGAGAAGATTTTTGAAGAATTACTTCAAGATTTCTTTAAGTCTAATGAGCCCCGCCCTGCCACGCCCACAAATTTTGACAAATCAAAAATTCACGAACAAGTTTTGACAAGGGTCACCCAAGGCACATTTCACCCAAGTTTAGAGAGAATTGGCCCAATGGTTGAGGAGGAGAAGATTTTTGAAGAATTACCTAATAATTTCTTTAAGTCTGATAAGCCCTGCCCTGCCACGCCCACATTTTTTGACGAATCAAAAATTCACGAACAAGTTTTGAAAGGGGCCACCCAAGGAACATTTCTGCCAAGTTTGGTCAGGATTGGCCCAGTGGTTAAGGAGAAGAAGATGTTTAAAGTAATTGTTGACGACTTCCGACGACCGCCGCACGCAGGGTGATCACAAAAGCTCACCTTGAGCATGTTGCTCAGGTGAGCTAAAAATAGAAATTGCTTCTGGCAAGCAATTTCTTTATTTTCCCCATGTTTTGCAAAGCATTTGTCTTGTAGCATGTCAAAAAGCATCACTGTGTGGTAGTGGGTTAAACCTTTTCCCAAATGGCATTTTTTGGACTGCTTCATTTTGAAACCTATATTACATGACAAAATTGATCAATGTAGAGAGGTACACATACTTTTTGGACCAAAGAAATTTCAGTATATCTTTAAATTTCGTCGCTATATTTTGCATAAACGAGACTGTGGGCTAGTTTATGTGATGTCTATACGTAGCCACTCCCCGTCTCCAATAAACCGCTACAAATACTAAGTCAGAGTCTGTATAGTAGATCCTATGTGGAATAAACATTCAATGCGCTGTGGGCATTTGAATGTTTATTTTGCATAGAATCTACTATAAAGCCTCTATCTGATATATAGAAATTGATTAGCTCTGTAATTATAGACTATAACTGTCATGACAGCCTTTAACCCATTACCAAACGACAAATTTTGGACCGGTCCAAATTCAAAGATGTTGCAGACGACAATTTCAAGTTAAGGAAAATTAAGATATTTTGGTCTTTTTTGGTAGAAAACATTGTGGGAAATGAAGAAATTGCTTGTCACAAGCAATTTCTTCATTTTCCACAATGTTTTCCAAAGGCATTTTCTTATGAGGAGTCAAAGAGTCATTGTGTGGTAATGGGTTAAGACTGAATTTCTTGCACCAGTACAAATATAACACCCACTCACAGCAGCTCATCCCATGTAAATGGTCCATTCAAACATGAAAGAAGAATGACAAATATTCGCGAGAGTATATCGGTATCAGCAAAGTAAATGATCCCTAAGCCGTGTGCGATTTAGGCCGGTAGAGCTCTTCTGGAAGAGTCTGGTTCCCATCTTTGATACACTACGTTGTAGAAAAGATATAACGTAGTGTTTCAGAGGCGGGAACCAGACTAGCTTTACCTCTCCCAGAAGACCACTTCTGGCCTAAATCGCACACGGCTCTAGATTGATAATAGGGGGGGGGGGGGAGGAGGGAGGAGGGGGTAGGGTGGGGGGGGGGTAACTGATAGAGATAATCTGTCTTCCAAAAACTTCGAGCAATATCTATAGCACATTATAAAACATCAACTCAAAATGCATGCCCAACTGCAATCCTTTCAACCAACTTGAGCCTTTATAACTTGGTTTTAACGCTTCCAAAAGAGAATGCTTTGAAAACAAGAGCTTCGCAGAGCGGCGCATATATGCCCGAGAGGGGCTTGTCAGTAAAATTGGCCATTTTTTCAATTCAAGGGCAGATAATGCAAACATGAAAAGTTATCAAAGTTTTGTTTGCACAACAAGACACCATAGAGATTCATTGTGGCTAGTTTGATTAAATTCCGGTTGATACTGTAGGAGTTGCGCACAGGAGAAAATGGGCATTTTTGAGAAAATGGGATTTTTTTCTAAAATTCAAGGGCAGATAATTCCAGAACGAAATCAGTTATCTAAATTCCGTAAGCAGTGTGCACAACTAGACACCATGGAGATTCATTGTGGCAAGTTTGATCAAAATCTGATCGAAACTGTAGGAGGAGTTGCGCACACAAGAAAATGGGCATTTTTTTAATTCAAGGGCAGATAATTCAAGAACGAAAAGAGTTAATTGAATTCCGTAAGCGGCATGCACAACTAGACACCATGGAGATTCATTGTGGCAAGTTTGATCAAATTCCGATCAAAACTGTAGGAGGAGTTGCGCACACAAGAAATTACTAACGGACGGACGGACGGACGGACAGACGGACGGACGGACAGACGGACAGACAGACGAGCAGGGCCATAACATAATACGACCCTTCGGGCGTATAAAAAGAAGATATGTTTGTGAAACACTTTGAATGTCCCCATGAATGCTAATGTTAAGTTTTCATGTTTTCGGAATGGCAGATAGATGGACAGACAACGGTAAAACAATATGCCCCCAATCTTTTGATACGGGGGCATAATGATGCAAATAACCAGAAATATTTAGAAATATTTATAAATACTCAACTTTGAATAAGAAATCAAACATTTTAATATAACATAACATCAGATTCTTGATTAGAATCTACAAGTTTAGGCACATAGGCCAGAACTTAAGACAAGAGGGGGGTGAGGGGTAATTGACTTCCAAATGCAAAAATTTACTACATTATAACCAAACCCTATGTTGCAGGTATTCTTGGAATTGTCTCCCTTAAAAAAATTCAAATGAGTACCTACATGATACATCATAGGGTTTTGAATCAAAATAACAAATAGGACTCGTCACGCTAAAAGAGACCTTATCAGAAGTAAAAAAATCCACATTTTGCCGATCTTGTCAGACTCAGCACAGGTCAACCAGATACTGTATGGGAAAAATAAACATACAGTAAGATAGGGAAAACATTTCAGATTTAGAAAATGACATACAAATGAAAAGTGTCAGCCGTCTGGCTGCGCGACTGCGCAGACTGACTAGGATTGACATTTTTCACACTTCCTATAAGGTTCCTATTAGTGTGATGGGTCACAAATGTAAAATGATATTACCCATTGTTTTACCTAATTGCTCTGACAGGTTCATAGTGACATCATATTTACAAAATTTGACATGACAATGGAATGGCAATCATGAAGAACAAGAATCAATTATTAACCTTTTCCCAAACAACAAAAATTTAGGATAGTGTGATTTGAAAGCTGCAGCAGAGGACAAGATAAATATTCCTAAAGATAACAAGAGCTTCGCAAAGCGGCGCATATACGCCCGAGAGGGGCGTGTCAGTAAAATTGGCCATTTTTTCGATTCAAGGGCAGTTAATTCAAACATGAAAAGTTATCAAAAGCTTTTGTTTGCACAACAAGACACCATAGAGATTCATTGTGGCTAGCTTGATTAAATTCTGGTTGAAACTATAGGAGTTGCACACAGGAGAAAATGGACATTTTTGAGAAAATGGGCATTTTTTCTTAAATTCAAGGGCAGATAATTCAAGAACGAAAACAGTTATCTAAATTCCGTAAGCGGTGTGCACAACTAGACACCATGGAGATTCATTGTGGCAAGTTTGATCAAATTCTGATCAAAACTGTAGGAGGAGTTGCGCACACAAGAAAATGGGCATTTTTTTAATTCAAGGGCAGATAATTCAAGAACGGAAAGAGTTAATTAAATTCCGTAAGCGGGATGCACAACTAGACACCATGGAGATTCATTGTGGCAAGTTTGATCAAATTCCGATCAAAACTGTAGGAGGAGTTGCGCACACAAGAAATTGCTAACGGACGGACAGACAGACAGACGGACGGACGGACAGATGGACAGACAGACGAGCGGGGCCATAACATAATACGACCCTTCGGGCGTATAAAAAATTGTAAATGATATGTTATTACACAGAAAACACTGAGGCAAAAGGAGAAAATGCTGATCATCGGCATTTTCTTCTTTTACCTCAATGTTTTCTGGAGGCTATTCCATCATGGACGTCTTGTTTGGGAAAGGGTTAAAATATCAAGATGAATAAAACAATTATCTCAAAAACATGAGACTTATTTTGTACATAAATAATATCTTTATCAATATAATATTATATACTAGTCAAAACTCCTAACCGGCCACTATGTTTTACGCGTTTTTGAAATGTTTACAATGATCTGATTTGTAAGAGCTTTACTTCTATGGAAAGGGTAGTCATTTGAAGATCATTTCGCACAAACGTTGCGTTTTAAAAGGTAAAGGGCTCTCTTTGGGATAACATGAAAGACAAGAACCCCCATTTTCAAAAATCACGAAAACGGTGCAATTCGACAGAAAATCTGATTTAGGGCTAAATAGAATTTTGATATTTTTTAAAATCTATCAATCAACATTGCTAGCCAATCGATAAAGAAGCATTATTCTCTAAAGAAGAATTTGATTTCATTAAATATTGCCCAGATATGTACAGATTTTCCATAAAATACCCCACCCATCAATGTTAAAATCTATAAAAATCGAAATAAGGGGTATGGTGAAACTTGTGTCAATTTTTAAACATTCGAAACACAATATCGGCTACATTTTTATCTTTTTCACTTCAAAAATGATTATTCTATACAATGAAATACAACAATTGTGGTTATCCTGTCACTAAATGTATCATTTGTGACAGAAATTAAGTGGCCGGTTAGAAGTTTTGACTAGTATATTTTGTTGTGTACAGTAGCTTTGAATTTCAAACAGTCCATTTTGTTCTTTTATCACAATGCTTCCAAGTACTTTTTTTAATTTGTCTATGATTTTTGACAGTCAAATTAACCCTTTCCCAAAATGGCAAAACTTGCACTGTTCCTTTTTTTATATTTCAAAGCAGCTACTTAAGACGACAATATGCATATTGATAAAGACATGCTCTGTGTAAGACATGGCAGACAAAATACTGGGGCAAAAGGAGAAAATGCTGATGATCAGAATTTTTTATATTGCCTCAACATTTTCCTAAGCCTTTGCTATAAAGGACATCAAAATCAGGTCTTCCCTTTCCCTGACAAGACCTGGTTTTGATACCCCATATATGATTGGTTTGGAATAACATTGAGGCAAAAGGATATGATGCTGATCATCAGCATTTTCTCCTTTTGCCTCAATGTTTTATACGCTATTTTATTCACAAGTTTCACCTTTAGTAACCTCTATTTCGTAGTCCGCAGCAGGTTTCAAATCTGGTAACCCGATTTTTTGCCAATTGGGAAAGGGTTACGTCATTCCCTTCCATCCTAAAAAGAAGCACAGAGGCGCGTTCTTTAGAGCAAGATTATTAAAGATTTCTTGAGATGTTTTCGATAAAGCGTTTTTAAGACCTAGATTCTGATCTGAGGTGTTCCAAATGCTCCATGCTTCATACAAATGCTTCATACAAATGACGTCATGATGATGTCATTTGTATGAAGTATGGAGCATTACCATGGTACCAAGGAGCATTCGGAACAACTCTGTCAACTCTCTCTAAAGATATATAGTTAACCGAGGGGTTCCGCACAAAGTATAGGGTAATGGCGCCTCCCTGTGAGCGTCTTAAGTCTTGCTCTAAAGAACCCTTTATCCTTACATATCTTCAGAAATCTCAAGATATCTCAAGAAATCTCCCTCTTAAGAACACGCCTCAGATCTCTTTCACTTTGCCAGGTACACATCTATAGTGTGTGACAGCTTATCCAATAGCAATGAATTTTGTGCTGAAAATAGACTTGGTTTACCACTATGTATTGTTAAACCTTAAGTCTTGTTTCATGTAACTACGGTTTGAATTAAGCCGTAGTTACGATATATTATAACAAGACCTACAGAAATACTATTGATTGCGGGAAATTACGTCACCATTAACCCTTTCCCAAATGACTAGATTTCAGGGCAGTCCAATTCAAAAGCAGCTGCAGACGACAAAAAGGATGTTAATTTTGATGAAATTTGTGTATATAATAGCCAAGAAAACATTGCGACAAAAGGAGAAACTGCTGGTTTTCAGCAGTTTCTTCTTTTGTCTCAATGTTTTCCCAGGCCTTCTCTTATAGAGACGTCAAAACCAGGTCTTGTCTGGGAAAGATTTAACTGGATAAAATTGTTCCCCATTATCAAAAGTTATTTTTGGAGACAACCTGTGGTGACAATCAGCTTGGTATTCAACAAGAGGGCCATGATGGCTCTGTATCGCTCCACTGGCTTTTAGACTTTAGACTTTTAGACTACGAAATTCTTCAAGGAGCACAATAGAGGAGAAAGGCGTTTAAAATTTTCTAAAAATTAATATTTCATATTGCAAAAAAAGCCCAGCTCACAGCAGCCATGTTTTTCAACCAATCAATTTTTTTCAAAGAATCTTATTGGGAACTGTACATTGAACATTCAGGCTAAATTACAATGAAATCCAATAAGTCATTTTGGAGATTTTTAAAGATCTTTCGGAAATGAATATTAATTTGATTAATTAAAATTTACGTTCTGCACAGAATTTATTTTTTGAAGGTATTTGGAAGAGATGCATGCAGGGATGATTCCTGTGAAGTTTGGTTGAAATTGGTCCAGCAGTTTTGGAGAAGAGAATTTTAAAAATTTTTCGAAAATTTAATTTATTCAATTTATAAAATTCAAGTTCTTCACTGGTCCAGTAGTTTTGGAGAAGAAGAATTTTTAAAGATTTTTTGAAAATTTAAATTAATTAATTTAATTAAAAATCAAGTTCTGCACGGATTTTATTCTTTTGAAGGAATTTGGTAGAGATTCGTGCAAGGAAGATTTCTGTGAAGCTTTGGTTGAAATTGGTCCAGTAGTTTTGGAGAATGAATTTTTTTGAAGATTTTTCGAAAATTTAAATTAATTAATTTAAGTAAAATTCAAGTTCTACACAGAATTTAATTTTTTGAAGGAATTAGGAAAAGGTTCATGCAAGGAAGATTCCTGTGAAGTTTGGTTGAAACTGGTTTTGTAGTGTTGGAGAAGAAGATTTTTAAAAGATTTTTTGAAAATTTAAATTAATTTATTTAATTAAAATTCAAGTTCTACACGAAATTTAATTTTTTGAAGGAATTTGAGAAAAGGTTCATGCAAGGAAGATTCCTGTGAAGTTTGGTTTAAATTGGTCCATTAGTTTTGGAGAAGATGTTTAAAGAAAAAGTTGATGCACGCATGGACGCACGCATGCACAACAGACACAGGGCCATGACATAAGCCCCGCTGGCCTTCGGCCAGTGGAGCTAAAAATGTATGTGTAGTCCGGTCATGCTCTCATGGCACATGTTTACACATTTTACTTATTATCCACAAGATCAACTTCTAAACAACAGCAATTTTGCGCCATGCGATGGTTTGAACACCTGCAAGATTCAAACCAACACATGCAAAATTTATTAAAAAATCAAGAACACTTTTTCCCCTTTTTGGAAGCAGAAAGTGATTTTGTTCTTTGACATGAACACTGTTTCTTTGTAAGAATGTCAATTTTCGCTTTAAGTAAGGTGTTCTCTTCCTCAAGACATTGGACATGACTCTTGTATTTCCGTATCAAACACAATAGAATGTAGATAATAAACTGACTGGCTATTTTCCACAGAGATGAAGCAGTAGAGACTGTACTAGCCTCACTAGGGACGAATGAAGGTGCTTTCCTTATAACTTCCATAAATGGTATGGCATTGACCTCAGTTTGATCGTTGTTGTGATAACTACTCAAGATCAACCTCCAAAAAACTTTAATTTTGCATGTGATGGTTTGAATCTTGCAAGTGTCTCACCTGCAAGATTCAAACCAACACATGAAAAATTTATCAAAAAATCAAGAACACTTTTTCCCCTTTTTGGAAGCAGAAAGTGATTTTGGTCTTGCACATGAACACTGTTTCTTTGTAAGAATGTCAATTTTTGCTTTAAGTAAGGTGTTCTCTTCCTCAAGACACTGGACATGACTCTTGTACTTCCTTATCAAACACAGTAGAATGTAGATAATAAATTGACTGGCAATTTTCCACAGAGATGAAGCAGTAGAGACTTTACTAGCCTCACTAGGGACGGGTAAAGCGATGCTCAGTGAAGGTGCCTTCCTTACAACTTCCATAAAAGGTATAGCATAGAACTCAGTTTGATTACTGTTCACCCCTTTCATAAGAGATGTAGTTTGTTTATTAGGCTTGCGTATAGGTTTAGCATATCCATGTTCTATAACATCCCTGCATTTTTCATCTGTCTCACATACACGTTTTGCATTTCTACCTTGACTAGTAGGAAAAGGTGTAATATTTCCTGTTTTTATTCGAGGCACATGTACAATCCCTTTCATTTTCAGCATAGGCACTGCAGGTGTATAGGTCTGAATTTTGTCTTCTGCCTTGCATAAACGTTTTACTTTTTTACGTTCCCCAACAGCACTTTCATCTATGACGTGTTTCACTGTGTATCCAAGCTTGAGCGTTGGATCTGGATTCAACACAGTCGGTCGTCCATCAACAAAATGATCCGAACACACTCTGTGACTTAGACTCGGCTCATGATATTCATAATCATTGGTCGCTGAAGCTCGTTTCAAAATCCGTAACCATCTCTGCCTTCTTTCAGGATCCTTTTTCTTTGTAGGAAATGTAAAAAAATCAAATGGTGGTGGACAAGGGCATTTCTCTTGAAATTGGCCATGCATAGGGCAGAGACAGTCTTTCCATTTCCGTAAATGGTAGTCGCTTCGGTTACAGCCTATGACGTAGCAGACACGTGAAGTAGACCCTCTTATAGACATGATGACTCCTCAATTCTGTAAAGATATTTAAAATCATATTGTTGGTGTTATTGTAAAACCTCGTAACTCCAGCTTTAACTAGAACTGTCGCAAAGCGGACGAATACCCCCCACTAAAGCCTTGTCACTGAAAAAGTGCTATCGGTCAAAAGGTTCTTGACTTAGAGCATGGAAACGGATTTTAAACAAAGTCCAACTGTGACCTTGACCTTTGTGACCCTCAAAACGATGGGGCACCTCCTTGGGTCATGGCCAACAACTGTGTAAGGTTTCATGATCCTAGGCCAAACGGTTCTTGAGTTAGAACACATAAACGAAATTGTAAATTTTGACTACTTCCCGTAATATTGACTACTTCCCCCCCCCCCCCCATTAAAAAGTTCAAAGTGACATAACTCTAAAACTAATCACTGGATCAAGATGAAAATTGCAGGTGCACAACTTCATATGATAGGAAACATCCTGGTAAAATTTCAGAAAAATTGGTCAAAAACTGTGGGAGGAGAAGAGGACACAAGATTATGTCCACGGACGGACGGACAGACGGACGGACAGACAGACGGACAACCTGATTCCAGTATACCCCTCCATAACTTTGTTGTGGGGGGTATAATTAAGCTGGAGGTATGAGGTTTTGCATTAACACCATGCATATGAGACCTCCCACACTTACCAGACAGCAAAATTTTAGGCAGGTCCAAATTCAAAGATGTTGCAGACTACAATTTCAAGTGAATAAAATTTGAAAAATTTTTGGTCTTTTTCGGTAGAAAACACTATAAGAAATGAAGAAATTTTTTATCACTTCATCTTGCCCAATGTTTTCCAAAGCCTTAATCTTTTAGGGATTCATAAAGAATCTATGGGAATTGGTCAAAGGGATCTTCTGGGAAAGGTGAAAAGTATCGATCCTTGTTGATCTGCGTAATTTTCAGGATCAAGATTGGATTTTCCTATCTTAATATGTTCATATTCTATGGAGTTTCATGATTGTACCTACCATACTTTTTGAGTAATGCTCAAGGAAAAGGCATTAACTGTAATACATGATAAGGAGAATGACAGTGTTTGCGTAACCACAATTCTCCATATTATATGATGATTCCATGATTCTTTATCTGTATCTTTATGTTGCTATATCCATCCAATACTAGCAAGGGCGAATCCAGGATTTTTTTCCAGGGGGGGGGGGGGGGGGGGGGGTCCAAGCCAAAGATGTTTTCCAGGGGGGGTCCAAGCCCAAATTACGGCTTAAAATGCAGTAAATATGTAACGTTACACTAAATTTATATAGTCAAAATTTAATTTTCGGCCAATGCCAGGGGGGTCCGGACCCCCCGACCCCCCCGCCTCCCTTTAGATCCGCCCATGACTAGCACAGGTCCTAAATGAAACCAAAACTGAGTGTATGCCAATCTACATATGCAACAACATGAACAATGAGATAAAACACTTCCTATATTAAATAACATCCTTGAATGTGTCGAGGACTCTAAGTATCTAGGATCTAACATCAAGAATTCTGAGACAGACATCAACATCAGAAATGGCTTGGCATGGTCTGCTTGTAATACAAGAACTGTTCGAAGACAGCACGCTCGACTTTCTAAGTTGCTTAGTATAAAGGGGGCATAACTCCAAATATAGTGGAGCCAGGGTCATGGGCCCTGGTAGTAAGGTAGAGGGTGTGATGGTGAATAAGTATTCCAAGTTTGGGTTGAATCTCTTTGATAGTATGGAAGTCATTGATGTTTGAAAAAACTTTAACCTTTGTTGCAACGCCGACGCCAACGCCGACGCCTGGGTGACAGTATAAGCTCTCATTTTCTTCGAAAAGTTGAGCTAAAAATGGATAAGATCTGGAAATCGAACCTTGCTCGTGAATTCAAAAGCAAAATCTTCTGTGTACTTATTGAGCCAATCCTACTGCATGGATCTGAAACTTGGACACTCTCAGCAAAATAAAAGTGCCGTTTATGTGGGTGCTACACACTTATTTAACCCTTTCCCAAACAAGACCTGGTTTTGAAGTCCCATGTAGAAATGGCTTGGGAAAACATTGATACAAAAGAAGAAACTGCTGATAACCAGCAGTTTCTCCTTATGTCTCAATATTTTCTGAGTTATTTTGTACACAAATTCTATCTTTAACAAGGTCCGTTTGTCGTCTGCAGCAGCTTTGAAATGGGTTAAGAAGAGTGCTCAATCTGCTATGATGGAGGAACCACCCATTAAATCATTGTAGAAATGATTTATGACCTTCCCAAAGTATCAACCATAGTTTGCAAGAGACGCGAACAGTTCGCTGGGCATTGCGCATGTGCAACTGAGGAACTTGTATTATCATTTGTACTCTAGAAGCACCCAGCTTCTGACAATCGATCACTTCCAATAAGTGATTAAGCGAGACAGGTCAATCCCAAAAGAAAATCTCTTCGTAGCCATGACCGACAAGAAGTTCTGGAAAGATGTAGTTAGTTCAATCTTGGCTGAAGCCACAAGGTGATGAAGATGAATGAAGCATCAAAGGCATGAATCATAGAATGTCTACATTTGGAATAAACAACCTGGACAAAAAATGTGGATAACGCAAAAACCAAGCAATTCATCTAAAACCTTTTGACGCCTTATCTTATCAATGCTTATAATTGTTATTTAGCATTTTCTTCTTTATCAATGTTTCCCCAACTTAGTTCAAAGATTATGGTGCAAAATTATCAAATTTATGGGGAGTAATCTGTATTATTGAAATATTGCAGATCCAAAAAATGGTTTTGAAGCAAAGGACAGTGTCCGTAGTCGAGAGGTAGAGCGTCGGCCTAGCGACTAAGAGGTTCCGAGTTCGATCCCCCGTAGCGGAGGTTGTTCGAGGCTTCTCATTGGCTCACACATTCGGCGCGAGTACTGGTCAGTGTATTTCCAGGAAGCAGAATCGAGAGGGATTAAAATAAGTTGAAAAAACTTGCTTCCCAATCGATGTAAAATAAATACGTTCAAAGGAACGTCTGAAGAAAAAAAAAAAAAAAAAAGACAGACTAAATTATGCCACAATTCATGGTGCGAAATGGCTAGTACGAAAAGGTTATGGTACGAAATAACCACAATTCATTTGATACACTTACGATTCAACTTGACTACAGTGAAAGCTTTCTTTGTACTAAAAAGTATTCACACAAAAATCTTCATGATAAAAGAATTGTAAAAATTGCATAAAGAATACATAAGATTGCGGTTTTAGGTGAATCTTTATTTACTCTTCGTTTACTCGCCAAATTTTTTGTAGGTCAATATGGTGGCCGAATTCGGTGTCACGTGACGTCAATTTGGAAAAACCCATGGAAAACCAAAATTAGAAAATGGCGGTGAGTAAAAGAATAATTGGCCATTTTATTGTTTTCTTCCTTGTTAGACCAAGTCAATATCATATTTTTAATATTTGTTCAATTAATTTAGGGTCGAGTGATGATTAAACAGGACATTTTACAGTTCCCTAAACAGACCACTTCTTGTCCTTTCTGTCAGTGAAAAAAACCCATGACAAAACTTGACAAAAATGAATATGGGTTTTTAGCAATTACTAAGCATGTCACAAAATGGGTTTTAAAAGACAGTTTTCTAGTTTTATGTAGTACATTTATTTGATCTTTTCATCCTGTTTGATGATTCTAGATTCAAGTTGTTATCTTTAATTTGTGATGGACATCCACTGATGAGATTGTCATAAGTGTTTAAGGTAGTCTACCCATAATGAGAGTCTTGTGACATGAAGATTTTTCATTTGATGTCATTAACATTCTTTACATATTGGAATCAATTCGGGAAATGTCGTAAACATTCGGAGCTTAATGCTAATCCTTTCTCTGTCAACTCCCGTTTAATTTTGTCGTTCAAGACTGCTTTCAAATTGGAGCAGTCCAAAGTCAGGCTGTTTTGGAAAAGGTTAGATAAGTTCATTGTCTGTATATTTGATAGGAGGCCGAGGAGGAAGGTTCGCTGCATCCACCCAAGAAAAAGAGGTCATTGTTGGAAAGGTAACAGAACAACATATCTATGAGAGGGGGTTAAGACATTCTTAATTTGTTATTTCAAACCCTTTGTTGTGGGTACTCATTTGAATCGTCTCATCGAGACGATTCAAAATGAGTACCTGTCTCATTGAGACGATTCAAATTAGTACCCACAACTAAGGGTTTGGTGAGAAATAAATGAAATATCTCATTTTGAAAAGCCATCGCCCCCAGGCCCTCTTATAGATCTGTAGCTCTCTGACTGGAAGTCAGAAAATGCAGGATTTCGTTGGTGTAAATGCCAAACCTTGTATCTCAGTTTTGGAAAATTTTAAAGGGGAAGGAACAAAGTGTAATAACTTTTCCCAAATTGAAATAATGTGTCATTAATACTGACCAGTAAAAATATCTCAAAACCTGCAAGGATTGTCTTAACTGGACACACAAGAGTTTACTTTGATAATCTCAAAACTTGACCTACGGGGTTTTGCATTTAGCCATTTACACAGAGGATTTGCTTTTTTATGTAAAAGACTGACTAAATTTTCTTTTTGTCTTTTTTCTGCACAGTCTTATGGACTGTGAGTGTATAAGCTTATAGTCTTAACTCTATCAACCAAAAATGACAAACAATGAATTCAATTGCAATAAAACTAGATTTGAAGTTAAATCAAGCTTAATTGTCGTCTCAAATATTTCTTTCTTGGTAGAAAATATTGTGGACAATGAAGAAATTGACCAAACGCTGGCTGTCAATCAAAACCATCGATTAGCCAATGGACGATCAGAAAAATGCCACATCACAATTGTTTGTCTTAAATTCTTCGTTGCACATGGTATTGTATCGATCTATGGACTGACAATTAAAACAATCATCATGCCAATGCCCCCATTGTTTATATTAGATTTACGTTGGGCGGAGCGATCTATCGATTTGGGTTTGGTCAATACAGGTATTTCAAACAGTTATCTCCCTTGCGCATTTCTTAGTTAAAAAATCGATAAATTGTCTCCCTTTGTTGGCGAGGGGGCATAGGTAAATTATCGCTCTTATTTGTTTGTAAAAAGCGCATTTTAAAATCCTGATTAATTACCCATTTTAACAGGATTTCCTGTACATTTTTTTGCAAAATGAAACTTTAATATCTGTAGATGCCAAAACCAATCGAGTTTGCGAATTTCATGCGAAGAATTAGTAAAAAAGAAACATTTATATACAGTGGTGCACATCTTTACAAGACGACACAATTGCACTTAGTGGAAATATCGCTCTCGTTTCTTTGCTAAAGATGCCTTACAAAATCGGGTTTATCTATCGAAAGATGCTTGATTATTTTATTTTAATTATTTTGAAATTGATATTTAAGACACGTAGCCTCAAAAGTAACCAATTTCGGGTATTTTTCAAGCGAATGGTTAGAGAAAAAGGCGCCTGCCGGGATACAGTTTAAGCATTGGACATATTAAATCGAAATAAATTATTTATATTATCTATCTTTTTCTTCTTATTTATTGATTATCATATTCACAGGGTTGCCACGTAGTTTGTTGATCTGTCCTCGAACAAATTAAGAACTTATGGCAAAGAATCAGACGACTGAGGGACAGAGAAATAGGCTATTAAAGAATATCATGTAGGAGTTAGTCACTTTTTTCATTTTAAATTAATATCAAAATGTACAAATATTTTACTTACAACTATACAATTCAAAATCAAATTAAGATAACAAATAGATCCACGAGTATTAAAATTTAGATAGTCTTCATAAGATTGTTATTTAATTTAATTTAGTAGTAAAAATTCTTTGGAAGACTTTCTAAATGTCTAAGCATTAAACGTTTCATTATAAGGAAAAGGAAAACTTTTCTGTCAATGTGTTTTTATCGTTCCATTGTTTTATCCATTCATGTGTAATGTATAGTAGGCTAATATTCGAGTATAACAGACTTAACCCTTTCCCAAACGACAAAATTTTAGGGTGATCCACTTAAAAAACATGCCACAAATGACAAAATGGATGTTATTGAAAATACAAATTGTGTAAAATATGGCACAGTAAATATTGAGACAAAAGGAGAAACTGCTGGTTATCAGCAGTTTATTCTTTTGTTTCAATGTTTTCCCATGCCTTTTATAATAGGGACGTCAAAACCAGGTCTTGTTTGGGAAAGGGCTAAACTCTTCTGTTTGGAAAAGGATTAAGCGTATATCACACAATTAATCTCCCGTTTGATATAGCACAAGTAGCAATATACATAACACGTGTCTATAGATGACACTTGGTCAATCTACATCATTCTGACACCCTTAATATACGTCTTTACATGATTTTACCACTTTGATCGAAATAATAAAAGAAAGATGAATAATAAAATAATGCACACGAGTCTGATCTCACCTGATACGTTTTTACTCTAGATTATTATTTAAGTGAAAGCGAGTCTGATCTCACTTGTTTATAACATTTACAAAAAAAAGTAGATTCATTGCAAACTCAATAAATGAGATAGGTTTTCTATGACTTTCAGATTAATGTTGGTTGAAACATTTTTCTAAATCGTTTCGTACATTTTAAAATGAAACATTGGTATATAACGTATCTAGCTTAGGAATGCGAGAAAAAAATGATTAAGGAAATAGCAGTCATGCCGAATTAAGTATTTTCTATATTTGAATTAAAATAACTAGTCTATTATTTTAATCGTTATCAATTCCCAAAGATTGACAGAGTGTAATTTAGACTTAACTCTTTCCCAAACTCTTTTCATACTTGAAAAAGGCTGCAGACGACAAAACAGATGGTGGTAAAGATAGGAGTTTTGTACGAGTTGACAATAGAAGTATTGAGATAAAATGATGATATAATCACCATTTTCTTCTTTTGTATAACAAAAATCAAGTTTTCTCTTTGCAGACGTTAAAAGTAGTCTTGTAAGTGAGACATAATACCGAATTACGAAAACGTCCAGCTTTTGCCACTGAATCCTAAGGAAAATTTAAAAAAGAGAAAAAATAAAGAAAGAAAAAACAATATTTGTTGGACAGTCTTCCCTTCTGAGTTCACATGCATTGAAGAAATAACGACAATACCCGCCAATTGGAAGAAATTAATTAATAAAAGTAGATTATTAACCCGTCACGGCTAATAATCCCTATCTAGGATTAAGTCGATTGCCCCCTCGCGTGTAAAGCCTCGTTTCCACACGGCTACTGCGCATGCGCAGTGTTATATGAAATACCTGTATTGCTTGTCACAAGCAATTTCTTTATCTTCCACAATACTTTCCAAAGCTTTACTTTTGGAAAGCATGATAAAGAGACAATGTGTGGCAATGGATTCGTAAATATTTTGAGGAAAACCGACAAGTTTACACAAGATCTATTTATATACGAACACTTTATTTCAAGATAACAAGCAATTTTGGACATACTTGCTTTCCTGAAGAGACCTAACATGAATTTCTATTTGCCATTTATAAATACATGTATAGTAAGTTCAAGTGGACTTTCAATTGGGACAAAATTACAAGGACAATTTTGTATTTTAACCCTTTCCCATACAGCAAAATCTTAGATGGATCCCATTTGAAAAGTAATGCAAACAACAAAATAGTTGTTGATAAAGAAGAGATTTGTGTAAAAATTAGCATGGAAAATATTGAGGCAAAAGGAGAAACTGCTGTTTTCCCAAGCCTTTTCTATTAGGACTGTCAAAACCAGGTCTTGTTTGGGAAAGGGTTAACCTGTTACCAGATGGCAAAATTTTGAAGTGGATCAATTTGAAAGATGTTGCAGACCACAATTTCATGTGAAGGAAATTTTGCATTATTTACATTTCTTAGTCTTTCTTGGTTGAAAACACTGTGGGAAATTAAGAAATTGCTTGTGACAAGCAATTTCTTCATTTTCCACAATGGTTTTTTAAAGTCTTTATCTTATGTGGATTGAGTCAAAATGCATCATTATACTGATAAGTTTGATTTTGTGAATTTTTCAGACACTTGAGTGAAGATTACCTTACAAGAGAAGAACCTCCTTGCAAGAGATTTAGGTTGGATACAGGTAGGAAGTCATCAAACTTTTTAATATGGGGTACTTCAGTCTAATACCCCTCTCCCAAACAAGACCTGGTTTTGACGTCTAGTAGAAAAGGCTTGGGAAACATTGAAACAAAAGAAGGAACTCTTGAAAACCAGCAGTTTCTCCTTTTGTCTCAATATTTTCTATGCCATATTTTATACAAATCTTATCTTTAATAACATCCATTTTGTCATTTGTGACAGTTTTTGAAGTGGATCACCTTAAAATTTTGCTGTTTGGGAAAGGGATACATGAGTTCCGAGCTCCCAGCACCCATTTTTAAGCTATGAAGTACATATAGCAATATAAAAGGAAAAAAAGCAAAATGTTCGATTTATTATTGTTGACAATGTTAGATGTGGTGTCCGTAGTCGAGAGGTAGAGCGTCGGCCTAGCGACTAAGAGGTTCCGAGTTCGATCCCCGGTAGCGGGGGTTGTTCGAGGCTTCTCATTGGCCTACACATTCGGCCCGAGTACTGGTCAGTGTATTTCCAGGAAGCTGAATCGAGAGGGATTAAAATAAGTTGAAAAAACTTGCTTCCCAATCGATGTAAAATAAATACGTTCAAAGGAACGTCTGAAGAAAGATCTAATAAATTAGACATTAAAGAAATCTTTGATAGTGCTACCTGTGCTATCTAGGTGACCTTGAGATCTTGTTTCCCAATCATTGACTGATGAATTGCTTACTTTCATTTTGATGTGCACAAATTTAAGATTTATTATCTTTTGTCTCTGTTAATTCAAAGTCGCGCAAATCTAAAATGGGACCCTTCCACGAAAATTTTGCTACCCAAAAATACATACACATCAGTTTTCCTATTCTAATTGCAGAAGACTTGGTTGAGACAAAAGACCTGCCTGTGTCCCCATATAAGGATAATGGGAAACATTTAAAGGACAGACGTCATGTTTCTGTATCAACTCCGTTGAAAAAAGTGGACTCATCCAAGTCGTTAACGTCAGTTTCGAGTTCGCTACAGTCACCAGATTCAGCGTATGATTCATCGTTTGAGAAGACATCACCGTGGTCCAAGGTTCACTCTGTTGACAGTAGTGGAGTAGGTAAGTCCAGAGCTTCAGATAACCCATTACCAAACGGCAAAATTTTAGGCTGGACCAAATTCAAAGATGTTGCAGACGACAATTTCAAGTAGACGAAAGTTAAGATTTTTTGTTTTTTCTGGTAGAAAACATCGTGGGAAATGAAGAAATTGCTTGTCACAAGCAATTTCTTCATTTTCCACAATGTTTTCCAAAGCCATTATCTTGTGGGGAGTCAAAAAGAGTCATTGTGTGGTAATGGGATAAGACTGAGTGAAGGCTTTTCAAAATGTAATATTTTCTTTATTGTTCATCAAATTCTATGTTTTGGGTACTCATTAGAATTGTCTTGATACCCACAACATAGGGTTTGGAATTGAAATAAGGTCAGAAAGTCTTAAACCCCACTTATGTGTTGCTCCATAAATCAGTGTAGTAATTCACGATGGGGAATCACATCGACCAACAATTTCTTTATTTTTCAATCATTCTGTTTATTTGTGACAAATTTGAAAAATATTTGAAGCAGAAAAGACAGGAAGACACCATTTTATGTGATATTTTTCCTTTTCTTAGCAAAACAGGCTCGCTGGAAAATTAGGCAAAGAAGTTGGAGGAGGGTATACAGAAATCACCCTGTCTGTCTGTCTGTCCATATTTCTCATAAGCACAAACTACTCTCAAACAGTCAGACAGATTGTAAGGAAAATTTAACCCTTTCCCAAACATGACCTGGTTTTGACGTCCGTGATAGAAAAGGCTTGGGAAAACATTGAAACAAAAGAAGAAACTGCTGATAAACAGCAGTTTCTTCTTTTGTCTCAATATTTTCTGTGCCATATTTTACACAAACCCTATCTGTAATAACATCTATTTTGTTATTTGTGGCTGTTTTTGAAGGGGATCACCTTAAAATTTTGCTGTTTGGGAAAGGGTTAAATGAACAATCAACATGACATGAAGATTCACATGAAGAAATTGCTTTCCTCTTGAAGGTCATCTATGGGAGATGACTTGAATCTAATTAATTTTCTTCGGGGAGCATATAGTCGCCGCTTTGTCTGTCCATCCGTCCATCGGGTCCGTCCGTCATTCTGTCCGTCCGTCCGTCCGTCCGTCCGAAGTGATTTCTCCATAACCCTTGGGCCAAATCAAATGAAACTTACCATGTGAACTCCCTATGACATAATGCCGATGTACTTTTCCCGGTTTTTGGATTTGAGGCCTCATCATGGGAAAAGGGGACTTAAGGTAAAATACAGTTTTTCTCTAATTTCTCCTAGTCTAATGGCCAAAATTTGATGAAATTTCATATTTGAGTAGTAAATTAGATGCCCTTGACAATAAACTATGTGAAATTGGGGTATGAAAATTATGTCATGCTATAAGGGGGCTTAACATTTTTTAGCTTTATGTTAGCTCTGCATGGCATACATTTATTGTGACAATGCCTTATTCGGGGAGCATTGTCCGTCTCTGACGGCTCTTGTCTTATGAAAGGCGCCGATGAGCTTTATAGTTTATTCATATCAAAATGTTAATGCATTCCCACATAATGACGCCTTTTGATGCCCCATGATTAAATGGCTTTAGAAAACAGTGTGGAAAGTGGTGAAGAAATTACTTATTACAAGCAATTTCTTCATTTTCCTACAATGTTTTATACCCCAAAAGACCAAAATAATAAGAAGAATTACTCTCTTGAAATTGTCAACTGCAACATCTTTGAATTTGGAAAAGTCTAAAGTTTTGCCATTTTTTAATGGATTAAACATTCTTCAGGTTCCGTACTTGGTACTCCGTCATGCTCTGAGGAAAAAGATAATATTGAGGTAAGGGCAGTGTTTTAAATTTATTTTGGGGGAAGGGGGTCAGGGCCCATAGGTGGGAGGAAATTTGCGTGTTAACGCCCAAATAGGGCAAATTCCAAGGCATGCTTATACTCTGATGTAGTCTTTTTTAAAAATGCATTTAAATTGTTTGTTTATCATAATGGGACATTGGAACAACCATTTGAACCTTTAGAAACGCTTCAGGTTTTTGCAATGGAGAATACTAATCCTAGGAGGAGAAAATCAATTTGAATTGGGGGAAAAAGTATATTCCATTGAAAGGGGGAGGGGGCCCAATAACAACTGTTTTTTGGAGGAAAAAAACACTGCGTAAGGGTATCAAGTAGAGCTACAAATAAAAGGCTGATGCCTTTGTAACTGGGTGCAGTATAAGGGGCACTTAAACTATCTTGCCATACAAGCTAAACTATCTTGCCGTACAAGCTAGCTTTCATAGCGACATGGTAGAGTGTTCGCATATGGACAGAGAGGTCCCGGGATTGAATCCTGTCAGGAGTCGATACTTGTTTATATGTTACAACTTTTCAATACACAATTTATTGTTCATCAAACCCGTATTGTGGTTATTCATTAGATGATTCCAATAATTACCCTTTAGATTTGAAGTAACATAAATTATTACTATGCCCCCTCTTATCTGTACATATAGTTCTGTAATAGCATCAAATTTTCTATATGGGACCCAAACTTAACCCTTTCCCAAACAGAAACATTTTAGGGTGATTAACTTCAAAAACTGCTACAAATGACAAAATTGAACTTATAAAAGATAGAATTTGTGTTAAATATGGCCTTGAAAATATTGAGACAAAAGGAGAAACTGCTGGTTATCAGCAGTTTCTTCTTTTGTTTCAATATTTTCCCAAGCCTTTTCAACTAGGGACATCAAAACCAGGTCTTGTTTTGGGAAAGGGTTAATGAACCTCTATTATGTTTTATTTCCCAGCAAATTATAAACAGTTTTCCAGCAAACGACTCGAATAGGCTTGTGAACTTTTTGCAAGTGAAATTCTCATTTCTAAAGGATGAAATTGAGCCAAAATGTTTGTCTAGCCATTTGCATGACTATGGCATTATTTCATACAAACAAATGGAAGATATCCATGAGGTTGGTCCCAGAAGAAAAGGCTGTGACATGCTTGTGAAGGCCTTGATCAAGAGCCCTGCAATAAGACGACCTTTAATGGAACACAAAGTGAAGCAAGCTTTTGATGCAGCAAGCTGTCTTTTTCTTCTAGATGATCTTGAGAAAGGTAATTCAGTATTATTTCTTCCCTTTTATTCAAAAACATTGTAACAACAGCTTGTTTTAAGCTGCAGTTGAGATTTATTTGAAGAAAAGCAATGGTTTGATACAAGGTTCCAAGTAAAAAAGCTACAGTATGTTGCCAAACACTAATTTTCAAGAAATAAAGAAACTATATTAAAGAATTGTTGTAAACAGAAAGTGAATTGTTGCAGGTAGCTACCCCTTAAATTGGTGACAACGGCAATCAATTTTCATAAAATGTATTGTCTGAATGAGAAATTATTTGACATGTTTAAAGTCTTGTTTATGATGGTTAAGAATTTCTAGATAGTAGATTTTAGATATAAATCCATGTTATAGTGTAATAGTCACAAGTGTATTGATCATGTTTTCCAAATTCACTTGGAATATTCTTTCTTCTTATAAATCTTCTGGTACTTTCTGGCTTTGAATAAACTATATACTTTTGTAAACATATTTTTCCCATCCCAATTTTACACCAAACCCTTATTATTTTGGCATCATTCTTTCTTTCTTTATACAGAAGTTGTACAGAAACCTACTGCACTATCGTTCAAAACATTTGAAGTATACTTGAAGCTCAAAAATCACAAATCAGAGATACAAGACACTATAGAACCCAAAGATTTTATTGATGAGTTGGTGTGTAATGGAATGATGTCCATACATGAACATACAGACATTATGGACATGGATAGAAGGCCTAAAAGATTGGAGTATCTAATAGAGCTGATAAACAAGCAACCCAGGATCAATTACCCCAAGTTCTGTGATGCAATTGAAGCTCATTATCCAGACTTGTGGAAAAAACTTGTACAAACTGAGAGTTCCCACGCTACAGGTAATACATAATGAAATCTAGCTGATATAAATCTTGTGATATATTTTTATGCCCCCATATTCAGAGATCGGGGGCATATTGTTTTACTTGTGTCTGTCTGTCTATCTGTCCGTCTGTCAGAAAACTTAACATTTTGCCTTTTCTCCAAAAGTATTTGACATACAAAGCTGAAATTTGGTATGTAACTTCCTGTCAATGATATATTTTTGTTCCATGCAAAATAACCTTCCCCAAGGTCATCTGATAACCCTTATCAACCCGTAACACGAAAACTTAACATTTTAGAAAAATATCCATTTCGGGCGCATACATGTTTGACAAACACATCTTGTTTTCTTCATTTTCTATGCTATGGTATACAGAAATCCTTCTTTGTCAACATCTATTTTGTTGCCTGCAAAGCTTTTGAAATTGGACTAGCATAAGTTTCACTATTTTGGAAAGGGGTATCCTTAGTTGTCAGACGTCTATAGTATTAAGAAAGCAACAATAACATCAAAAACATACACAATTTACCAAGTCATACAAATATGATATACAATATTTTAATGAAGACGTTCATGTATAAAATACATGCTGTGGTAGAATGTGGACTTCAGAACAGAAAGGTCCAGTGGCGGATCCAGAGGGGATTCGGTGGGTTCAAACGAACCCCTCTGAAGCCAAATTATTTTATTTTCATGCAGAAATTCAGTCAAATTTGTATTATACAAGGAAAACAAACCCCCCCTATTTGTGGATTCGAACCCCTTCACAGAAATCCTGGATCTGCGGTAGAGGTCCTAAGTTCAAATCCAACCGGTTCTGATGTAATGGGTATAAATGAAAGTTGAAATACACAATATTGTTGCTGCCAAGACACTGACTCTTCATAACAGCGGGCTTAAATTGGAACTCAATGATGGTGGGTTAATTGTAAAGCCAGTATAATATGATTCAAATCACAGACTTTAAACCTAAACTTTTAACTTTATTTATGAAGAAAGAAACCTACTGTACATATCTCTTTTTCAGTAAAACAAGATGATGTGACAATGAATGCTAATGTTTCTATGAGTGTACGAAACAAGACTTCTATCTCAGGTAAGAACATCCTTTAAACTTTTAACAAACATTTCCTGGTTTTGATGTCATTACTAAAGAAAGTCTTGCAGACTGTTTAGAGAAAAGAAGAAAATCCTGATGACATTTAATCCTCTCCCAAACAAGACCAGGCCCCGGTTTCTCGAAAAAACTTAAGTACGTTCTCATGCTCAAATCTGAGCACCGTGCTCAAATCGCACGAAATTCACATGAACTTCAATCGAATACCTTTCAACGTTAGAGAGTATCCCTTTGAAGTTGAGCATGTTCTCGTGAGAATATACTTAAGTTTTTTCGAGAGACCGGGGCCAGGGCCCCATATTACTAAACATCTTACGATCAGGTTTTTGTGTAAACTGTGTAACAAGGCATCTGATTGCACGAGAAATCCGACTGAGCCAATCAGGTCTGTTGTTACAAGTAATTATGCAAAAATCAAACGTACAATCGTTAGTAATACGGGCCCCTGGTTTTGACGTCCCTAGAAGAAAAGGCTTGGGAAAACATTGAGACAAAAGAAAAATTTGCTGATAATCAGCAATTTCTTCTTTTGTCTCAATATTTTCTGTGCTATATTGTACAAAAATCATACCTTTATCCATTTTGAAATCTACATTGACTTGCCAATTGGAAATGTACAAATTTTTGTCGTTTGGGAAAGGGTTAAGCAGTGAAATATTGGTTATAAGATTTAAAACCCAATTAATGTAAAATAGGTATGTTCAAGCAATCCATTTCAGCTTGTAACATTATTGTGTTTAATTACACATCACTAGAGATGGCTGTGTACATGTATGCATCATCTTTTCTGTCTGTCCATCTATCCATCTGTCCTTCTACGTAACACAATATCTCCTACATTTTTGGACAGATTTTGATGAAATTCTCAGAGATTTTTGCTTGTCCCTTGATAATGAGCAAATTGTCTGGGATTTAGCATATTATGCTGCATTATGTTTGTTTTCATGTTTCGTGTGTCAACATATGCATTAATAGACAATGATGATCCCTATATTTCATATAGCTGGTCTGAGGGAAGATTCTACACAAGTCAAGTTGATAATGGGAAGTGAAGACATAGAATCAATGATTGTAGAGGAGTATGATAAAAACTCACTGGGGAGTTTGGACATTGAGGTATGAAATTCATTAACATTTTTCAAAAAACGGTGAAATTTGAACTGTTGAAAAATGAAAGCTACTGCAGACTACAAAGTTGATGTTGTAGATAAGATTTGTTTGCTATGTAGCACAGAAAATAGTAAGACAAAAGAAAAATAAATGCCCTTTGTATAATGTTACTGTGGCTATAACAATGACAAAAGAAGACAAAGTCATTTCAAAACCATTTACTTCAAATTCCATTAACAGTTTTCCAAACAACAAAACTATTCCAATTTGAAAACTGCTGTAGACGACAAAACATATTTTGTAAAAGATAGGATTTGTTTGCAACACAGCACAGAAGATATTTAAGTAAAATGAAAAAAATGGTTGTTTTAATCCTTTCCCAAACGACAAAATTTTAGGGTGATCCACTTCAAAAACTGCCACAAATGACAAAATGGATGTTATTAAAGATGTGTGTAAAATATGGCACAGAAAATATTGAGACAAAAGGTGAAACTGCTAGTTATCAGCTGTTTCTTCATTTGTTTCAATGTTTTACCAAGCCTTTTCTATTAGGGACATCAAAACTAGGTCTTGTTTGGGAAACGGTTAATATATCAGCTAGTTCATCTTTTACATCAATGTTTTGACTGTTTATATTAAATTTCAGTACATGGAAACTGGGATGATGATAGAGAGAATGGAGTTATCTTGCATAAAGATTTCCCTCAAACACTTGTCTCCAATGGCCCAGCTGAGGTTTTATAACAAATGTTTCAAGTCGAAAGATTTCCTGGGAAAATGGGTTATTGATATGATGACTGAAGACATCAAGTTGAAAGCGAAGGAAAGAAATATTTCCAACATCAAGTTTAAGATAGTCATCAAGAAACCAACACAAGGTAAATTTTTCAGAGTCCCTTATCATTATCATTCCTAAAATGTTTTGTCCTTGGACCATTGAAAGTACATGCAAAATATCATTTTGATCTGAACTATACAGAAAAAGTAATTTAACTTCAAAATAAAAATTTACTTTGTATGCCAATTTACGCAATCCACCTTGTTAGCTTTTATCTCCAAGACTAAGCCCACATCAGATTTTTACACATACAAATGTAACCCTATCAATGCACAGAATTTAAAGAATTTTTTTTGAGTATATATTGCAACCCATTCTTTCTTCATTTTCAACAATATTTTCCAAAGCCTTTTAATTGTGGTATGTAAAAAAAGTTTTATTAAGTTGGAATGGATTATATCAAATTGTGAATATTTTCTCTGTTTCTCTTCTAGCTGTGTGCCTGTGTAAGTTAACCAGTCAAGATATTGTACAAAACTTCACCGAGATGGAGAAATCATTACGGCAAGTTGACAGACTTCTAGACGTCTTCGCACATTTTCCTGGGTTCAAACAGGAAACTAGAGAAGAGTTTAAAGCTCTGAGAATGCTTGAAGATCAGAAAACGGAGATGTTTCTCCGCAAGATCTTGGAAGTTGAGGATACTGCTGTATGTTTACTTGAGAGGGAAATGATGAATACAGAGCAAGATGACCTTTTACGACTAGTGACATGTAGGATACAAGATGGAAGTCCAGGTAGCTTATTAACACGTTAGATCTACCAGATGACAATTTTGCACTTTTAAAATTTGATTGTTGTTGCAGTAAACACAGATGACAATATGTATGTAAAAAATAGTATCTATGTAAAATATAGGACAGAAAATGTTGAGGCAAAAGGAGAAAATGCAGCATTTTCTTCTAATGTCTCATTATTTTCCAAAGCTTCTTTGATTGGACACCTCAAAACCATGTTAACCAAAATTGCTTGTCTCAGAGATTTCACAAACTAAGACCTTGTGGTGATATGTTTGGAAATATTATGTTCTATTGTATTTTGGGCCGGAGGCCTGTTACTGTAAATAAAAGATTGGTCATTGTCTTTGTCATACCTAGGAGTATTTCTGGAGGTTTCACTAATGTCATACTTCTTCCTACAGGCAAAGTTACAACAAAGGCCTTCAAGAAGAGTTTTTCATTTCTAATGGAGGAGATTGAGCCCAGGAAATACACAAGTTTCCTGAAGACTGTCCCAAACAGCATGCTGGAATCTGTCATGTCTGATGAACGTAGAACAATACGCTGCAAGAAGTTTCTCACATACATCGAAAGAGAAGGACAAACGGCTGTTGATGCTTTCGTTCAGGCATTAGAATTGGAGAAAGAGACATACATCTTGGATGTTCTGGGATTTGAACGAGATGCTGTAATGGATGTAAAAGGTGAACACTTTTAGTAATAAATTATACCTTTCAAAGATGACAACATTTTAGACCAAATTTATGAAAGCAAATACAGATGACAAAATGGTAAATGTCAAAAGCAGCAAATGTATAATACCATAGAATTTAATTTTGTAATAGGCATGAAGGGTTGTATTATGTTATGGCACCAGTAGTCTGTCTGTCGGTTTATTCCTATGGTCTACTCCCAACTCGTCTACTATTTTGGACCTAATTCCCATTTCGTCTACTGTTCTATACTTTGCATATCAATTTGATAATATATGATTTTTTATGCTCCCCGAAAAAATTTCGGGGGAGCATATAGTCGCCATGCTGTCCTTCCGTCCGTCCTTCCGTCCGTCCGTCCGTCCACAGCCAGATCTCAGCATCCCTTGGACCAAATTGGATGAAACTTCACAGGTGAACTCCTGGGGTCAATCCCTAGGGACCTTTTTCTCCGTTTCTTGATTTGAGGCTGCGTCATGGAAAAAGGGGCCTTAATGTAAAAATTAGTTTTTCTCTAATTTCTCTTCATCTTATGGGCAGAATTTAATATAATTTTGTACTTATGTGATGAATGAGATGTTCTAGACTATATTCTATAAATAATGTGTTTACAAAAAAATCCGTCATGGGAAAAGGGGGCTTAATGTATGATAGTTTTTCTTTTGTGACAAACACTTATTCGGGGAGCATAATCCGTCTATGACGGCTCTTGTTTTAAAATGTTTGCATTTTTACTTTAATTTGTGTATATATTGACTTAATTTCTATTCTTAGAACAAAAATAATGTTATTTATTGATGATTTGGCATGAAAGTAAACAAGTTGAGACAGTAGACGAATTGGGGCTCAAGGCACTAAAAGAACAGTAGGCGAAATGGGAGTTGACCAATTGGGATGTTACCTGTCTGTCAATCTGTACAACTCCTCCTACAGTGTCTATTTGTGCATTGCCCTATTGGAATCCAGATAATTCTTGTCATTCTTGAACTATCTCCTGTTCAATAAAAAAGAAGAAAAGTACTGAATTTTACAGACAAGCCCTTAGCTAGGGAATAGATTTGCACCACCTCAGAAACTCATGTTTAACCCTTTCCCGAACAAGACCTGGTTTTGACGTCCTGGTAGAATACGCTTGGGAAAACATTGAGGCAAAAGAAGAAAATGCTGATAATCAGCATTTTCTCCTTTTGCCACAATATTTTCTTAACTTTATTGTACAAAAAGTATTTCCCTTTTAGCACAAATTTTGTCCCCTACAACAGCTGTCAAAACTGATCACCCCAAAACATTGCCGTTTGGGAAAGGGTTGATAGATCTTTCAGAAGTGTGATGTGATGATCCATAGCAACAGAAATGAGGGAGCAATGGCATTCTAAATTTGTCGTTTCAACTCCAAATCATATGTTGTAGGTACTCATTTAAATCGTCCGGATGAGACGTTTCCAATGAGTATCCACAACATATTTTGATGAACATTCAAAGAAATATACATGTATTGCATTTTGAAAAGCCATCAGCTTCTCTAATCTGTACCCTTGTATAATATTTTTCAGAGATGGGACGTCTTGTAGATTCAATCTGCCAAAAGATTGTGGACATTTCTGACGAAGTTGATCCTGCCTCGTTACGTCAGGTTTTTGTTGAAAGAAAGGCTATCAAAGCTAAAGACTTTGATATGCTGTGTCAGCAACCTACGCGCAAAGGAAAGATTACATGCATTCTGAGGCATATTCTTTGTAAAGTAGCAGGCACTATAACCTGTCTTACTGAGACTGCCGCGGAAAGGAAGAACCAGTTGATGCGGAAACTATTTATTGAACGGAATGTAATGGGCGGGACAGAGTTTGATGGCCTTCTTGAATTGCCATCCCATAAAAAAGTGTTTGACAAAGAGCTTCAGAATTTACTGCGACATGATACTCTTGCACTTGACTCGTTTATGTATGCTTTGAAGACGAAGGGATATGAGAGCCTGGCTGACAAAATAAACAAGGACAAAGGTAGAAAATATCATTCATTAATAATATTTTAGTTTACAAGCTCACCATAGCATAAGAGTTTTCAATGGGATATGTTGAAGGCTATATTGTTAGATCCTATGCAGTTTTGCTTAGAGTTTGGGATTTGTATGTGTAGAATTGTCTCATGTTGGCCCTATGTTGTGTGAGAAGAGGTCTCGCATAGACACAAAATATGAAATGTTCAAATTTTGTTTGTCGGATTGCCTGATGATCTTATACAAAAGTATTAAAAATTACTGTGGTCAATAAGTATTTTCACCTTTCATGTTAGGGATGTCATTGAGAAAGAATATAACATGGACATGAAATAGTCCACATTGTACCAGTCCTGACACTATTTAAATTTCTTTGGACTGTAAAAAATTGCTGTATGTAAATGTGATTTACTTATTCCTTTCAGATGCTTACAAACCATGCCCGAGACTTGAACTAACTGGTAACCACTTGTTTATTCAGGGCTCCGTAACATTAAGCTTTATGACAGGTATATGATCTCTTTTTTGTTTATCTGCAGAAAGACACACTATTTACCTTCCTCAAACAAAGTTTCAGAATGGTTCAATTTGAAAGCTTTTGTTGACTAGGAAATGAATCTTGATAAAGATAGGATTTAAATTATGTACAAAATAGCTCAGAAAATAAAGACTACAAATGTTTATTTTGAACAATTTGCTGATATGTTGTTAGCATTTGTACATTTTCAGCAGTTAAAACAAGAGATTTATTTTGCATATGGTGTGAAAATACGAGGGACGGTCGGAAAGTAGTTGGACTTTTGACTAGTTCTCTAAAACCATTCAACTTTTTAACAAAATTCTTTCTACACTGTTTAAACAAATTGTCCATCTATGTCTATGCATTTCTGCAATATTCATAGGAGCTTTATTATTCCCACTATTAACCATGACATAGACCCACTGTATTAGGTACAGTGTAACCGGTGGTATCAAAGGCGCCATGGTCTCAAAATTCTTCCCAGCAAGCATTTCTTCACAAATAAAAGTCACGTGGGGCAAGGTCTGGGCTATAAGAACAGTAAAACAACTATTGTCATGTGTAATAGTTGATAATCTCCACTGTAGATGCAGTGATATGGTAGCATGCCTAATCATGAAGTAGAAAACATTTTTCTTTGCTAATCTGGGACGCGTTTACTTCAGCATTTATTCTTAGATTTTTCTGAATTACTTCAGAATTATACATGGCATTGACAGTTCTTACCATTTGACATGAAATGAGTAACTATCAATCCTCGTGAATCCCCAAAAGCAACAAACATGGCTACCAACCGAAGTTAACAGCTTAATCTTTTCAGGGGTGGGGAACCAGCTCGTTTCAATGACTGCTTTGACTGATATTTTATCCCAAATTCGGAATTATTAACCCCTATTTAATCTTCAGTGATAATATAGTTTAAAAAACTTAACTCCTTCGCGATTAAAATGACTAGAATGTTCTTTTGTTTTGATTACCCTCATTGTTCCTTTAACAAATGGCCTATGATACATGAAACACCTATCACATATTATAAGTGGACAGAATATTGTATATATACAACTTTCTTTGAAAATAAACTGACCACATTATTGGCAAATGGTTGCAGATTCCACCAATATATAATGTGTTTATACAGTTGCAAATGGAGAGACAGTAGCACGAAAAGTCCAACTACTTTCCGACCGTCCCTCGTAGAGATTGTCATATAACCTTGTTAACCATGTATTGCTATTTTTAAGGTTTCACCATTGTTATAATTTCCACACACCTGTTTACTGGTCATCGGTGATATTCACCAATCAATATAAATTCAAGAATACTTCTGAAATAACTATTGATAAGAATTTTAAAATCTGATTGGCAGGGACATATCAGATGGCTTGTAAGGTAACTTTTCTTTAGCTAATCCATTTTGGAATGTTTGTGAATGCAGCTCAGTTTTTTGAGTCTCTTAATCTTTTTTTTAAAGAACCAGAGAAGCCTTTTGAAATGACAAGCACCCTGCATTCTGTGAACAAGACTGAATTTACCAAGAAGTGGTTGAATACACAACGACAATTTACTCCACAACAGTTCGCAAGACAAAACTGTAACAGCAGCGATGGTATGTACATGTACATTCAGAGCAATAGATAAAAAAGAGTTAAAGCAATCTAAATTTGTTATAAACTTCAAAAACAAAAGCTTTGTTGTGGGTATCAATTTGAATCATCTCTATGAGACAAATCAATGAGTAATACAACATAGGTTTTGATGAACATCAATTGAAATATTCATTTTGAAAACCCATCACTCCCTCATATGTGTAGCTTTGCCAGAAGGGTCCTATTACTTTCATCCCACTGTCTGTCATCAGTTTCTTGCCTGCCAAACTTCTGCACTTTTAACTGGAATTTGATAAAATTATCCACAGTTAGTCTAAATGGTGTCTTGATGTGCATGCTACTTTTGAAATTCATATAACTTTATCTAAAAAAAAAGGTTCTTGAATTATCTGCCTGCAATGTTTGGGGAATGGGTTAAGTATTTCCCAAAAAAGAACTCATTTCGAAGTCCCTATTGTTATGGCTTAGGAAACATTGAGGCAAAAGAAGAGAAATGCTAGTAATCAACATTTTTTGCCTCAATATTTTTTGTGCTATATTGTACACACAAATCTTTTCTTAATTAACATTCAATTTGTAATATGCAGCAGCTTTCAAATCGAAACAGTCTTCATGTTTGTCATGTGGGGAAAGGATTAACAATAGAAACTTTGGCAGGACTAGGCCTACTTACTGATCAACTTTTATATTTATTACAGAGTTCTTGAATGACATAAAAGGACTGTTTGAAGATTATGACTGTCGAAGTAGAAGCTCCACTAATGGATCACTGTACAGACGACATGACGAGGGGATCGACGGGTTGAGCAGTTCTCTAGGGGACAGCCCGAAATCAGCTTCTTCCATTTCTTCAATATCTCCTACATCATCATTTGAGACGTGTGCAGTACCAAGCCCGGCTAGTGAGATACCTAGAACACCAAGTCCAATGTCTCTCTATATTGCTATAGACTCTTTCGACTTGGATCATCTGAAATAACGGTAACCTTTCACCATATGGACTGAGCCTGTATATTTGTACAGTTCATACATGCCAGATGTACTTTGTACAAAAGCTGCTTAAAGTTTCTATTGGCCCTTCATCTATTGGCCCTTAATTTCTTTTTAGAGAAAAAGCAGTAAGTTTTACCTCACTGCTACCCACTTCATACAGCTGGGTAGACTGAGGCATTGACAATTAAGTGTCTGCCCAAGGACACACCTCCCCGGGTAGGGATTAAACTCGAATTTACGAGCCTAGTGCGCTAACCACTGCACTATCAAGGCTGTATAGTTCTGTCGGTAATGCTGGAGTCTTTCTATCAATCCAGTTAACCCTTTCCCAAATGACAAAAATTTAGACTGGTTCAAATTCAAAGATGTTGCAGACGACAAATTCAAGTGAATGAAATTAAAAAAAAGTTTCGTCATTTTTGGTTGAAAACATCGTGGGAAATGAAGAAATTGCTTGTCACAAGCAATTTCTTCATTTCCCACAATGTTTTCCAAAGCCATATTTTTGTGGGGAGTCAAAAAGAGTCACTGTGTGGTAATGGGTTAACTAGATGGTCTTATTTTTGCCTGATCCAAATTTAGAGATGATGTTTATTGGTACAAGTGTAATTTCGTCTTTCTTGGTTAAAAAACATTGTGGGAAATAAAGAAATTGTTTGTCTGCCTATCTAACGACTATCATCATCAACTATGCCATGGATGGGTTGGCTTGGGGCGGGGTATCATTAAAATGGCTTTATGTAATGCGATGGGGGATTTGTGCATTGCTGTAGAAAAATGTACTTAACTGCGACACTTTTTGACGTCCAACATGATTAAGGCTTGTGGAAAACAAAGAAATTGCTTGCGAAAAGCAATATCTTCATTTCTAACAATGTTTTTATACCCAAAAAGACCCAGCAGTTTTAAATTTCATTCATTTGAAAATGCCCTGCAACACCAGTCTTAAAATTTTCTGTCTGGTAATGGGTTAATGGTGAAAATTATCTTGCCTTATTTCACGATATTGATGTGATATGCCTCAGTTCATATTTTTTCCATTGGCAAATATCACCTCTACTTTGAATTTTAATCTGGTCTTTATTAAGTATTTGTTGCTAGCCAAATTTCACCTATATTTAGGATTAATTAATAACTTAATCACCGATATTTCGTATTTGTTGCTGGCCAAATTTCACTTACATTCAGGATTATTTTTGACTAAATTTCACCTATATTTAGTGTTTGTTGCTGGCCAAATCTCACCTATATTTATGCTCCCAGAAAAAATTTCGGGGGAGCATATAGTCGCCACGCTGTACGTCCGTCCGTGTGTCCGTCCGTCCACAGCCAGATCTCAGCAACCCTTGGACCAAATTCAATGAAACTTCAAATGTGAACTCCCTGGGATAATCCCTAGGGAGCTTTTTCTCTGTTTCTTGATTTGAGGCTGCGTCATGGGAAAAGGGGCCTTAATGTAAAAATTAGTTTTTCTCTAATTTCTCTTCATCTAATGAGCAGAATTTAATGAAATTTTGTACTTATGTGATAAATGAGATGTTCTAGACCATATTCTATAAATAATGTGTGTACAAAAAAATCTGTCATGGGAAAAGGGGGCTTAATATATGATAGTTTTTATTTTGTGACAAACACTTATTCGGGGAGCATAATCCGTCTGTGACGGCTCTTGTTAGTATTTGTTGCTGGCCAAATCTCACCTATATTTAGTGTTTGTTGCTGGCCAAATCTCACCTATATTTAGGATTAGTTAGGGAATGAATCTCAGCTATATTTAGTATTTGTTGCTTGCTAAATCTCACCTATAGTCAGGATTAGTTAGGGAATAAATCTCGCCTTCATTAAGAATTTGTTGCTAGCCAAATCTCACCTTTATTTAGGATTAGTTAATCACAAAATCACCGATATTCAGTATTTGGTGCTAGCCAATCCTCACCTATATTTAGGATTAGTTAGGGACTAAATCTCACTTATATTTAGTATTTGTTGCTGGCCAAATTTCACTTATATTTATAGGATTGTTTCTAATTGAATTCTGCTTCTATATAATTCCATTAGATACTTTGCAGGCCCCTACAGACTAAGTCACATCATTATAAAGGATGTATTTCTGAGATAATTCTCTTTATAAAGCTCACACATTTTTACTAAGGAATATTAAGAATATTTATCAACCTAATTTCAGAAAAAACATTAAAAAAAGTATACAATTTACATTTAAAAAAGTATACAATTTAGTGGAATGTATGAATTTATGAACCTCCGAAATACAGAAAAATGAAGAAAAAAGAAGACAAAAAAAAGAAAATGTGTAAATTTGTCCTCGTGAAATGTAGGTGCAGGACATGTGTATATTCAGGACAATTAAGATTGCCTTTGTCATTTGTTAAGTCGATATTTAAAGTTTTTGCTATAATGTATAAAGTTCAATGTTGTTAAGAAATATACCAATTTTTGTAACATTATTTTTTTTATACCAAAGTTAAACTCTTAGATGCATGTATTTACCATTTAGTAAAGATTGATTGTATATAGTAAGAGATTCTGTTATTTTAGGACATGTGACTCTAGTTTTGAAGAAAATGGTTTGAAAAGAACAAAAGATATGTGTTTAGGTTTTATGATTATCTGAACTAAAAATTATATTGTCGATGGGTAGTCAAAACATCGTAACTCCAGCTTTTTCAAGCTGTAGTTACGAGGTTTTGACTCCCCACCAAGATATACTAGTATACATGTAAAAAGTATTTTGCATTTGAGACAAACATGGATCCATTTCACCTGGCGAAGATCAGCAGTCTGATCAAGACCCCAGAAGTTCTCTTATACATGTAGCTTTGTCTTTAACACTTTCCTGAACGACATAATTTAGGGTGATCCACTTCAAAAGCTGTCACTAATGACAAAATGGATGTTATGAACGATAGAATTTGTGTAAAATATGGCACAGAAAATATTGAGACAAAAGGAGAAACTGCTGGATATCAGCAGTTTCTTCTTTTGTTTCAATGTTTTCCAAAGTCTATTCTATTAGGGATGTCAAGACCAGGTCTTGTTCGGGAAAGGGTTAACACTGTCCTGAACAACCAACTTTGAGACTGTTCCAATTTGAATGATTCTGCCAACAAGAAAATGGGTGTTGATAAAGATCAAATTTATGTACAGTAGGCCTATATAGCACAGAATATAATGAGGCATAAAGGAGAAAGTACTGATTATCAGCATTTTTTTCTTTTTTCCTAAATGTTTTCTCAATCCCTTTTCTATTTATATAAGGAACATCAAAACCAGATCTTGTTTGGGAAAGGGTTAAGCATGTTAATTGATGTAGAGCAACTAAGATGCTGATTAGACTGCACTTAGACACAATCTGATCTGGAGCAATGTTAGTCTCAAATATCAAAGTTTCCATTTCCCATTTTACATATTGCTTGAAAATCAATTTTAACAATGGTTCATCGATTTTAGGAACATTTCTTTTAAGATTTTTTCATCTTTATTTTATTCAAAACCGTTTCATTCAAATAATGAGTCGTATATGTATTCTTCCCTGTAAAATCATTGCTTATACACGGTGGATAATCACGTGATGCAATATTTTCAGAAAATCTTCAATAGTTTTGTTAATATGGGACTGATTTGAATTCGGTTTGAAGGAGAGAATGTGGACAAACGTCACGCACTAGATGGATGTGGTTGATTTTTGAAAAATCATCTGATAAAAAAGTTATTGAAAATAAACCAAAACTTTGGTTTATCTTCAATAACTTTTTTATCAGTTGATTTATGTTTCAAGAATCCAACACGTCCAGCTTATTCCTGGCATATTCCCACTTTCTCTGCTTCAAACCGAATTCAAATTGGTCAAGTATTAAAAAAGATATTGAAGATTATCGGAAATTCTGAGTCACGTGATTATACACTGTGTATAGAAGAGCTACTGATCGGAGGGGGAAAGAATTTTCAAAATGATTATATTTCATTCATCTTTCATCAAACCCTATATTGTGGTATCCTGGGATACCCCGGGTATTTGCTCATTCAAATGAGTACATACAACATAGGGTTTAGATTTGAAATAACAAAATTATAATGAAATTTCTCTCTCTTATCAGTAGCTTTGTAATATAACTAACACATTTTTAGACAATTGTTCATAATCGTTGTCATTTTGTAATTTTATACAAGGCCAAGTGTTCTTATTTCTTTAAATAAATAACTGCTTTACAACTTACCATCGAATGGAAAATTTAATATAATGTTCAATAAAATATAAATTTTCTGTCTGTATTCTATGTTGTTCATATTCCCTGGCACTCTGGAAATTGTTTTTTTTTAGCATTTGAAAACATACAGGAAGCAAATCAGTATCATCTTGGCAAGCCAAGGATTCTACCTCCACTTTGTTCCTTTAAGCCTCTCTTACAACCCGTCGTGCGTCTTTTTAAATCGTACGTTTTAAAACTCTGCAAAATCGCACGATTTATAAAGACGCACGACGGGTTGTAAGAGCGCATAAAGAATTGTCCGGTCAATTATTTGCTGCGTGCAGTCTGCGTCGTGGTTGCGTCCACAAAAATCGTACGTTGCACGTGCGTGCATCGCACGACTAAACGTACGTTTTCGACGCAGACCGCACGCAGGAGCACGTACGACCGGTTGTAAGAGAGGCTTAAGAGAGGCTTAAAGAATTGTCAGGTTACTTCTTTGCTGCGTGCAGTCTGCGTCGTGGTTGCGTCCACCAAAATCGTAAGTTGCACGTGCGTGCATCGCACGACTAAACGTACGTTTTAGACGCAGACAGCACGCACGACCGGTTGTAAGAGAGGCTTTAAGCGTGTAACGCAGGGTACGATATACTGAAAGGAACAAAGTGGAGGTAAAATATCTGGCCTATGAAGACGAATCAGTAGTATAAGCAAACACGCATTGTGATCAAGATCCATGTTTCTCTCCTCTCTATCTACTGGCAGATCTGCCATGAAGACCCCCCTTTTTCTGGTCACGGCGTATATCGTTGCTTTTCTGCGAAAATCTCGTATCTGCAGCTTAAAATAAGCTGCAGATACGAGGTTTTCGAAGAAAAACAGCGATATGTTTTCCTATTTTATATGGCGCCGAAGATGGGCTTATATTGATATCATTCTCTCTGTCTATCCGTCTGTCCATACAAGAGCAACAGATAAGAGGGGATAAGGGCATTCTAGATTTTTCACTTCAAATCCACTCTGTGTTGTTGGTACTCATATGAGTCGTATCCACAAGATGATTCTAAGAGTACCACAACAAAGCGTCCCTTGACAGCATGAAGTTGCTATCAGCAGTTAAAATTTAACTGCTGATAGCCACTTATGGCTGTCAAGGGACGACTTTGGTTTATGAAAATTGAGTGAAATATTTCATTTTGAAAAGCTATCAATCCCTCCTATATGTACAGTAGACACTCGTTGTGTCGAAGTCAGGGGGTCGTCAAAATACCTCGACATATCCGGAGTTCGACTCATCCGATTTTGATTATTTTCGATGAAAACGATATTCGACCATTTTTGATGGGCATCATATGTGTCCATGATTGAAATATAGTAGGAAAAGGAAAAAAATTGCTCGAAACGAGCAATTTCTATCCTTTTCCTACTAAATTTCAATGACTGTATGTGTTTCGAAATTATTTTGATTAAACATTTTGATAACCCATTGTTGAGGACGGGACATGACTTTCACTTCGACTTAAGCGGAATTTCGACTTATCCGATATCGACATAACGCGTGTCGACTGTAGTTCTGCCGTATGCATTTGCACTTGTCCACATCTTGTGAACTTCTATATTTCAGTCGGGATCTGGTAAAGGTCCCTTACAGCATTTTCGAAAGTTGAGTTCCAAGATCATCCAGTGGTCTAATGCAGTCTAATAAGGATCCATGCTGCTATATTTAAGTTATTAAACTGACATTTCACAATTATTTTTAAATAAATTCAACTTTTATTCTATCTGAAAGGGCATGTTTTCTTATGGAAGTTCTGAAAATTTCAGGCCAAAATAGTGAATCGTTTACGTGAAATACACATTCTTGTGCTAAAATTAAACAAACTGTTGTGGACAACAGGCCATATTTATATAGAATACGTCGTTTCTGTCTTAAAAGGCGTATTTTTCGCTTATAAAAATAACAACTTTTAAAAACTGATAGCATTTCTTTGCATTAGAATAAACGATGTATCAAGACAAACTTTGAAATTTGAAAAATGAAATAAATGTGAAATGTCACTTTAAAGGCCACGAAGAAGCTTTTACAGACCAACATGGACCCTGATCAAAGCGTGCATATGCCGCTCTGGACCCATGTTGGACTCGGATCCTTTTTCCAGACCCCGGCTTATTTTTATGTGAGAAAAGCGCACAAGTCTTTTAACCAGCATTTGTGCCAGTTCACATTTTGTTCATTGTTGAATCGGTAACTGGGTGTGAAGTTAGCTGCCAGTTGCCAATTGAATTGGCAACTGGCAACTAACTTCACACACATCACTTGTACATATTCCATTCAAAGTATCACGACTGGACCTAGTCAACAATGATAAATGCTGGATGTGTACAAGAAATGAAAACTTGGAATGTATGTTTTATTGCCTTAGAAAGTGAATGGAAAAAGAAAATGGTGAATATTGGTACGTTGATTCTATATTCATAACATTTTAATGTGTCGTAACAATTTTGATATGACTTTGTTACCTTTTAAACCATCAAATGTTTAGAATGTCTGGAATTGTAGAAAAAAATCTCGCGAAGAAAGCCTGAATGCACTTGAAATGGAGTATTAGATAAGAGCTTAGAAAATAATAATGGAAACTCACAAGTGTGAATATTCTTTCCCTTCCAAGCTTTTTGAACCACAAACCTAGATTCGGTCGTGAAAAATAGGCTTTTTCAGGAACGGCTGACCCTTTCAATAACAATTCATCTTATTGATCAAAATGGCTTTTGAAAGCAGCGAGAGAAAGCAAGAAATATCAACTAAATGTTTTCTCTTTTTCTCACGGCGAGTTTCATGCTTCAAAATGAAAGATACACACACTAAGTAACCAAACATCAGTTTTGTCGTATGGGAAAGGTTAAAAATTATCTAATTATGAAAAGTATTATTCACATATCTGTGTTCGCGCACTTACTAAACAATAGTATGAAACTTTTCATAAAAGGCTCACCAAAACTTGTTTGTGAATGAAATAGCCTTTAGAACCATTTCCAAAACGGCTTAAATTGCAGACAACAAAATAAGTGTTGACAAAAGTTAGAAAAATGTTATAACAGAAATCATTGAGATAAGAGGAGAAATCGCTGATAAGCATATCAGCAATTTCTCCTTTTCTCTCGATTTTTTCTGAACTGTTTTCTTTTTGGGAAAGGGTAAGATACAACGAATATGGTTTACAGCCAATAACCGATAGTAGCATACAAATACAAACGCCCACAAAATTAATAATCGGAAAACTGAATAATCCGCTGACGTACGACCAAATGCTACTTAAGTTACTGACTTCAATAGGCCTACTCCATAACATTGTCGCCTGCGTATTATGCGGTATATAGCTAATTTGAGTTCGGATATTTGTATTTTATATAATTAGATCTAATCAGTTTTCAAAATTATAAAGAAGCAAGGAACACACACAAAACGTGTATTTAAGTTGTTTATGAAGTTCTTTAGATCGAATTAAGATAAGTGGAAAGCCGAAGAAAATTAAGTGAAACTCGTAACTTGCAGATAAAATTGTTGACGAAAGGTACTCGCATCAATAAAACTGTGTTTTTGAAACAAACTGAGTCAACTTTCTCAATTGACATCATTGTTGCATGTGACAGAGTAATTAAAACATTTAGTTTATCGGTGAGAGTGTGAGACAGTTCTGGCGTGAATCACGCAGTTATTCAGACACAAACTCCGTATTTTGTACTAGAGTACCCGGTATAAGGTGACAGAGTGCTAGGACAGTGAGGGTACATACATAATTGATGCGCAATGTATCCAGTATATAAAGACAAAATGAAGACCAAGTTGTTCTTACAACACGGACTAGATCTCACAGAAGATAGCGAGAGTGATTGTGATTCAGTACTCAGTATGAAGGGAAGTCGGAAAAAGGTGCACTTTAGTGATAGCGAGGACGAAAATAAGGCTGAAACCAGCCGACCAAAGAAAATGGAAACTGTCAAGCGTAGCAGAAAGACACCAAATTTTAAACTTTTATCGTTAAACCGCGGAGACATTCCGAATGGTTCTGATGTTTTCCGACAAGTTCTCATGGAAATTAAGTCATCGGACGATAATGATAATTCAGGAAAGGCTGATTCAGATCGGTCACGATCCGTGTCTCCACCAGGAAAATCTATTCTGAAGAAGAAATGAAAGGTATCCAGGTATCTTCTGCTAAGATATCACAAACACTAATCCGCCACTATGGCACATGGATGGATTACGCCGCAAGAAAATAGTGATGGTTCGAAGCAAGTGAAGATTCCCAATCTGATTCGACCGTAGACAGCTTTCGGGACTCACTCTGATTGTTTTGGACGAATTCCGGCTAAGTGGAAGAAGCTTTCAGTTTCATGAACAAGTCGAGTTTTGTGTGCGAGAAAAGCGAATGAAAAAGCTAGGACTTCAATTCAGGGATACAAAAAGACACTGCCTAATACTCTTACATAACATGTAATTCAATATGGAGGTTTATGTTAAGATTTAGAGCATTTTATCAGCATCGTCGTCATCATCACCATCTTTAGGCAATACCATCATACTTACATGTATTGTGTTTATGTAACATAGTTCCAGCTTATCTAAGCTATTTTTATGCTCCCCGAAGGGAGAGCATATAGTCGCCGCTTTGTCTGTCCGTCCGTCCGTCCGTCCGTCCGTCCTGTCCGTCCGTCATTCCGTCCGTCCGTCCGTCCGTCCGTCCGTCCGTCCGTCCGTCCGTCCGTCCGAAGTGATTTCTCTATAACCCTTGGGCCAAATCAAATGACACTTACCATGTGAACTCCCTATGACAAAATGCCGATGTACTTTTCCCGGTTTTTGGATTTGAGGCCTCGTCATGGGAAAAGGGGACTTAAGGTTAAATACAGTTTTTCTCTAATTTCTCCTAGACTAATGGTCAGAATTTGATGAAATTTCATATTTGAGTAGCAAATCAGATGCCCTTGACAATAAACTATTTAAAATTTGCGTTTACAAAATATGTCATGCAAAAAGGGGGCTTAACATTTGTTAGCTTTATATTAGCTCTGCATGGCATATATTTATTGTGACAATGCCTTATTCGGGGAGCATTGTCCGTCTCCGACGGCTCTTGTTTAGATATGTAATTGCTTCTTGTATCAAAATAATGTTGCAGTTTTCTTCATGTTGATAAGTTCATAGTTTTCCACTGAGGCAACTTTTAGACAAAACGAGAAAGTTCTCATCAGCATTTTCTTCTGTCTCAACTCTGTTTCTTTTGGGACGCCAAAAGCAGGCGTTGTTCGGGAACAGGTTAAGATATACATACTTCATATAGCGACATATATCTTGATTTTCCGCCAAGAATTTGTCGTCAGTTTTGTTTTGCTGCTTAGGATTATGCTCACGTGATTTGATTTTCTCTAAATCGGTGCATAAGTGTTGTAAGTGGCATACAAGGTGAATTCAAGAATGGTTATTATACAATAACATGTCGAATTAATTCTTTCTTAAACAACAAACCTGTTCGGGTAGTCCAAATTCAATGTGTTTGTGGATGCCCTAATCGATCGTGGCATGAAAATCACAAAAGGAAAGGGAGAATATGCACCAACATCTTCTTTTCCTTGTCGTTGTTTGGGAAAGAATAAAGTTAGGTTTTAGTGGTCAAGCTACAATGTCTAGGATTAGGATTAACGCGTAATGATTTAATCCTGGCAACATCAAACGTTATGTACAACAAAATAACTGAGTAATTAGATTAGGTAAAATTAGTTCATTAATCCATTATTAGTACATTGTACTTTAGAAGAACCGGGATCTGGAAAAATTGGCCTAAAGCCCTTATATCAATTGAAAATGGCTTTTATACAGTTTGAGATTAACATGGATCCTGATCGTGCTGCGTATACACACAATCTGATCTATGTTGTTCTTCTAAATTTTCATCATTACATTAACATTTTCCTGAACGACAAAATTTCAGTGTGGCCCAACTTGAAAGGTGTTGCAGACGACATAACACTATGGATATTATTAAACATAGAATTTGTCTACAATACACGTATAGAGCAAAATATTGAGGTATAGCGGACGAGAATTGACCTGGCAGAGCGTTCCATTCGATTAGCATGGGCTGTTCTGTCAGGTCATTTATCGTGAGGTATAAGGAACGTCAAAAAAGGTATTGTTTTGGACTGAGTTAAACTGTATTGAGCAGAACGAGTCCTGATCAGACTGAATGTAGACACAGTTTGATCTGAAACTGAGTAAATCCATTACCAAACGGCAAAATTTTCGACTTGTCCAAATTCATTGATGTTGCAGACGACAATTTCAAGTTCAGTAAATTTAAAATCTGTTGGTCTTTTTTGGTAAAAAAACATTGTGGGAAATGAAGAAATTGCTTGTCACAAGCATTTTTTTTTATTTTCCACAATGTTTTCTAAAGCATTTATCTGTTGGGGAGTCAAAAAGAGTCATTGTGTGGTAATGGGTTAATCTCAGATGCCACAAAGACCCCTTTTTTAGATCCTAAATCATTCTCTCAATCATGGTCGGTATTTCACCAAAGAGACTTGGAAAAAGATAGTGTAAAACCGTCAAAAGTACAGAATTATGTAATTTTATGCTCTTAAAGTACTAGATTAGTAGAAATGAAAACACATGATGTGACGTAACAGTTACTTTAATTCAAGGACTTGTGCAATATGATGTAATTTTAGCAATTTTGAGCTTATGAAATGAAATAAAGAAAACAATGAGAGATGGGTGTAGTGTGTTAACTTTTTATCCCACCAATTCATGAAAATAGATCAGTGTCGCAAATGGACAATCGTTGTTATCAATGGTCGTTACCCCCTCCCCCCCCCCCCACACACACACATACGTACAATCACCAGATATCATAAAAATAGACTGGTCCAATTCGAAAATTGTTGCAGATGACAAAACAGTTGATGTCAAATGAAGATAATGTGTACAATTTAGAAAAAATATATTGAGAGTAAAGGAGAATTTTCTGATTATCAGCATTTCTCCATTTCTTCTTTGGTCCATCGAAATCATGATTGCCGCAACATTTGACCAATTGTACCCGTTCAGACTGAATTCAATCCATATAGACGAAATGAATGTCACGAACATTTATAGTTTGATGATGGGATCTGCATACAGAGAACGCCGATTTTTCACAGTTTCAAAACTGCACAAAATGAGTCCCGTAACATTTGAGCAGTTTTAAAACTGCTCAGTTTCAAAACTGCTTACGACATATGCACGGTGAACCTATTTAACCCTTTCTAAAACGGTTAAGGGTTATCAAAATTCAAAGTATCGCAAACAACAACAACAAACAAGTCAGTAAAAATATGGGATGTTGCTATGAAATATTGGGAGAAAAGAAGAAAATGATGATCATCATCATTTCTATCCCTTTAGCGCGACTATTCGTAGAATAGAGGCCATTAGGGGGGTGTTGTAGTCCCCCGGGCGTCGGCGTTGGCGACGGCGTAATGTTTTGGTTTGGTAAGTTTTCACGTGCAAGTTTCTCAAATCTCTGTTTCTACTAATGCTATTGCTCTGAAACTTTTGCACATAATCCCTCCGTGACTATAATAACAACCTCTATGCAACGATTCGTTACTCTTACATTTAATTTAATTGGTTTTTTTTTACCCTTTTTGGACTTCGAATTTTTCACTATCCAGCTATTGATAGTGGCACTTTCCTATCCTGAGACAGCTCTTGTGTTTTTTCTCTCCATGTTTCCAAAGCTTGTTTCGTCAAACCCAGCTTTGGTTGGGAATAGGTCGTTTGGTACGTCTATTAAACATTGAGTGAAAAGGAGGAAATGCTTATAATCCGCAACAAGATCAGGTTTTGAAGTCCATGAAGGAGAAAGGATCAGAAGACATCGAAAACCTTCTGGCGTGTGTGAAAAATATCGACCCTAGTCAGTCTGCGCAGACCGCGCAGCCTGACTAGGATCGAAACTTTTCACTCGTTTTATTTTTTTAATGCAGCATGTTTATCCTATCTTGTTATATTTTCATTTTCCAAAATTTAATACATGTATGACAACTGGTTGACCTCTAATGAGCATGGCCAATTTCTCTAAATTTGATTGTCTAGGCTTCGCATAAGGCCCCTTTTAGCGTGACGGGTCACAAATGTGCAGTCCGAGCAAGATCCATAATGTTCCCCTATATCACTTTCATTACCTATCTAAGCAACACCAGAGAGTAGCATCGATCCGTAAGGTAGTCCATCCCTTATGCGATTCAAACGACGTCTGAATTATTCGGGCGACGTCGAAAACATTCGACGGTGGAACTTTCCACCGTCGAATGTTTACGACAGCGCCCGAATAGATTCGGATACGTAACACCGCCGCTCGAAAAAAACCGATGTTTCATAAATTCCAAAATGGCCATATTACGGGTATTCTACCTTAAAAACTAAGGCACTGATCTGGTTGATCTGGTTGATCTGGATCCACGGTATTCTCCAACGCTAGATAAGCTTTAAGATTTTTTAGAACTACATCCCATTGGCCACATTCTAAAATGCATTAACTGTAGCTCATTTTAGCTCTAGTTACGACATTTTCGAACGTGACAATGTAATGCCAACCAGAGCCAGTCTAATTGATGGTATTGGTCGTTCCTCCTAATCGTTAAAAATTAAAGGAAAATTGCACTGAAACTGGAACAATTACAAGGTCGGAGAACAAACAATCGATGAAATGTCTTATGTAACTTGTTTACAATGAATTTTCAAACATGCACGTGTCTTATTTAGTCTATTTCACCCCTCGGACAGGCTTCATTTTAGAGCACGGAAAGTGTTGGTATACTGGGAAGGACTGAATTTTTCAACCTTTTTCGTTTTTCTCAACAATGCCTTTCTAAAATCTTTTTCTGCAAGGCCAGAACTTGTTTAGAAAAGGGTCAGTTCTCAAACCAGTAGACATCATTCTTTAAACTTGAATTATGCTTGGCTAAATAGCTTTCCTGGAAACCTTGTTAGTTTGTTCTTGGTTGTATTGCTGGAACACAGCGTGGAAATATCAAAGTATTCACGAAATCCTCCCAAACTATCCATTTTTTTAAACTTGACAAATATTATCTAGGTCGAATGCTTTCTAAATTGCAAAACAAATTTGATTTGGCCCAAAGCTCTTGTTGCCTTGTCATGGCGAAAAAAGATGAAAAAAAAAAAAAAACCGATATAATATCTTGTATAACGTTGGTGGGAAGTCAAAACCTCGTAAAAGCTGGAGTTACGAGGTTTTGATTTCCCGCCGACGATAAGTTGTTTACTACAAGAAAATGGGAAAAAAGGCATAATAGGACGTAAATCATATATGGGGTGAATAATTGGATCAGCTAATTGGAGTGTAATATTTACTTTTCTTTACGATTCAACAGGACATTGACGTCGACAAAAACAATTAGTGGCGTTCTTTGTGATTTGGCACGTCTAGTCCTTTCATAACAAATTTCTTACAGACGATTCCTTTTACACACTAACCTTTACACTGTTGATCCCAGTATTTTAACGATTTTGGCAGGCAGCATAGTACATCAGAGCCGTGTTCTTTAGAGCGAGATTTCTTGAGATATCTCGAGATTTCTTAAGATGATTTAGGATAAAGCGCTCTTTTGAGCAAGATTTTTAAGACGATCACTGCGAGCCGCCATTGCTCTATACTTCTTTCGGAACCCCTCGGTAAATTCTGTAGAATCTATATGGGAGAGAATTGACCGAGTTGTTCCGAATGCTCCATGATTCATAAACCGCGGAGTTCCGAATGCTCCAACCTCATACAAATGACGTCATGATGACGTCATTTATATGAAGTATGGATCATTCGGAACACCTCGCTTATAATCTTGATACCAAAGACGCTGTATCAAAAACATCTTAAGAAATCTTAAAAAATCTCGCTCTGAAGAACGCGCCTCAGTATGTGCGTCCGACCAGTCTTGTCATATTGTATATTGCATGTTGGTGTTTATTCTAATGGTTCTTTTGCAATTCATAAACACAGTTTTCTAACGTCTGACAGGATTGTTGGCCTTTCCTTTCAACGTTTTCAAAAGTTTCCACATATCAAGTCAAAGCAGAGAGTTTTTTTGAAGATTTAATATCAAAATTAATACTAGCCACCACTCTGTGCGTCAGACTGTTGTTTTCAGAAGGCATACCCAAGTATTCGTCAAAAGCCTGTCATACTAATTTACGTAGAAGGTTTTTTAATACCTCTTATTTATAGAATAAATCAAATTGAATAAAAATCCAGAAAATATAACGGTATGTAGCCAGTGTATAAGGGACACTTATACATGTACTATTTTATCGTAGAAGCTGCGACGTGGTACAGTGTTCGCTTAGGAACAACAAGAACAAGAGTTTATTATAAATTAGGTTTGGACACAGCCGTCCATCACCGTCAAACAAGATTACAAATACATGCAAAAATGTCATATTCAATACAAATATTTACAAAATGTTCTATGACTTAGGGACAGAGAGGTCCCGAGATCGAAATCCACGAGGAGTCGATATCTATTTACGGGTTACATACGGTTATCAGCAGTTTCTTCTTTTGTCTCAATGTTTTCCCAAACCGTTTCTAATTAGGGACGTCAAAACCAGGTCTTGTTTGGGAGAGGGTTAAGAGAACATTCTACCATTTTAAAAATGATTACAGAATGCTATTTTTCTTCTTGTGTGTTGTTGTTGTTGTTGTAGATGCTTTTGTTGTTTCGGGGTATAAAGTTAATATCTCTGACAGAAGTCTTTGGAAAAGTGCTAAACATATACTACACGTTACAACCAGTCTTTTTGTATTGAAGGTAGTTAATCCCTAATGAGACTCGTGCGACGTCGTTAACATTCGTTAGGTAGGCTATCCGAAACTATTCGGACGACGTTGTAAACATTCGGTGGTGCATCTAGCGTTGCATCGTCGAATGTTTAACGACGTCACCCGCATGTATCGTTTTCGGCGACTGGTAAAAAGCTAAAGCCTTAGGCCTACATTGCCTTCATTGTACAAAATTTAATATCTAAACTTCAATTTTTATTTGACGCTAAACTTCAATTTTTATTTGACGGTCTATAATACGATAATTGAATAATCTGGCATTGCGTCAAATCAAAATCGGTAGATAAGGTCTGAAGAATGTACAAAATACTATCAACTTTCACATAGGTCAATATTTATGTCCTCTATAATTCCATTGACGTGAAATAGATAGGTTAAGTGGAGAAATTTGATAGCTTGTTTACAACTTTTTCTTTATCCTTTTTCTCAAACAAGCGATAGATTTGACAATTCTTAACATTGCTGGTTAAGAAACCCTTGACGGAAAAGAAGAAAATGCTGCTCCCAGCATTTTCTCCTTTTCCCTCAAGAATTTCTGTAGTAGATATTTTAATTGTAGATATTCTTGTATTCGGCAGTATTTATGCAGTCGTCTGTAACACCTGTCAATTGGAACAGTCTAAAATTTTGTCGTTTTGGGAAGGGATAAACCTATTATATTTTATGCTCGTTCTCGTGTTCAGCAAGCATGGGTTTAGTTCAAAACTGTTTCAAGTGCGTACGCAGTTATTATATACTTACGATAGTTTTGCACACAACGTTTTATATTGTGTTTTCTCAAGACCCCCGCAACCGTTTAAACTCCTACCGGGAAAACTAATGTGAAACTTAAAACAGACAAACAAGATAAATGCAGGAAGTGTTAGAAATAAGGTAATACCAACATGGTTGCCCTCCTCAACGAAATTGGTCTATCAAATGTATCGCTGCTTTCAAAGAAAACCTCATAACTACAGCTTAAAACAAGCTGTAGTTACGTGGTTTTCATTGAAAAGTGACGATACGCTATATTAATTAACCCTTTCCCAAACAGGACCTGGATTTGACGTCCCTATAAGAAATGGCTTGGGAAAGTATTGAAACAATTAAGGATGAAGTTGTTGATAATCATTAATTTCTCCCTTTATCTCAATATCCGCTCTGCTATGTCATACACAAATTCTTCCTTCATCGACAACCTTTTTGTAATCTGTTACAGCTTTCGAACTGAACTTCTATACTATTTTGTAGTTTGGGAAAGGGTTAAAATAGACCCATTTGCCACCGCGTAGTTTTTCTCAAAAGTTTCGATGGAACCTAAAAACTCAGCTTTATTGATGTTACCAATAGTCTACCTACCAATTCCGAAAAAGTGGCTAGAAAACATTTTCGTAGGCATTTTTGAACATGGAGTTTTGATGTATTATTTGCAAAGTATAAGGCTTGCCTGATTTGATTAGACCGGTAGTCGCCTCCAGTCGGCCGTATTAAGGTCACAAAACAAGGTCAAAGGTCATTGAGTGCAAAATTCACCTAAGCCCCCTTTAAATGAGTATAACTCTGTCAATTATATGTATAAATGCACGAAAATGGTTTTAAATGAAAGCCAAATAAATTATCTTGCATATGAAATATAGTTTTTGATACTTTTCTCATTTGCACATTAATTGATATTTGGCGAAATGTAAAAAGAGGCCAAAAATGTGCAGAATTTGAACGTTGTGTAAATGAAAATCATGCTGCATAAGGAATATTATTGCGATTTCAATTACACAAACGCGCTGAAAAATTTCTATAAACCCTAAGCAAAAATTTAAAATCACATTTGGTAGTAAAAAGTCACTATTTCTAAATGTAGGTACAGCTCAAAGTCAGCTGGGGTCAATATTTGTATCGATCGTTGCTTTTATACAGTGTACATGGCATTTCAACAGTATTGATGGAACTAAAATGATATCATTACATTTGTCTGTATATTGACTCTAAATATATTATATAAGTATATACCTGCGAAAATAACATTTACAACAATGGCTTTCACGGTGTAAATGTTAAAAAAGTGAGTAAAAGTTACCCCACCCACTCAAATAACCTGGGAAATTGGTACAATTTACTTTGGCGCCCAAAACAGTTCAAGTAATGTAATGAATAAACATTAACAATCTAGAACAGTTCGTTTATGGTATAAAAAGAAAAAAATCACAAGTTCGGAAATGGTTGACAAGGTTATACGAAGAACACATAGGCCTGTACATACATGTTTGGACTTACTACGCCTCGCCACCTATAAATTCTGATCGGTTACTGTACACTCATAGGCCTCAGATTGGAAAGACTTGAGACATAACTACAATTCAGTAGACACAGAAAAGCTTATTCAATAAATAGAAAAGATGATTGGCACGGTAAATTGTTACGTTCACGCCCGTAGGAACAGGGGGCTAGTGGGGGGGGGGGGGCCTTAGCTCCCCCTCCAAAAATGGCAAAAAATGCCGATTTTTCCTTATTTTACACCGAAATTTTAGAGAAAATCAAATTTAGCCCCTCTAATATTCAGAAACAGGGGCTTCAGCCCCTCAAATATAAAATTGCTTCTTACGGGCCTGACGTGTACATGCAGAAGTAGCAAAAATGGCATTTTCTATTTATTGAAAATCGAAAGCCCTTTTGGTCAAACTAAACAATAATTTCTGATTTCATAGGAACTGAAAAAGTAAGTCAATTTCGACAACGTGATATGCGATTAACTACTTGTATCTTCATATTTTTTCTTAACTTCAGAGCGTGTATATAGATCAAAAGCACAGAGTGTGAGTAAACACCAAAATTCTAAAATATACAAGTGAGATCTTCAATATTTTAGGCAGTTTCAGTGAAAATCAGTAGAAAAATGATATATCATATGGAATCAGTACTGTTAATGATACATTAAAGCAACATCCGGCATTCATTTCTTTCTAGCAATGTGCTATCTTGAAACAGTTGAGCCGGGCACAGGGTAGAAAAATATAGAAACTGGTGGATTTTTCACAATAAGTGGTATTTTACAAAATCAATTTTGATAGCCGTGTCAAAATTAAGATTCAAAACAGCTTTTAAGTAGGTGGGCCCGGGGTAATTCTTGTACTAGTAAATCCCACAATTCAATGACATAGTTTGACAAGATTCGAGTGGCTAGAACCTTCCTTCCATAGGCCTACACATTTCACAAATGAAAAAAACTTTTACGGATAAGCCGGACGATCGTCCTTTTATAATCCAGGCACATCCGACAGCTGTTTCCACGATGAACCATTCTTTTAAAAGCAATATATTCTGTTTCGATGGACAATTGACGGAAAGTACGTTCACAAGAACCATTGAAATTATTTGCCAAATGTGTTGAAGAGCAATTGCCTGTAGTTTATGACGAGTCATCTTCTTTTTGCAACCATCAAACTCTGGATGAAGACATCCAGAGATGCGGGAAGGGGGGTGATTAAGATAAGAATTGATTAAATGACTGCTACTGTGGAGGACTTCTTTAGATCAAGTATAAACAATTGGCAAAATAGATGGAAAAATAGCATAGTATGGAGTTCGAAGAAGTCTAAGTGGAAAACAAAACAAAAAAAAAAAAAACTAACACAAATATCTGGTTCTGTCTACTAGTATGCGATGCTAAAAACGTTTTGACCCCCTTAACACACAATGGCAGAATCATGGTATATACTGTATGTTACAGTGCATACACTTTGACGTATTTTTAATCTGTGAAAGCTTTTGATAACATTGTTTGAATATGTCTAAATGTGATACTGTATCATAAAAGCGAGAAAGTAGGACCGGTTTTTACTGGACTACCCGTTCTCGAAGTGTGACGAAAATGGTTCTTCAACTAAATCTAATTTGCTAAACATGAACACAGACTAGTCAATTTACACATTAAAACAGACCAGATGTAGTCTATGTACAGGTACCACTTTGTGTGTAGCCTGGGTCTAGTCGTCGGTAATATACAATGATATGGATATGATTCAAAGACATCGATATATGTAAAATTGTGGCACCTGTGAACAGGAGTAGAGGAGCAGCAAGACATTGTTAGACTTGAATCCAGGCTAAGTTGCATGGTGCACAGCATTATCTCGGGAGAATACCCAGAGTTCATTTTAAAGATTTCAGAGATCATGAAACTGAACTGCCATGCGATTCTAGATTTTTAACGTACTCCGACCCTTCAAAAAAGATGTCTCCCTAAAAGCGTTGTCAAATCTGGCAGATGATTTAGGTAGTCGACCCATTATTAGATACCAAACACTTTGTGTAATTTTCCTCCATCTTCAGCGTGTCCCGTTACAATGCAAGTCGACAAGGGGATCCGAATTTTAAAAATCTGGATATCCTTGTCAATTAGCCATGTCACTGATGACGCCAAAGATGCACGATATTTGGCATCTATTGACGAATGAAACATACCACAATAGTTATGTGACGCAAATAATTATCCAAGAATAACTGATATGATCAAGCCTTCATCAATTAGACCTTCTGAAACAATACCTGTTGTTGAGCCTAGCTGTTGAGGGAATAGAAGAGCATGCTCATTTCTTAAGTTCTTTCCCATGGGTGCATTCCCAGAAAAAATGTAATTACGTCTCTGATTCTACCAATTAGTCCAGGGTTTTGTGCCCTTAAACTTCACAAATTTTATGGATGTGTATGCTGAGAATCTCTTGTATCGACAAATATTAAGATTTCCAAGCAAATGATGGACTCTGTGTGTGTTGTCATAGGATTAAGGTATAATTTTGATATGAAAGCAAGCGATTTCTGCACTATTGAAATACAAAAGTCATTTTTTTGACTTTTATTTATTTCGGCATGCTGCACAAAAGAGTTCCTTTGCGCCAACTCCACAACCCATTAGTTCTTAACTAACATAGTAAGAATTAGCTAGCGATCGTTGTGTCTTTATAATCTGATAATCACCAATAACATGTAATGTTTAATTAAAGATTGAGTGATTTTCATAATTAGAGATAGGCCTGCAAACAGAATCATATTTAGTTCAATTTCTAAAACAATTAAAAGGTTATTGGTTACAAAATCAGAAAGACCCAAAGACTGAATCTCCTGTTGTCTCTAATGAAAGCATGTACATATCTAAGTAAATACATGTATTGATACGGTTACCTTCATGGGCACTTAAGACCTTTACAAATACCATAATCGCATACCAGAACTGCAGTCAGACTTATGATTGTGATATTTTTTCCATAAAATGGAATGATCCGTTCCTAATTACATTTTATAAACATGATCGAATGCTCTCGTAAGTCCACCATATGTAATCACCCAAATTGCAATAATGGAATTTAACGTTCGGTTTACAGAATGAAACTACACCATTTATTAATGACCGAAACGTGTTGAAAGATATTTATTCTTACCTTGAATGTCTTATGTTCGTAAGATAGTGAAATGGCTACTTTCAGCTGCTGATTATGCTTAATTTCTGTTTTATTTTGAGTCTTGTTTTTTTTAATTGCACTTTTTAATGACTAGGAATTCGTCAAAAGAGGCATAGATTTGACTTACTGATGTTGATATAAGCTATATATAGTTCTAATGCTGTATTATTAAAAGCAATTTTTTGCCAATGAAATTCTGATTATATTTTAGAAGAAAAAGCCATAAAAAAATCACGAAAATAATATTTTTAAAAAAGAATTTCCAATAAAACATCATAAAAATGTCGAGACTATCATTTGTGTGAAGTTCGTATTGCTACCCCAATGTTTGTGTTTTTTGTATTTTTTTTTTTTTTTTTTTTTTTTTTTTTTTTTTTGGAAAATTTACCCCACCCACTTTTAGCTATGGCTACAAGGGTAAGCTAATGACTAATTCTGTAAGCAAATATATATCAGTAAACAACAGATGTCTAGGCAATTTTTAAGTATAATGTCATTTATCCAAACATACCGTTGGTATTTTTTAGGATTTTTTTACTTTTCGAAAAAAGATATTTTTTGTGATTTTTTTGCCATTTTTTGCTTTATTTATCAAAATTTACAAATACACAAATTCGTAAGGTTACATATTGTTATTTTAAGTAACAGTACTAATCGTCAGCTTTATTTAGATACCAAAAGAATTGTTTTAGCTGAAGAAGTGTGTAAGTTATGGAGTATTTTAGGGAGCATGTGAGAATAATGTACCGAATGACCTTTGACCTAGTTTATTTAAACCAATATCGCCTGCTAGAGGCGACTACCGGGCAAGCCGTACGTACCATGCCTTGAAGATATCATTGGACCTGGTAGTCGCCCATGTTCAGAGAATGCCTACGAAAGTCACATTTTTTGACTTTGTAGGCAGACTACAAGAAAGTGGTACCACCATCTTCAGCTACGCTTCCTTGAACACAGCCACGACCCATCTGTACCGGAAACTGCATGTGACATACCCCGGTCGCTACCGGACAAAAAGTAGTTCCTGAAAAGATTCATTGAAACACATGCCAGCAGTGCACTAGTTGTCTGCCAGAGTTCAGAACCATATTTCATGCATCTGTCTATTGTACTGACACATAATCATTGCAACAAAAGGACAAAATCATTTTTTGACAGGAACTCATTATATTTTACGACCCGGAAGCAATTCCCGTTGCGGAGTGTCCCCAACAAAATTTTGGTTGTTTTTTTTAAGATGATTTGGGAAAAAACATTCTTCTAACCCCTGACGTATTTTCGTCTTCTCTGCTTCTCTGCTTCAAACCATTTTCTAATCGGTCCCATATTAAAATGGTTAACGTTATTAACCCATTACCACACAGTGACTCTTTTCGACTCCCTACAAGATAATGGCTTAGGAAAACATGGTGGCAAATGAAGAAATTGCTTGTCACAAGCAATTTCTTCATTTCCCACAATGTTTTCAATGTAAAAAGACCAACAAAATTAATGTAAATTTTAATTCACTTGAAATTGTAGTCTGCATCATCTTTGAATTTGGACTAGTCTAAAATTTTGCCGTTTGGTAATGGGTTAAAGATTTTCTACAACTGCTGTGTCGCGTGATTCACCCCAGTGTAATGATTAGACGTGAACAACTATGAAAGCGACATAAAACATAGAATGAAAATAAAGGTCACATCGCACCTATAACATCAAGGACTTTAATCATGTTTCATTACTTTCCATTGTACTCCAAATCTGCTAAAACAGTATTTTGAAAAAAACATTGACGTTGAACGGACCAAAGTTTAATTCGCTAAATAAATAAATAATGAAGATTAGACTTTACTTCAAGTTGAACTGGGTAACCTCAATACTATCCTAGTCTATTGTGTTAACTATTTTCTAGACAAAACATTTGTTTAAATAGCTTTTAGAGAACGCATGAGCTTCAGAGAATATTGACGAAAAAAGATGTTTAAAATGCTTATAGTCAGCATTTTCCTCACCACTCAGAGTTTCTGTCACGAATAAGTTGAGAATTGTAAAATCAGCATGATTAGGACTTAGCCTACCTATTTTTTCGTGTTAACATTTTCCGAAATAAGATCTTCTGTCCATACATCATACTAATTCATAAAACCTTGAAAAAAAAGAAGAACATGCTGATCACTTACATTTCATACTTTTCCCTTAGGGAGTTCTATATCAATCAAAGTGCTGGGAGCACTGTGTATATAACGAATGCTTTAACGTGTGAGCTATCTCGGCTTTCGATGACGATGTGCGTTTGGCTAATAAATCGCTCTGTCGCATCCTTTATACAATCAACCAAAGGCACTACTCACGATAAAACAATAAGTACCCACAACATAGCGTTTGGAAAATAAGAAATTCCGTCCGTTTGCAAAACTCATGTAATATTGTAACCAGCTAGTGACATTTTCGCGCATATCGCCACAATCATTGAGTATGCTTAGGCTCGCAAAAACAATTCCTCAGGCCCCTCTGAGGAGCTCTAACACGAGAACGAAACCGGTCAGGGATAGATGGAAAAGTCCAAGCAACTCTCTGAAGACCACCCAGACAAAAGCAAGTCTACAGGAGACTTGATATGGCTACCTAGTTACATGCTTCGAAAGACAGCCACAGAAAAACAAGTTCGATGTCTGCACAGAGAAAAGCATGTCTTCACCTTGAAGCATGCCTCCACAGACCAGCAAGGCGATTAGCTCGACTCTTCTGAGACTTGCTTCCTTGCATCTCACATACTGCCTTCTAAATAGGTAGAAGCATGTCACCAACGTCTATACAGGCAAACATCTGACACCACAGAGACCAACTTTTTTACTGCCATCAAAGGCGCATACGGTGCGTTTTAACATCTCGTCAAAATCCACAGAGTATTAGCTGAGAAATGAAACAAAACATACTTATGAGCGAACTATTTTTCAGTGTGAACGCTTCCCAAAAGTCACATGGGTTACCCACCGTGTAATAAGTATATTTCTTTCTTTCTTTTCCCATACATTCCAAAATCTCCTCTAACAGGAAAATAAAATCAGGCAATGTTTGGAATAAGGTAAACAGTATGGTTAAGATATTCCATTCCATCATTAGATACCAAACACTTCGTGCAACCTCGGGCGTCATCCGTCACAATGGAAATCGACGAGGCTATCCCTCGTCAATTTTCGTTACCATGGATGACGCCCAGAAATTGACGAGGGTATGGACTATCATCGCAAGTTCCGTTGCGACGGATGACGCTCGAAGTTGCAAGAAGTGTTTGGTATCTATTTCTAAAGGTGGATGGAATACCTTAATTTCTCCGTAAGTCAATGATTCATTTTATAAGTTGTCTAAAAAGTGACAAAAATGAGATAATGGTGATTAGTCCATACTTTTTTAAATCCTTCTAATCGGGTCTGTTTGTATAAACAAGGACTCGGGGCGACTTTTGACTCTATGATTCATAAAAGAATTGTCCATTGACAATTTTCTAATCCGTGTCTGTTTTTATTTCGGTGGTTTGGCACAAACCCTCTGCAAGTGAATCGTGCTTACGATTAAAATATATCGATCTCGATCAGCCTGTATATTGAGAAATAGTTCGCTTTGACTTAAACTTTTGCCAATTTACGGAGCACGGCCAAAAATGGCACGGGTACAAAATATTTTTGCCGCGATAAGGACGTAATGTGGACTCGAATTGTATGTTACCATTCCTTTACAGGACGGGTATTTTGAAACTATCTTTCGAATAGGGTTCGGTTTTCTCGTGTAAACAAATGTGTCATCGTCACGCCTCACTGGTCTTAAAATAGATTGGGAATCCTCTATCGTACAAATGTGGCTGTGAATCTCGGGAAGTTTTTCCACGTTCAACTTGCCGAAGATTTGTTGAGAAACATTATAATTCAGAAGGTTGCTGCACTGTCGTGTACTTTTTAAGATCGGTAACTATGAAATAACCAGTTGACAAGTAATGTTTACACATACGGTCCTGCCTTAGCTTCGTCGTGCCGCTCGTGCGTACTCGCTTACCCTTTCCAAAACGACAAAATGTCATGTTGAGCCAAATTGAAAAGTCTGCAGATGACAAAACGGATGTGAATACTTTTAGTGTTTTATGTCAGAGGAAATGTCGAGGCAAAAGAAGAATGATCATCAATATCCAAAGAAGTTATTCACACTCATTTTGTCTACTGTGCCGGTCTTTTCAATTTGGTCGATTATCATTTTCTTCTTTTGCCTCAATGTTTTTCCCAAGAATTTTCTGTTGATAACTCACAAAATAAGCAAGGTAGAGTTATGCTCCTTGTACGTTGCACTTCTCCTTGGTGAGATCTATCCACCCGCGAAGTTTCATGATCATAGCTACTTTACTTTCAGACTTTTCGATGTTTTTTTCTGATTAAGCTGCTGAGGAATCTCAAGAAAAAACGTTTGTCATTTCTGGTCTGTCTCCGTATCTGGAATCAATGTTGCATGTTGCGTATGCGCAATGTTTTGTAGTTTTATAGTTTTAGTTCCTGTCTGCATTATCTATGATCGACTAATATCTCGCTTGAAAATAATAATTTTTCGCTAACACTGTTGGTTTGAGGGAACCAATACATTTTCCCGGCATCTGTCAAAATTTTGTCCACTGAACGTCCGCACTATAAACAAGGATCAAGGTGAGCTCTGATTGGTCAATAATGTAATAATTTAGAATTATTTTGTTTATTAATGAGCCAATATTTTATTTCGTGGAAATCGCTGTCCTGGCTCATTTTCTCAGAAATGGCTTTTCATAAACATGTCATTTCAGGTACACAGTGTAACGACCATCACTACCAACAATAGATACAGTTTATTTGGCCTGGCAGATGGAATGTTTCTGAAAATATTGCACTTTTGTGCCGGAAAATGACCATTTTCTCTTGTCCCTGGAAAAAAATATCAATTTCCAACATGGTTTTCGATATGAAATAATCGGTAAAGATCGCATTTTTCTTCATTTCATTCATGTTTTATATCTCGCATTATTAATAGTGTCAGTCCTTTTTGAGAAAATAGAAATTCGACGAAGATTTTTGGCCATATATGTCTGTCCCTGGATTTTTGATACGAAATGTCCTCGCAATAACTTACATGTGCGTAATCAAAGTCTTTTTGATTAGATTTCCTTTAAATACAACCCAAACGGAGGTTGAAACACTCATCAAAGACACGATGTTTAAATGAAAACAAAGTAATACTTGGTTTCGAAGTTGCGAGGCAAATTAGGTAGGCCGTTGGCTGCGTAGACTTATTTTTTCGTTTTCTATGCAACGCGATCAACCACACTATATTGCTCAGATCTTAGAATCGTTTAGCTTTACTTATTCAGATATAGAATCATGTCGTTTACAGCATGCAACATATTTTCTCCCTAGTTATTCTTGTGTGTAATTTGGAGCGAATGGTCGCGGAATTCCTCGCAATAACGGTCCTCGCAATAACGACAGTTTTGTTACTGGGAGTACGAAAATCGTTACCGCAAAGACATAATAAGTTTTCTTATGTAATATGGACTTTTTGCCGAAGAGAAAAAGGTCTTGATGCATAATTGTCTCAAACTATAATAGGAAAGCGAAGTATTTCAGCAGAAAAAAATATAATTACTGTTACCAAACATGTGTACCGATCAGTTGTTACGGAGCGGACTTGGAATCGTTATTGCAAGGACTCCTTACACATTTATGGATTCTTGGTACCATGGATGAATGAATTTTATCACTAGTCTGATGGAGATATTTTGCAAACCACCTTGGAATCGTGTTTGAAGGATATAATTCTAGATTAATTGACAAGACTAATTCTAAATGATCGTTCTGAAATTACCTTTCCTCAATATCGGAGAGACATTATACACTTTTTCTTTTTAAGGCATGAATCTGTATATCTTTGATCCATGGGTTTTGAAGAAATTACTAAGTCATTTTTTGAAAGTGGTCATGGCAAAGTAGTTCCTGGTGCTATAGGGGTGCCGTGGAAAGACGTGTAGATTTTTTTTAAATTTTCAAGGCAATTTACATGCATTGATTCGAATCGTGCGTGTAATCTTGCAATCACAACATTTCATCCCGAAAAAAAAGATGGATTTTTTTGTCAAATATTATCTTATCTAGGTAAACAAGAAGTTAAGAAGAAAACATTTTCAAATTACTTTCTTTCTTTTTGTTTTGTTTTGATTTTTGGACAATCAGTTTTAGGACACTCAACGTCTTACAACCGTGTATCTAAATTATTATGTGAGCTATCTTCCAAAAAAAAAAGAAATAACAACAATAACAACAACAACAACAACAACAACAACAACCAATCATCTGCGTATATTGCTTAAAGGATCGAACCCAATCAGTATGCCAAGACTGTACAGTCAGACTATGGTCGAGATTTTTTCGCTCCTAAACGATTTACTATACCTTGAATGTTTTTTACTTGAATTTTCATTATGTTATTATTTTCCCAATGTGATATTTTATGGTTTGACGAGAAGGTTTAAGACATTCCATATTTTTTCTCTGTTTTTCGTCATATTTGTAATTGCTTAACTTTCTTCGGGTCTTCTCATTTTTTTTACAAAGAAGAAGGTTTTTACTTCCTAATTACGAACACTAAAGTAAGAGAAGTAAATACTGATTACCAGCTCTGACTCCGTTTCCCTTGATATCCAATTATCTATATTGTACACACAAGTTAGATTTTCATAAACATCATTTTTGTAGTCTTCAACAGCTTTCAAGTTGTATAATTTTTATGCTAGGTATCCACTGCCGATCAAATCAACTGGACCAAACCGAATCAAGCCATCGAGTACAGATCGAACTCGATCGCCATTTGTAATCGGGAATGGTCGTGGTAATCGAGCTTTATCCGCACCACTTTGTCATCTTTCTCTATTTGTTTATATATAAAAGAAATATTTGTGTAAGATTAGGTAAAAAAGTTGATCGAAAAGCGATCGTGTATTGATCGGAAAGGCGATCGACCACATCAGGAATCAATCAAAACTGGAGATCGAGTGTGATCGGATTAACATCTTTATATTGATCACATGGCCTTTTACTCATGTGGCTCCCAACCACATCTCGATCAACTCGATCTGTGCTTTATCTGTTCATTCGATCAAATAGAAGGTAGAGGTCGGGTTGGTCGAGTAGAGATCGAGAAAAGTCTTTAAGTCGGGAATAATGGGCGAATTTGAGCAGTCAGTGCGATCGATTTGACTTGATCAGCAATTGTAACATAGCATAAAATTTAACGTTTTTGAAAGGGTTTAACAAAGTGACTTTTACATTTAAATGTATGTATTTTTTACAATTGCTTTGATTTTAATATTGAAAGACCATATATAGGTCAATACAATGTAAGAAATGGAAAAATATTTAAATATAAGTCCTCACAGTAATGGTAAATGTCATTCCAATAACAAAGACTTTTTTATTACAAACTACAGCATGGTTCAATAAAAATTATGTATTTTGATGGTAAAATTGGTATGTTTTTTAACCTAATTATTTGAAGCTTGATAACAATAGTGAAATTAATTTCTTTCTCTTTATTTCATAAAATAGCGAATATTGTCCTTGCAATAACTAATATGTCCTCGATGTAACGATGCACTTTCAGCAAATTATTTCACAAAAAAGTGTTACGCTAACTTTATAGTGCCTGAAATACAAAGAGAATATTATTTTCTAGAGTTTAAAGTACATGCACATACATTTTGTCTTAGATAGAAGCTTTATTACATTTGACACAGACAACATTCTCTATTTAATTATGAAAATACAATACTACATTGAAAAAAAGCCAAACGAATCATTTTTGGAAATCGACTTGAACATAAGTCCTTCAGTCTGGATTCTTATTCTCAAAAAACATACTTTGAAATAATCTTAAAACTTGCAAATCGAATTTCTGAAAGAAAATCTGGTTGTTACAGCGAGGACATTTTATTGAGATCATAGATTTATGAAAGACGATCTCGAGTATTTCCATGTGCATCGGAATGTTCCTGTTAACGTTATTCATTACTTTAAAGGTAGTACTTTCATCCTGAACCAGAAATTCACAGAATAAATTGGAAATAAAAAGTGAACTTTTTTTGTCAGATTTCCACGAAAATAAATATTGGCTCTAATAAAATTTGATATTTTGTCAAACAATTGCAGTAATTTTTTTCAAGAATTTAGTACATTTTGGCAGTCCAAGAGCTATTTTTAGATGTAGGTGCATATTGTGAGAAGGCCAGTCCAAATGACTGTTGGCTGAGGGTCATGTCAAAAAGGGGCCAAAAAGTCAGTGATAAAAGGGTTCAACCCATATTAAAATTGATTGTTTTGGGTGTGTGAAGGATTGTTCTTGAATTTGAGGTATGACTCTACATTGTTGCATACTCATGGGCTGAGCTACATGCCTAAACGTTATAATGGTCGTCTATGGGAAAGCAATTAGTTCCCTCTAACCTAAAACGAAAAAAAAATGTCCGATTCATGACCGATAAACAAAATTTAAGACTGGTATCCGGCAAACCTTGTTGAGGGATTTCCCATCAGAAATCTATTTTTAGCACACGATCCCGCGAAAATTGTTCCTCATTTTAAAAGTGTGGTTGGGCACAAAAGAGAGAAATGGCTGATCATCAGCATTTCTCCCTTTCCCCAAAATCCTTCTCCATATACACTACTCAAAACTTATAAGTACTCCGACTATATTACAGAGCATATTTCCGGACTGGCATAACATATCTTAACCAAATTTGAAACATCTTCGCTTTAACCATATGACCACCATATATTGAATTTTCATCAACTTCACGACAAGATGAATTGAACAAGAAGCAGCTAACGGAGACCACTGTTGGTAGCAAAAATCACAAAGTCAATACCTTGTGCGTTCCTTGTTAGCTCACACAATAGCATGGCATCAGGAACGCATAGACATTTTGTAATTCCTGACAGATGTTGTAGGGATTTTTCTTTAAATATTTTAGAAGTCGATGTAAGGTTCTCTACGCTTGCTAAGCATGTGGCAGATCATCATCATACTGGACAGTAAATCGTTAAGTCTGTAAAACACTTTTTCACAATCAGCAAATTTAATACACCCTTGCCAACTGAACATTAACATGTTAATTGTGAGGTCATAGTGTTTGCGTCTTGTACATAGACATGATGAATTGAACCATTATCGGATAGTTCGGACGCTGAATGGTCTCCCATGAAGGCATATTGTATCCCTTGCTGTGACAGCCACTGAACGCCCCAGTTCACGTAGACGAGACACAACAATGTTATGGTCCTAATTCCGGCTTGATTTCCTATCACGTGGATGTCTTGGTAGGTTGGTAGCACTTCCGGTTTGTCTGTACTCGGCCACAAGTTGGTTGATAGCATTTGCATGTACATTTATTATACGGGTTGCATTTCTTTTGAAAAATGATACGAATGTAATAAGAATGTTGATGTTTGACAGTAATGAACGATATTTTGTATTTAATTTGTATAGAACGACTGGAAATGTGGGTATGACAATATTACCTACGCTCGAATCGCACCACCTTGTAAAACACCAGTTGTTATGGGTTGTTGTTGTAGAGATTTCCAACGCATTTTATGTTTTTATGTTTGGCACGTTGACCCATAAAGGAATAAATTATGAATTAAGCACGTGGGATTCATGTATGAAACACAGGAGGAATATTTCAATTTTCTATAGTAGACCGGAAATTATCATTTGCACAATAATTTTGCAAAATGAAAATGATATCGGTCAAGTAATTAAGTTAGGGAATAATAAGAAATATCGACTTTTGATATTCCTTTACCGGAGAACATTTTGCGCATAATAGAAAACGGAGTACTTATAAGTTTGGTTAAGTATATAATGGCGACATCATGTTTTGAGCTCTCGTGAGCTTTGACTGACTGTTACGATCATTGATCACAAAATCATGATGCACGTGCTATTCGCGCGTCATTGTGATCTGTCATAAGACAGTCGTTCTAAAAATAGAATCGATTGACGACAAAAGCATGCGTGCACGAAGTTTTCATGCAAAATACTGATTACCATCGATATGGTTTCGTTTTGACCTGTATCACCTATAATTAGTAAATGGATATATTTTTCATAGTTTGGCGGGAACCAGCAAATCGTTGGACCACTATATAATTAGCCTAATCGTTTTCTCCTTTTTACTCGGTCTTTTGTACAGCAGTTTTTAACAAAAAAAATATGACAAGGGACTATTCTGTGCTACTTGTAAGCACACACATTCAGTTTGGTATGAAGTCTTATATCGGATTTGTTTCACCCAAAAAGCGTAATTCCTTTCGCAATCAAAACCTGGTGCCCGTATTATCGTCCATCTTACGACAAACTCACCGTTATGATTCACAGGCCAAGTTGGTCATAGGATAATTGATGGTACGGTCGGGTACCGGGTTTTTACGTCCCATTCACAAAACCCCTCGAAATCATTGAGGGAAAGAAGAAAATGCCGACAATCTGCATTTTCTCGAATTCCCAAATATTTTATACTTCCCATTTAATCAGAATTTATTTGTGAAGTTTTCATTGAAATTCATCTTGTTGTCAGCATATCCTATATGTATTTTGACCACCCTAAAATTGTTGTATGGGAAAGAATGACAATGACTTTTGTGCTAAAAATAGACTGGGTTTACCGTTATGTATTTATAAACCGTCGGTGTTGTTGTTAAATCTCGAAACTACGGCTTGAATCAAACCGTAGTTACGAGAATTTATAACAGCATCATCGAAATACTAATTTTGTTTGTCGGAAATTACGCCACGTTTAACTGGATAAAGACTAGCCCGGATAGCTCAGTCGGTTACGTCGGAGCCTGTCAATCCAGGGGTCTCGAGGTCGAACCCCGGCTCGGCCAGTATCCATTCTGACATTTGACAAGTCATTTGTCTCTCACCAATGGGTGTGATTCATCTATGTGAGAGAGCAGCTGGAGGCTCGGTTTGGATATTGTGGTTGCACTGGTGCGAGAAATACCAGGAACCCACGGTTAGGTGCTCCAGCCGCCGCGATATGACCATAGAAGTTGAAAACAGCTAAAAACCCCAATAAATAAATTGACTGGATAAAGGCGTTCATCATTAGTTTAAGCGTCAAACTTCTAACGGTGGTCTTTTCTCTGGTTGATTTTCCAAGCTTTAAAATTTTTATGGGTCTAATAACGTTTGCACAAAGCAAATTATTTCCTTTTTATGTACCGGACTCTGTCCCGAACAATGCCTGGAACAGGCGTTTCCCACCATACACACATTTGGGAATCGTGAGAAAAAGACAACTTGGAGTATTTTGTATTCTCCATTTTCACCATGGGTATCTGTGTTTTCTCTATTTTAATCATATTAAGATCTATCGATTCAAGATATGATTATCTAAATCCGTCAGACATGTACCGATTAGTTTGCTCTGTATTTTTGTGTCATCTGGGGGAAAGAATTAATCCTGTTTTATTACACCAGTGGAGGCACAATGTTTAAAATTTAAAGAGATTTTTATGCTCAGGTAAGGAGCTTCCGAAATGTTGGTAAACGGCAATATAAAGGCGTATCTCTAACAAACTCCGATTTTGAGGCCCATTATACTGCTACGAAAAAGAAAGAGCATTTGCTTACAGGAAAATATTTTGTAGGCCTATTTATTCTGAAATATGCGATTTCATACACATCATGTCTCTATCAACATCTGTTTCGTCATTTGAAGCAGCTTTCATACGGTATCACCCTAATATTTTGTAGACCAATAACCCACCATTTTGGCAATTCGAAAAGCGGTGGCTTCATAATAAAACCTTTGAAACATCAACCAAAGATACTTACTGTTACTTACTGTTGATGCATTTGTCTCAAGAATAATCTGATAATGATAGATCCTAAAACGCCTCAAAAGAAGCTAAATATTGGTATATCTCCGTCCGTACGTCCATCCTACATACTAGTACATATTTAATACCGGTATTTTGTAAACGCAACTTTTACATTGATTTTATGGATTTGGATGAAATGTTTACAACTTTCGTTTATTCAGTTGAACTTAATTCAACCCATATTGTCAGGGTTTTCATTGCGGAGAGGGGAAAGGGGCTTAACGAAAAGGAAGTGACGTAGGCCTATACTGTGATTGTGACACCCTTGTTAACGCTTTGACTCTGTTTGACTCCCCACAAGAAAATGGCATTGGAAAACATTTTGGAAAATGAAGAAATTGCTTGTGACAAGCAATCTCTTCATTTCCCACAATGTTTTTTTTTACACAAAAAGACTAAAAAATGTGAAATAACATTCACTTTAAATCATCGTCTGCAACATCTTTGAATTTTGACAAGTATAAAATTTTGCCGTTTGGTAATGGGCTAAGGTACTCCACCCATTATTAATGGGGGACATTGGTCGGTTATCCGCCCTTGTTTTTATAGAGGGCGCTACAATCACAGCGGTCCTTTCACCGAACACTTCTTTCATCTTCGGCCTTCACACGTGGAAACGGACATTACCGATGGTATACACTCGTCATGGGATTTTCTCGTCATTTTCGGATGCCACGAATGACGTCCGACGTTGCACGAAGTGTTTTGATCGATATTTTTGATCAATTGGAGACTAAATTAAATAAGAATCGCAATATGATATCATGATTTTAAAGATCAAGATCACCGATCGAGTGTGGTTGATATTATCAATCATCGATAAGATATGGTCATGTGGATAATGCCTTAATGTGTCACCGTGATGAAGCATTATACATTATACACTATATTAGCCCAGATTGTTGTATTTGGTGTTTTTGATTGAAATAAATTATTGTTGGGCTTATCATTTTTTTTTAATTTTTTAGCGACCCGCAACTTTGTCTGGGTATTTAATTAACCCTTTCCCAGACAATACCTGGTTTTCACGGGCTGATATAAAAGGCTTTGGAAAACATTGAAACAAAAGAAGAAACTGCTGATAACCAGCAGTTTCTCCTTTTGTCTCAATATTTTCAGTGCCATATTTTACACAAATCCTATCTTTTATAACATCCATTTTTTTCATTTTGAAGTGGATCGCCCTAAAATTTTCTCGTTTGGGAAAGGGTTAATGTCACAGCCGTTAGCCGTCGGTTATGTATATCTTATATGAGACAGAGCCTCGCATGTGAGTTGATATCGGACTGCAATTGATCATGGGAGCCAATGTAGGGCCGATTAAGCAAAGAAAATATTGAGGAAAAGAGAGAAATTGTTGATTAACCACAATTCCGTCTTATGTCTCCTTTTCCCTTAGTCAAACACGGTCGTGTTTTGGGAAAGGGTTAATCAATGATAAAGACGTTTATGTTACTCTGCAATGATAACGATCTATGATTCATAATTACGGTTAGGAGGATATATAATTCATTAATTAGTCATTATTTTGTAATCATTATCATTGTTTTTGAAACGATAGCATATTTGAAATAATGTGTCTTGTCATTCAATCATTTATACTTGGTTCAGACAGGCATTGGGGACAAGGCAGAAACAATTTGGCAAAATTGATGGAAATAGAGAAAATGTTGACGATCAGCAATGTGCCTTTTTGTAATTATTCTCTTAATATTTCATTCTAGAGAAAAGAACGTATTACCGTAGAGCCTTTTTGTTGACTGAAATTACTTAAAATGCGTTTTTTCGTAGAGCCAAAATGTAATGTCGTTTGGAAAATGGTTAATAATCACGTAATGACAAACTGCCGAATCACATCAAAAATGGTTACCAGTGAGAATATCCAGGCCCAAAGGAAGTCAAATTGTAGGGGGGTATTTTTTTCAATGTGGAGTAGTATTAATTGATAAAACCAGTTAGAGGTCACAGAGTCTGTATCATCCAAATGACTGCTACCTAGCCATGTCCATATAAATAATACCAACAATTTTCATTAAATAAAAGATCATTGAAGAAATCTTAAGAACGCATTAAAATGAATCTTATCTAATATGTAATAGTTTCAGAGAAGACATTCATATCAGTTTACCCCTTGTTCCTCATGATGCTGATAAGCCCCTCCAGAAATATGTTTTCCGCATGATCAGAAGTTCTTGAAAAATCTAATGGAGACCCACTAAAGGAACAGTCTTGCCAAGAAACATTAATACCCGTATGTTATGGTGCAAAAATAATTACTATTAAGTTTCAATAGTGCTGATACGCACTGATAAACATTCCTGGTAGAAATATAAAAAGGACCCTTGACCTAAATTGAAAGGTGTTGTAGATGGCAAACATGCAAAGTGGGGTTGATAATGATAGGATTGTAAAATCATTGTTTACAATACAGCACAGAAACTATTTTGATAAAAGAAAAAATGCTGCTTAACAGCATTATCTTTTTGCCTCAACATTTTTCTGAGCATTTCTACTACTGACATCAAAACCTTGTCCTGTTCCCAAAAGGATTAAGCATGAAATTGTTCTCCCGAAAGACATGAAACCAGACATTTTTTAAAACCAATAATTTATCATCATTTATATAACAATATCAATATCACAATCAATCAGGAAATCACTTTAACATGAGGCAAGTGTTTTAGGGAGTTCCTGAATTCAGCCAGATTTAAAACAGCCGACTTTTCTGATTGGTTGACATCATTCTGGTATTTGATTGGTTGATTTGGGTCACTGTATATGGTCCCATTAGAGCCAACAACCTGTAAAATACATGTATACATATCTTATTACCAAACAGCAAATTTTAGGCTTGTCCAAATTCACAGAGGTTGCAGAAGACAATTTAAAGTGAAGGAAATATTAAGGTTTTGTTCTTTCTTGGTAGAAAACATTGTGGGCAATGAAGAATTTGCTTTCCACAAGGAATTTCTTCATTTTCAATGATGTTTTCCAAAACCTTTAGCATGTGGTAAGTCAAAAAGGGTCATTCTGTGAGAATGGGAACATACAAACTTATCCTTACATCGACATTTACTAGAGTTCCTGTTTTATTTCAAGCAAGCAGATTGATATGTGACACTGATCTTGGTACCAAACCCATTACCAGAAGGCAAAATTTCAGACTGATCTACATTCAAAAATGTTACAGATGACAATATCAATTGAACAAAATTTTACATTTTTCAGTCTATTTGAGTAGAAAACATTGTGCAAAATGAAGAAATTGCTTGTCACATGTAATCTCTGTATTTTCCTTGAAGTTTTCTGAAGCCTTTATAACTTTATTTTGTGGGATGTCAAAAAAGTGTCACTTTGTGGTAATGGTTTAAATCAGGCTGATTTTTACTTCAACTACAAACCTGTACACTTAGCTTCCTCTGGTTTTCCCCTAAATATTCTGATGTAAACCAATCCACCAGACCATCCTTGGTCAGAGTCTTGAGCACCAGTATCTGCAGATATAATCAAAGGAATTAACTTATGCTTTTATAATAACATTATACAAATGAGTCGGGATCTGGAAAAAGGTCCCTTAAGGCTTTTAAGCCCAACATGGGTCCAGATCAGCCTGCATATACACACAGTCTGACCAGGAACCATGTTGTTCTCAAATAGCTTCGTCATTATCTGTAGCAAACTTAGGACAGTAACATTGATCCAGGTCAGAGTGCACCTAGGCACAGCCTGATCTTGAAACATGACTGTCTCAAATGCGACAAGGGACGTTTTTCCAAATCCCGGCTCATATGTAAAGCATCACATCAATAAGAGATTTATAATGATTTACTGTAAGATTCAACCCTTGACAAGTTTTGTAGAAAATAATGGCTGTAAGAATTAACCAATTACCATAAAGCAAATTTTTCAGACTTGTCTAAATTAAAAAAATTGCAGACGACAATAACAAAATGATTGTTTTGTCTTTCTAGGTGGAAAACATTGTGAAAATGAACAAATTGCTTTTTCATTTTCCACAATATTTTCTAAAGCCTTTATCTTATGGGCAATCTAAAAGCATCAATGTGTATGAATATGTTAAAGCATATCACTCCTTGAAGTTAACTTATCTTCCAAAATGGCAAAAAAATTGGTCTGCTTAAATTTGAAAGCTGCTGAAGCCGACCAAATAGAAGTTGATAAAGATCAAATTTGTGCAAAATAGTGAGAAACAAGATGTGTTTGTGGAACACTAATGCCCCCCCCCCCCCCCCCCCCCCAAGGCCAATGTTAAGTTTTTATGTTAAACAGACAATGGTAAAATAATATGCCCGGATCTTTTGATACAGGGGTATACAATTGTTTTTCATCATTCAAACCCAGACCTTTTCTATTAGGCACTGTAATGTTGTTAGGGAAAGCATAAAATATGGTAGTTTAACCTGAATTAATTTGTAATTTTGAAAGTAACAACTACTTTCATGAAAGCACTTAGGATGTATTTGTGTCTTACAAATGTCTTACAACACAATCAGGACTAAATTCATACATCAACGCCAAAGCACAGATTCCCATTTCTTTATTAGTGTTTCAATGTAAAAAGTTCCAATAAGTTGGAAGGTAATAACTTCTTATTAGATAGCATAATTTTGTATTCTGTCCATTGTATAGAAGAATGATGTTATCCTTTCAAAACATTCTAATGCTTGAAGTCACCAATAGAGAACACAACCAAGAAATAGACCTCAAAGACAAAAGCCTAGTACCAGCTTCTACGGACAGAAATTAATTTTTTCTCTGACCATTTCCTCTTGCAACCTCATTTCATTTTTTATCACTATAGCTCACCTCTTTCTGATATCTGTCAAACAAGTATGTCCTTTCATGTATTTCTCTCCAGTATTTAGATGCCTCCTGTTCTAACTGGGTATCTTCTACTTTCTTTTGTGTTATAACTGTATCTATCTATAATTATATATAACAACATATATAACAACATATATAACATAAACAAGTATGTCTTCTCGTGTATCTCGCTCCAGTATTTAGATGCCTCCTGTTCTAACTGGGTATCTTCTACTTTCTTCTGTTTTATCACTGTATCTATCTATAATTGTATATAACAACGTATATAACAACATATATAACATAAACAAGTATGTCTTCTCATGTATTTCTCTCCAGTATTTAGATGCCTCCTGTTCTAACTGGGTATCTTCTACTTTCTTCTGTGTTATAACTGTGTCTATCTATAATGGTTAGAAACACACTTTATCATTATCTCTATCATAATGTACATGTGTTATTGTCAAAATATCTGTCTAAACCAAATTAAACATTGCAGATAGCCTTTGATTTAGCTTAACCCTTTCCCAAACAAGACCTGGTTTTGATGTCCCTAGTAGAAAAGGCTTGGGAAAACATTGAGACAAAAGAAGAAACTGCTGATAACCAGCAGTTTCTCCTTTTGTCTCAATATTTTCTATGCCATATTTTACACAATCCTATCTTTAATAACAACCATTTTGTCATTTGTAGCAGTTTTTGAAGCGGATCAGCCTAAAATTATGTCGTCATGGCATATAATATATAAATATTATGATGTAATAAGTCTGACTTATGATCTCAGAATAACTTGAAAGTATTATTTTATGTTTCCATTCATGTGATCATATCATTAAGTAATTAATTTATTTATTTAATTTTTGTCAATTTTCGAAAGCTAGTCTTCCTATGTCATGCAATATTGTATATGTAAGGACCACAATGGAAACAAGGGTTTATATTTAACTCTTTTTTGTGTTATCCTTCACATATAATGTTGATTGATATGGCCTTATTATTAACATACATGCCTTGTTATCTGTTTTTTATGTATGTTTTATGATTGCTTGCCATGTGAATTGTAACATTTTATGTGTAATAAATTCTATCTAGGGTTAAAACATTTAGCTAAAACATTGAAATTGATAAAGGTTTACAAGGAGTATGTGATAAGAGAAACAAGATGTGTTTGTGGAACACGCATGCCCTCAAAATGGCTCTATAGGAGAAAAGGTCAATGTAAAGTTTTCGTGATAATTCTTGGAAAGACAGACAGACAGGATGGACAGATGTAGACAGATGGTCAATAGTAAAACAATATGCCACCAAATATTTTCATATGGTGGCATAAAAAGTTTCTTACCAGCATTTAATTCTTTTCTCGTTACACTTGTTACAAAACCAGACATCAATTGTTGTTCCCATTAAAATATGCATTGGGAAGTATTGAGGCAACAGAAAGTATTACTGAATATGATTTCTCCTTTTGCAAAAATATGTCCAATGATACAATATACAGCGATTCTATCCAAATCAACATCCATTATACTATCTGCAACAGCTTTCTAATTGGATCAGTCTAATATTTTGCAAATTGGAAAAGGGTTAAAAATAATTTATGGAAGGAGAAGATGCTAGTAACCAGAATTTCACACCTGTCTCAATACAGTAGAATTTTGTATGTGTTTTGTTTTAAATGTTGTTTTAAATGTCTTAACCCTTTCCCAAACGACAAACTTTGAGTATGCTCATATTGAAACTAGAAAGACCTGAAGGTCTTGAGTCGCTCCACAGGCCTGAATTTCTTGTGGTTTACTATAAAAAAAATTGACAAATTTATCTAAATGCTTAAACTGATATATTTTTAAATTCTTGTGATTCTTAGAGCAGAAACAAAGTAAAGAGAAGCAATTATGTGGTCCAAGCGAAAAGAAGGTAAATGATTGACTAATATTTTGGAGATTTTTAGAGTGATGATAAAGTTGAAAACTGTCATTATGCCAAATTCAAGGGCACATAATTCAATATGTGAGTTAATACCTGTGGTAGACTAAGGGAAGTAACTTTTGATATGAGCAATTTAAAGTTCAGTAAGAGTTGTTTTTCTTTATGATAATTAGTTCAAGAAGTGCATGTAACATAGTGGTCATGAAAATAAAGACATTCTGATCTAAAAATATGATTTTGACTTGATAATTTATGTCTTGAACACCACAATAATCAAGCTGAATATTAAACTTGAGCAAGATCTTATGGTCTGTCCAAATTTTGTCAGTCTTAATCTATATATGTGGCCACAAAAGTGAAAAAAGTGTTGAAAACTGAAATTTTGTCAATTTCTAGGGCCCATAACTCACTTTGTAGCAATGCAATCATCCTGAAAATTACACAAAAGCAAGATCTTGTTGTCAACAAGATTCTCTCCAAATATCATCTTGATTGGTTAACAATTATGGTTGTTAGAGTGAAAATAAAGTCGAAAATGGAAATTTTGTCAAATTCAAGGGCACATAACTCATGATGTAAAATTCCGATCTAGCTGAAAATTAAAGCCAGGCAGGATATCATGCTTATATATATTCTGTCGAAGTTTTGTTTTGATTGGTTAATATTTGTAGATTTTAGAGTAAAAATAAGGTCAAAACCAGCTTTTTTTGATGTTCAAGGGCAGATAACTCAAGTTATTCTGGTTCAATCCTAACTCTTTGTAGGAATCTGAGAGAGGGTCACCCAAGGATCATTCCTGTGAAGTTTGGTTGAAATCCGTCCAGTAGTTTCTGAGGAGAAGATTTTTAAAGAAAAAGTTTACAGACGCACGGACGGACGGACGGACGCACGACGGACACACCGCCATGACAATAGCCCGCTGGCCTGAAAGGCCAGTGGAGCTTAAAATGCTGTTGCAGACAATACAATGGATATTGATAAAGATATGACTTATCGTCGGTGCTATGACAAAATTGCGTAACAAATTAGTTACGCAATTTTGTCAATTTTCGTTTATAAATGCTTTCTACTAAGTATGTAGGAGCGCATATTCTGTCAAAACAGCGTTTCTCTACACCTATTAGAACCATTTCAATCATCATGTGACAAAATTATGTAACTCGATTTAGCTGACAAAAATGTGTTATACGTAGACAAATTATTTACACGAGAGTAATAAAAGGCTGAGAAATGGCATTCTCCTCTGTATTTCTTCTACTTTGACCAATAAATGGACCGTTAGTTATGTTCAATTACCTGATTTTACCTTAAAGAAGCTGAATTGTTCATGTAGTTATTGAGTTACGCAATTTTGTCAGCACATTTTTTAAAACGGTAAAAAGTACTCAAAACGTTTTTGGCTCTCCTGAAAAAAATGGTTTTCAAGCAAAATTTCTATTACGCAATTTTGTCATAGCACCGATGTTATGTACAATACAGCATAGAAAATATTGAGGCAAAAGGAGAACAATCATGCTAATTATTAGCATATTCTTCTTTTGCCTTAATGTTTTCCCAAGCCTTTGCTATTACAGACATCAAAACCAGGTCTTGTTTTTGAAAGGTTTAACCCTTTCCCTAACAAGACCAAGTTTTAATGTCCCTGATAGAATAGGCTTTGGAAAACATTTAGGCAAAAGAAGAAAATGCTGATAACCAGCATTTTCTCCTTTTGCCTAAATATTTTGTTGGCTTTATTGTACACAAATCCCTTCTTTATCAGCATAAATTTCGTCATCTTCAGCACCTTCCAAATTAGAACACCCTAACATTTTGTCATTTGGGAAAGGTTTAAAGGGACAATAAGCTCACCAGATTATCAAATTCTTCTTGTGTCATTTTCTCCAGTATCTCCTTCATTTCCAACATAAAGCTCTCTATCTGATCATCTACATACTTCATACTGTATAAGACACAATACAATATAGTTATTTGTAAAGCTGTAAAGTGTACCAAATAAAGCAAAGCGATGACTAATAATTATAAGTAATTTAATTCTAAAACAACAACAATGATTGGCATAACACTGCTGTTAATCACATTATTGGTTCGCCAATTAAAATGGTTCTTTCAATAAAATATTTCTTCATATCTTATAAATCTCTGAAATTGCTATCTTATCTATGTAAAAACAATTTTAACACCATGGAAGGGAAATTGTAACAAATTCTTCAGCTGACGTTCAAACAAGAGCTTTATAGCGCAGCATATACATGGGAGGACACTGGACATTGTTTAATTCAAGGCCACATAATACAAGAACAGTAAGTTATCTGAATTTTTAAAACAGCATGCACAACTAGACATCATAGAAATTCTTTGTAGCAAATTTGATATTTGGATTGGAACTGTAGGACTTGCATACACAAGACAGATAGACAGGCAGATGGACAGATGACTGGGCCATGGCATGATAAAATCCTTCAGGTCACTGAGGCATTTAAAAAGGTTCACAGACAATTAAGATCTCATTAAGAAGCTTACCTAAACTTATCAGCCTGATACTCAATGTTGATACTGAGACCAATCACCCCCTCTGTTTCATGATTCATGCTCCAAACACTGTAACCTAACTGTTGTTTTGTCCTCAGTCTGTCAAAACACGGCTCCTTCATTCTGGTCTTAAATTATACAAACACATATGTGACCCGTCACGCTAAAAGGGACCTTATCTGAACTCCAAAAATCCAAATTTTGACAAACTTGTCAGATTCAGCACAGGTCAACCAGATCCTGTATGCGAAAAATGAACATATAGTAATATAGGGAAAACATTCCGGATATAGAAAATTGCATAAAAATGAAAAATATCGGCCCTAGTCTGGCTGCGCGGACTGCGCAGACTGACTAGGGTCGATATTTTTCACACACCCGATAAGGACCCTCTTAGCGTGACGGGTCACATATGGAAAATCGAGGACATGTGTACCAAAATACAAGCTTACACAGATATCAGCTATGAAAGGAACAGGGATAAAGTTATAACATAAATGTTTCTTTAAATAGTAACCTGGGTTGAACACATTCAAGTACACCTCTTGAAACTATTTTAATCATCAAATTGCAGTGATTTACAAAGTATCATTGTATAGTTTTCTTAGATCATGGTACAATGATTCAAACAATTATATCCAACAAATTCTTTAAACTATTTCCATACAATACTGAGATTTTACAGTCTCCCAAGAACAATGATTTCCTGATTCATAGAAGAGTTAATTCTTTGCAGAACCTAAAATTCTCTCCCTAATTGACATACCAGGAGAACTTGATTAAGACATGACTTGTGTAAGTTTCCTGGCTGACTGAGGTAGTAGTTCACTATACATGATGTGTTATCATCAGGGTTGTATCCATTCATCTGACAGTATGTTTTCTGTTGTGGTAATTCTAGGAGATTGTTCTGAAAGAAAGGTCACGGTTCAAGGTCACTTAACCTTTTCCCAAACAAGACCTGGTATTGACGCCCCTATTAGAAAAGGATTGTGAAAACATTGAAACAAAAGAAGAAACTGCTGATAAACAGCAGTTTCTCCTTTTGTCTCAATATTTTCTACGCCATGTTTTACACAAATTCTATCTTAAATACATGTACCTTCATGTTTGTCATTTGTGTCAGTTTTTGGAGTGGATAACCCTAATATTTTGCCGTTTGGTAAAGGGTTAATAGGTTATAGTTCAATAAACATATTATATCTATTTATCTGACAGTATGTCTTCTGTCTCGATAGTTCTAGGAGATTGTCCTGAAATAAAGGTCAAAGGTCAAGGTAACTCATTAAGCTTATACATGTAGATCGCTATAAATGAAGAGTTATCATCAGGGTTGTTTCAATTCATCTGACAATATGTCTTCTGTTTAGGTAGTTTTTGTTCTGAAATTAAGGTCAAAGGTCAAGGTCATTCATTAAAGTAAGAGTAGCATCTTAAGGTTGCAATCATATATTTTGCAGTGCATCATCCATTTGCCTGGTTCTAGTGTATTGTTCTAAAAGTATCTTAATAACATGTTGATAATCAACATATTCTCTTTTTCTCTCAAAGGTACAACCAACCAACTTCTTGTTTTTTAATGACAATGATTTTATCATCTGCAGCCTTATCAAAATTAAATAGCTTTGAAGATGTCTTGGAAAGGTTTAAAACTTTCCCAATAACAAATATTCTAGCTGTTCCAATTTGAAAGCTTCATCAGACAACGTAATGGATGTTTGATAAACATACAACTTGGATATAACTCAAGATAAATGACTTGGCAAGAGCATCAAAAGTTAATAGCAAGGATGTTCTGCCGTCATTTACTGTGAGCAAAACAATGTAGCACTGACAATATTGAGACAAAAGAAGAGAAGGCTGGTTATCAGCTTTTTCTTCATTTGCCCAAACAATTTGAACCAAAGCTTTTCCTGTTACAGGGCATAAAAACCGGGCCTTGTTTAGGAAAGAGTTAACTCTTTCCCAAACATTGACGCTTTTGGACGCCCCACAAAATAAAGGCTTTGGAAAACATAGTGGAAAATGAAGAAATTGCTTGTGACAAGCAATTTCTTCATTTCCCACAATGTTTTCTACCAAGAAAGACCAAAAAATGTTGAATTTTGTTCAATGGAAATTGTCATCTGCAACACCTTTGAGTTTGGACTAGGCTATTTTGTTGTTTGGTAATGGGTTAAACATGAAACAATACCTGCAATAAACCATTGGATGGTGCTGTCTGCAGATTGAGCTTCTTCAAGATTTCATCATTGATATCTACTGCTTCCTGAAGTGCAAAGTATTTTGTAAACCAGAAAGTTAGTTGACAGACAAATAAAGGGATAGATGTACAACTGCATAATGTCACTTTTTGATGCCCCACAAGTTAAAGGCTATGGGAAGCATTGTGGAAAATGAAGTAATTGATTGTGACAAGCAATTTCTTTGTTCCTATAATGTTTTCTACCTCATAAGACCAAAGAATGTAAGATTCTTTTCACTTCAAATTGTCATCTGCAACATCTTTAATTCAGTTAAGTCTAGAATTTAGCCATCTAGTAGAGGATTAAAGGGCTCTATTTGCAACCATATATCTTTGGAAAATCTATTGTTTTCAAAGGCATTGCTGACTTCGGTCATTCAGAACACAAACAACATCTAGTAAGTCTTTCCTGGTTCAACATTTACAAGTTTGGTTACCAGACAGTCAGTCTTGTTGCTGTCAGATGCTGCTAGTCCTGACCAAATATTTGTATCAGAGGTCAGGTACAACTAGAATATCACTGAAAGTGATCATACCCCCCAAAAGCGCTGTGTTTGTGCACTTTGAGATGTACATTTCCTATGAACTGTGAAATGATCAAGTGAGAAAAAGAGCAAACAAAAAAACAGACTGACCAATACATGGTAATGTTGTAAACATTGCTTATTTTCAAAATAGGACCATAATTCAGTCAAAAATCAATGAACCATGACCAAAATTTAATATGCACATATATGAGAGCCAGTAAGCATACTTGTAAAGTTTTTATGATATCCATCCATTAGTTACCGAGAAATTGAGCGGACAAGAAAATTCACCCAAGGGCCGTAACTCCGTCAAAAATCAATGGACCGTTACAAAAATTTAGTATGCACATCTCAACTTAGTAATAAGTTCTCATGTGATGTTTGAACAAAATTGGTCCAGTAGTTTATGACAAAATAGAGTGGACAAAAAATTGAAAAACCGATCAACACACCTTGATTTTGCGTTAAATGGCAATTTTCAGCAAAGGGCCATAACTCATTCAAAAATCAATGAAACATCACCAGAATTTAATATGCACATATTTGAGAGCTACTAAGCAAATCTGTAAAGTTTTTTTTGGAATCCGTTCATTAATTTTCAAGAAATTGAGCGGACAAATAAATTCACTCAAGGGCCATAACTCAGTCAAAAATCAATGGACCATGACCAAAATATGATATGCGCATTTCCATTTGGTAATGAGTTCACATGTGAAGTTCGAACAAAATTGGTCCTGTAGTTTATGAGAAATAGAGCGGACAAAAAATTGAAAAACCGATTAACACACATTGATTTGGCGTAAAATGGCAGTTTTCAGCAAAGGGCCATAACTCATTAAAAAATCAATGAAACATCACCAGAATTTGATATGCACATATTTGAGAGCCAGTAAGCATAACTGTAAATTCTTTTTGAAATCTGTCCATTAGCTTCCGAGAAATTGAGCGGACAAGAAAATTCACTCAAGGGCCGTAACTCCGTCAAAAATCAATGGACCGTTACAAAAATTTAGTATGCACATCTCAACTTAGTAATAAGTTCTTGTGTGATGTTTGAACAAAATTGGTCCAGTAGTTTATGACAAAATAGAGTGGACAAAAAATTGAAAAACCGATCAACACACCTTGATTTTGCGTTAAATGGCAATTTTCAGCAAAGGGCCATAACTCATTAAAAATTCAATGAAACATCACCAGAATTTAATATGCACATATTTGAGAGCTACTAAGCAAATCTGTAAAGTTTTTTTTGGAATCCGTTCATTGATTTTCAAGAAATTGAGCGGACAAGAAAATTCACTCAAGGGCCATAACTCCGTCAAAAATCAATGGACCGTTACAAAAATTTAGTATGCACATCTCAACTTAGTAATAAGTTCTCATGTGATGTTTGAACAAAATTGGTCCAGTAGTTTATGACAAAATAGAGTGGACAAAAAATTGAAAAACCGATCAACACACCTTGATTTTGCGTTAAATGGCAATTTTCAGCAAAGGGCCATAACTCATTCAAAAATCAATGAAACATCACCAGAATTTAATATGCACATATTTGAGAGCTACTAAGCAAATCTGTAAAGTTTTTTTTGGAATCTGTTCATTAATTTTCAAGAAATTGAGCGGACAAATAAATTCACTCAAGGGCCATAACTCAGTCAAAAATCAATGGACCATGACCAAAATATGATATGCACATTTCCACTTGGTAATGAGTTCACATGTGAAGTTCGAACAAAATTGGTCCTGTAGTTTATGAGAAATAGAGCGGACAAAAAATTGAAAAACCGATTAACACACATTGATTTGGCGTAAAATGGCAGTTTTCAGCAAAGGGCCATAACTCATTAAAAAATCAATGAAACATCACCAGAATTTGATATGCACATATTTGAGAGCCAGTAAGCATAACTGTAAATTCTTTTTGAAATCTGTCCATTAGCTTCCGAGAAATTGAGCGGACAAGAAAATTCACTCAAGGGCCGTAACTCCGTCAAAAATCAATGGACCGTTACAAAAATTTAGTATGCACATCTCAACTTAGTAATAAGTTCTTGTGTGATGTTTGAACAAAATTGGTCCAGTAGTTTATGACAAAATAGAGTGGACAAAAAATTGAAAAACCGATCAACACACCTTGATTTTGCGTTAAATGGCAATTTTCAGCAAAGGGCCATAACTCATTAAAAATTCAATGAAACATCACCAGAATTTAATATGCACATATTTGAGAGCTACTAAGCAAATCTGTAAAGTTTTTTTTGGAATCCGTTCATTGATTTTCAAGAAATTGAGCGGACAAGAAAATTCACTCAAGGGCCATAACTCAGTCAAAAATCAATGGACCATGACCAAAATATGATATGCACATTTCCACTTGGTAATGAGTTCACATGTGAAGTTTGAACAAAATTGGTCCTGTAGTTTATGAGAAATAGAGCGGACAAAAAATTGAAAAACCGATTAACACACGTTGATTTCACGTAAAATGGCAATTTTCAGCAAAGGGCCATAACTCATTCAAAAATCAATGAAACATCACCAGAATTTGATATGCACATATTTGAGAGCCAGTAAGCATAACTGTAAATTCTTTTTGAAATCTGTCCATTAGTTTCCGAGAAATTGAGCGGACAAGAAAATTCACTCAAGGGCCGTAACTCCGTCAAAAATCAATGGACCGTGACAAAAATTTAATATGCACATCTCCACTTGGTAATGAGTTCACATGTGAAGTTTGAATTAAATTTGACCAGCAGTTTAGGAGAAATAGAGCGGACAAAAAACCAACAGACGGACCAACAGACCAACGGATCAACGGACCAACAGACCAACGGACAAGCTGACTCCTATATACCCCCCAAATTGAATTTGGGGGGTATAATTATGCAGAGAATGTAAACAAAATAATCCTTTCATAAGCTAAAAGACCAGTTTTGAATAAAAAATAACAAGATCTATTTATACAGAATAGATCGATTTATTACAAGCTAAAATAATTATCGTTTTCCTTTACTTGATGATTCGCCCATTTAAAGTTTCGCGAGTCAATTTGGTTTCCAGCCTAACCGGAAACGGTGTTCCGTAATTTTCACTTACAGCCTAAATATAGCAGACAACCCGCGAAAAATTTTTCATCTGCACAATTTTTCTAAATTTGATTGACATTTGAAATGATGACGACCAGTCAGTCCTGCATCTTTGGAAATTAAAAAAAGACCTGACCAAGTAACAGGCAGGCCATGTCTGTTATGCATGTGTTTATGTTGAACCCTGTCTTCACAATATAGGGACAATGACAAATTCAACAATACAAAGGTAAAGTCCTACCTCTGGGGTAATATTTCCAATGACCAGACTTTGTACATATCCTTCATGTAGAAACTGTTTGGCAAACTGTTGTAAGTCTGTTAGCTGTATCTCATCAATTACACGGTATTTGTCTACTAATGACCAGTACCTCTTGTATATCACAGAAAATCTCAAATATCTGAAATATGATGTGTCCATACATTAAAACCCAAGGTATTCCACTAATCATTAGATACAAAACACTTCTTGCAATGTCACCTCAATCTTTGCGTTATTCATAAAATGAAATTGACAAGGTTATCCAGATTTTTAAAATATAGGAATTCTTATCTTACTTCGCTCAACAAAGTAAGAGTTCATACTTTGCACAGGTAGGAAATTCTGGGGTTGTATTTAGTCCAACTTTGCATAGAACATAGAATTCAATTTCACAATTGGGTTGCCTCTTACAAAATTGAATTTGTATGCTAAACATGTACATGTATTATCAGACAGAGCAACAAATAAGAAGGGGTGAAACCATTTTTATTTTCTTATTTCAAATCCAAACTCTATGTTGTGGGTACTCATTTCAATCGTCTCCAGGAGACAATTCCAGTGAGTAACCACAAGATAGGTTTTGTAATCATTTGATGAAATATTGCTTTTTGAGAAGCCATATCACTTCTTATCTCTAACTCTGATGAGATATAGTCATATTAACCCTTTCCCGAACAGGACCTGGTTCTGACGTCCCTCTTAGAAATGGCTTGGGAAAAACATTGAGACAAAAGAAGAAACTGCTGATAATCAGCAGTTTCTCCTTATGTCTCAATATTTTCAGTGCTATCTAATAAATAAATACTATCTTTAACAACATCTCTTTTGTTGTCTTCAGCAGTTTTCAAATAGGACCGCCTTAAAATTTTGCCATTTGGGAAAGGGTTAATAGTTTATCATTAAGTCACCTGTTACAAACACTCAATTTCAGGTATATTCATAAATACTCATATATGCACATATAAACTTACTTAGCCGTAGAGTAAGGTTTAATCATTCCATTATAGAAGGATTTCTTCATCTGTGTTTTCATGGCAACAAAAAACTCCTCCGAACATTCAAAGTTGATCACCAGATCTATCACAAGGTTTAACACTTCCTGAAATGCAAATTAACAGCTTTATTAAGACTTTCTTTCCCCAAGCTATACCTTTTGATGGTTGGAAAACATTGAGACAATAGAAAATCCTAAAAACGCAATAAACTGATTCCTGCCAAAATATACAGACCATACCCATTTTCTAATGATAGCTTTTACTTATCAAAACAAATTAATAAAGATGACGATCATGATTATAATTCAATTGTGACAAGATGATTTGCATGTGTGTTTTCTATTCTTACAAGTTTTTATAGGTTTAACTTTGTTTATTTACATCATTTTATCTCACTACTACTGAACAACAAAAAAAAAAGTTTCTATTTAAAGTCTATTTTCTCTTGCGTGTTCAACCGACTTTACACTTTAACCCACGATCACTGAGTCTCAAGTCGGCTGTTAACAGTCGGCGCCTTCGGCAGCCACAGCTCTTTGACTTTCAACTCTCCTGTGTACCCATTTATACACCTGGGTGAAGAGGAGCAACGTGGGGTAAGTTTTTTGCTCAGAAAAATTCCCGTGGCGCTGGCGGGATTTGAACCCAGGATCCCTCGATCCCAAAGCCCGCGTCCTACCATTAGACCACGGCGCCCCATACAAGCCCTTCAAATCTATGCGCAAGTTCATTCTATTTATAGTTTGGTAAATAAACATTAGTTTAGCTCGGGACCACTGTATATTTTGTAATACCAAACCATTCAAGACACAGTCTACAATACCTGTAATTTATGGTTGAAGCCGTCCACTTCAATCAGGATCCCATCTTGACTTGCCAGGGACGCACACAGTATCCTGTATAACATAATGTAGATTTTACTTGCATATAAAGCAAGATGTCTGTACACAACAAAGCTTACATTTGCCTTGCTTGCTTTAAGTCACATACTAATGTCACTTAGTAAAATCCCATGCTTAGATTTAGTTCTAAATAGTATGCATAACCAAAAATAGGACTGCATAGAAAAAATTTAAGCAAGAGGAGAAAATAATGCTAAGAGAAAATAATGCTTTTCATAATTTTCTCTTTTTGTCTTAATATTTTCCAAGGAGCGTCAAAAGGCACGATTGTTTGGTAAAGGGACGACAACTCACTCATATCCGGCCAGTACTGCAGGGTAGGTGGGCTCGGAGATGTTCTGATTCAATATCGTCAAAAACAGGTCTAACAATGTGGAGCTGAAAATGGAAATAAGGGAAGATTTTTTTCATATCACATAAAAGAATTATGAGAAAATCATGAAAACTTTTTTTTAAATCCTATCTCATACATGACCTGGTTTTGATGTCTCTAATAGAAAAGACTTTGGACAACAATGAAGGAAGACAAGAGCCGTCATAGACAGGTTATGCTTCCTGAATAAGTGTTTGTCATTAATTTGTTCAGGCCCTATTTTCCTGTGATGCAATGTCATATTGAGCAGCCTCAAATTGAAAAAAATGGAGCAAAAAATCTAAAGGAAATATTCCAAAGAAATAACATGTCAAGTTTCATTAGATTTGGTCCAAGGGATACTGAGATCTGGCTGTGGATGGATGAATGGATAGAAGGATGGACGGACAGCATGACGACTATTATGCTCCCCCAAATTTTTTTAACCCTTTCCCAAACGACAAAATTTTAGGGTGAACCACTTCAAAAACTGCCACAAATGACAAAATGGTTGTTATTAAAGATAGATTTGTGTAAGATATGGCATAGAAAGTATTGAGACAAAAGGAGAAACTGCTGGTTATCAGCAGTTTCTTCTTTTGTCTCAATGTTTTCCCAAGCCTTTTCTACTAGGGACGTCAAAACCAGGTCTTGTTTGGGAAAGGGTTAAAGGAACATAAAAATGTGGATAATCAGCATGTTCTCTTTTTGTTTCAATATTTTATGTGCTATAGTTTATGCAATTACTCTCTTCATCAATATTTTGTCCTCCTTAACCTTTTTCAAATTGGAGCAGTCTAAACTTTTGTTATTTTGGAAAGGGTTTACCAAAGTACAGCTTATGCTCTTTGATTGGTTTGACAAGTAAACATTTTCAATAACACAAATAAACATTAACCTAATTGTAAACTTACAATGTGTGAGAGCCTGGGTGGCTCAGTGGTTAGCACACTAAACTTGTAGCCCAGTGGTTACAAGCGAAGCCCTAATCCGGGAGGTGTGTCTTTAAGCAAGACACTTAATTGTCAGCCTCTGTCTACCCAGCTGTGGGTAGCAGTGAGGTAAAACTTACTGCCTCTTCTCTTCTACTTGTAAAAATGTTTCAAGTTAAAAAAAAGTTTGTTTATGTTCAAGGTTATTCACTATCAATAAAGCACTAGTTACATGAAGATTAGTTACCATACACTAGTTCAGCTAGTAATGCCTCGATGATCAGGGGAAGATATGCACAAGCAAACATACATATACTTACTTTTTCAATGATTCACAAACAAGAGGACTTTGCACACTCACATACACAAATCCTGTAAAAAGAGAGGTATATAATCACAAACTAGAACTGTCGCAAAGCGGACAAATACCCCCCACTAGCGCGTTGTCACTGAGAAAGTGCTAAAGTTCAAAGTGGCATAACTCTGAAACTACTGCCTGGATCAAGATGAAAATTGCAGGAGCACAATTTCATATGATAGGAAACATCCTGCTAAAATTTCAGCAAAATCGGTCAAAAACTGTGGGAGGAGAAGAGGACACAAAATTATGTCCACGGACGGACGGACGGACAGACGGACGGACAGACGGACAACCTGAATCCAGTATACCCCCCCATAACTTTGTTGTGGGGGGTATAATTAATTGAAAAGTAAACCTAGCAGGTAATCACACTTTCACAAATATCAAAAATTTATAAGTAACTCAATTTGCGAGCTGCTGCATGAATGTTGTCAAATATAGGATATGTATCTATTGTCACCTGAACCCTCTCTAAATTTGGACATGCATAAAATAGAGTCATTAGGAAAGTGCTTAATAATTGTCAATCCATATGCTGACATAGTATAAAGCCTTTTTCTGTCACAGATACATAAATGTTACTGTCTCAAATAAGAGAATTAAAATAAAGTGAATTACTGATTGACTTGATTTTTAACAAAAACAAACCTTTTGGAATATTAAACTTGGTGTCTTTCTTATAGTAAAGTTTGTGTTGATCTGATGATGATAATAACCTGGGGACAAAACTCAAGTCTTTGTTTGGGACATCCTTCAGGCTGAAATCTGTGGCTGGAAAAAGAGTGACCAATCACACTTAACCCATTACCAGATGGCACAATTTTAGACTGGTTCAAATTCAAAGATGTTGCAGACGAAAATTTCAAGTGAAGGAAATTTTGCATTTTTTTGGTCTTTTTGTATAGAAAACATTGTGGGAAATGAAGAAATTGCTTGTCACAAGCAATTTCTTCATTTTACACATTGTTTTCCAAAGTCATTTTCTTGAGGGGAGTCATTGCGAGGTATAAGGGACCTTTTAGGAAGTGTGAAAAGTATTAACCCTATTCAGTGTGTGCAGACTGCACAGACAGACTAGGATCGAAACTTTTTACTCTGGGGTAATTCTTTTTATCTATACTGTTTATCTACTTTACTATTTGTTCATTTTCTAAATGATAGACCTGCTTGATTGAAAATAGGGCCATAATATTGTAATCCAGATCAGGTTGTGGGAAATTGCAGTCTGATCAGTATTCAAGCTGATCTGCTAACAGGTAATGAAGAAGCTGTAACCCCCCGGTCCCACTGAGCCCGATTTGATCCCGATTTCGAAAATTTAGAAATCGGCCGGAAATCGGGTTACTTCGGGAGACTCGTAGTTCATCCTGATAAAAGTCGGCACCAAATCGGGATCAAAAATAAATCGGGACAAAAATTTCAACATGCGCAAATTTTTCTCCCGATTTCAGAAATCGTGGTAAAATCGGTGTACCTCGTACTAAGTCGTTGTTGTTCAGGTTAGTATATCGGGGTTATTCGGCAACACATTTTGCCTATTTGGCTATGTTTAATTCGGCGTTGAACACCGAATGATGGCGATGCACTACGAATACTCCATATTCTCAGCGATGAGCTGCGGTGACGGAACAAAATGGTCTATATGCCCCATCTTTGGATGGACGGAAAAAGTCGCCTCAAAGTCGTAGTAAATCGGTGACAATGCGTTCTCCCGAGGCACTACGAATATTTCGGAAATCGGGCTCAGTGGGACCGGGGGGTTAGTGAGCAACATGGATATCAGCATTTTCTACTTTTCTTTGTTTGGTTTTCAATGCTTTATTTAAAAGGACTGTCATAACAATAATACTTGTAAAATGTTTATCACATAATTATCAATATCTATGAGGAAGGTCATATTGCATGGAACAGATAGGTATCATTGAAAGGAAGTTACATACCAAATTTCAGCTTTGTATTACAAATACTTTTGGAGAAATGGCAAAGTTTTCGGACAGACAGACAGACTCGATATGGAGGCATAAAAATTAATGCAAAAGGAATTTTCTTCTAACTTCAGGTTTCAGATAGGAAGAAAGAAACAGAATGTGTGACTTACCAATACAGTTATTTGGCTTTGGTAAATGAAGACTAGTATTACTCTGTACATCTGAAAACAGGATTAACACATTTTTCATTTTACAGACTGGCCAATGTTATAAGATGTTGTTGACAATAATTTTCGAAGTTGATCAATTCAAATATGCTTTTTTATCTTTTAGAAGAAAACATTGTGGGAAGTGTTGAAATTGCTTGAATTACACACAATTTCTCCATTTCTAACAATGTTTTCAATGCTTTTCTCTTAAAGAAATGTTAAAAAGTGTCATTGTGTGTTAAGAATACCTACTATACAAATTACCATGTCCACATTTTTCACTTCACTAACTTTACCTCTCGTTGCATGTGATGACAGGGTATATTTATACCAAACTACATTCTTTAGGAATTAACCTTCTCCTAAACTAAAACAAGACCTTGTTTTGATGTCCCTAATAAAAATTGATTAAAAACATTGAGACAAAAGAGGTAAATGCTGTTAATGAAATAACATTATTTTTATTGGCCTCAAAACTTTCTGTGTTATTTCTGACAATTTTTCTGTCTTTATCAACAACAATTAGGCATTTGTTGTTGTTTTGAAATTCAAATATTCTAAATTTGCACTCTTTGTGAAAGGGTTAACCCTTTCCCAAACAAGACCTGGTTTTGACGTCCCAAACAGAAACAACTTGGGAAACATTGTAATCAGTATTTTCTCCTTTGCCTCGATATTTTCTATGCAATATTGTAAAGAAATCCAACCTTTATCAACACCAAATTGTCATCTGTAACAGCTTGTGAAATAAACCACCCAGAAATTTTACTGTTTGTGAAAGGGTTAACCCTTTCCAAAACTACAAAATTTTAGGGCTGTCCAATTTGAAAGTTGGTGCAGACGACAAAATGGATATTTTTAAAGATAGAATTAGTGTAGAAAACAGCACGGAAAATATTGAGACAAAAGGAGAAACTGCTGGTTATCAGCAGTTTCTTCTTTTGTCTCAATGTTTTTCCAAGCCATTTCTATGAGGCACGTGAAAACCAGGTCTTGTTTGTGAAAGGGTTAATTACTTACTGGTCCATGAGTGCATGAGGTCTGGACTAATATCTTCTACACTATATAAAGCTCCAAACCAAGGTTCCTTTATTGTACATTGTACTTCTGTATAGTTGTTGGTAGTTATCATAATGTTACAGTTGTCTGGTCTTAGAAGGTCTATACAATCACTCAGTAACTGTAAATGTGGATAAATATTTTTAGGAAGCTGTAATCATCACATAACAATTTCCCAACAAAGCCTAATTTTGGTGTTCCTATTGAGAAAGGCTTGAAAAAACTCAATAATCACATTTGCTTTAAATTTTGCCATGATATTTTCTGTGCTATATTGTACACAAACCCTCTCATTATTTGTGTTATCCACTTTGTCATCTGCAGCAGCTATCAGATGCAGCTAGATTTAGATGCAGCAGTCACAAATTAAATGTTGAGATCGGTTGTCACCAGGGTATACCATTTAATAAACGTTTTTGCCAATATTGTTTGAGACACGAAAATATTTATTGAATAGATGATGAATATCATGCATTCTTTCAATGTTTCCAATTTGAACATGTAAGAAACTTGTTTCTTTTTTCTTGGTTTAAAGGATTTCCAACACCCGATAATTTTTACCGCATAATGACCACAAAAAATAAGTCGAATCTAAGAAAACTCGCCATTTATATTTTTAATCTCATGAGAATAAAAGACGATTCTTCAATTTAAAAGTATATGCTAATTTCTAAGAATAATGTTTGCTAACTATTTTGCTATTTGTTTATATTTTGTATACATGATCATTTTAATGAGTTAGCGAATCATGAATATGAACAAACTGTCCTTAGAGTGAACGTTGAGAGGTTTTGGTGTTGCGCAGAATCAAATGACATTTATACATGTTGCTTGATTCTGGTCAAAACTTATATCTCATTGTGTCGTCTTTTTACAATTAATTGAGAAAGATTCGATAAATAACTATGACTCTTTATTTCTACTTTGTGATAAACGCAACTCAACTATGTTAAAATGTTATATGCTTTGTATATATAATGGGCTGGAGGCCTATATGTATAATAAACTTTGAAACTAACGCATTAGGAAAGTCTTCATTTTTTCTCTTTCTGTAAGGGTAAGATGAATCATTTTACATTCATTTATAAATTCACTATATTATTACATGATTGTTCATGTCGGTCATGTTCCTTGTGAGGTACAGATACAGAATTTTTCACAATTTTTGCTAGAATATGACCATATATTTTGATGTTAAAGAAAGGTTTAACCCTTTCCCAAACAGCAAAGTTTTAGGGTAATCCACTTTAAAAACTGCAACCAATGACAAAATGGGTGTTATCAAAGAAATGATTTGTGTAAAATATGGCATAGAAAATATTGAGACAAAAGGAGAAACTGCTGGTTATCAGCAGTTTCTTCTTTTGTTTCAATGTTTTCCCAAGTCTTTTCCATTGGGGACGTCAAAACAAGGTCTTGTTTGGGAAAGGGTTAATCATGTACCTTGTGATCAAATTTAAACCAAAGTCTGTGTCCAGTAAGGAAATGTTCTGGAGGATAAAGCTGCATATTGTCACTCACTTTCTCAACATACGACATCGGATCTCCCTGAAATAGATAGATGAAATATACTGAATAATTCCAAAACATTCCTTTGTTTTGATATCCCTGCCAGAGAGACATTTCAAAAATACTAGTCTAGTTATGGTGGTGATAATGCTGATGTAATTGTTATGACAGAGAAGTATTTCGAAACTAGAGATCGATCCCTAAAGGAGAAAAAATACTCCCACCACTACATTTGTCCAGACAAGCATTTTTGTCGAAAAAAAAAAAAGGCAATAACTCACAAAATAAGCTAGCTAGAATCATGCTCCTTGTACACTGCACTTCTCATTAATGAGATCTATCTACCCATTAAGTTTCATGATCATAGCTACTTTACTTTCAGAGATTTGCTCCAGTATTTTGTACACGGATGGACATATGGAAGGACAGATGGACAGACAGACAGATTGATTCCAGTATACCCCCCCCCCCCCCAAGAACTTCGTTTGCGGGAGTATCAATATTATAAAAATGCTCAAAACAGATAGAATCAGAATTAATTGAAGCTGCCTTAACCCATTACTAAACAACAAAATTTTAGCCTAGTCCAACTCATAGGTGTTGCAGACGAAAATTTCCATGGAACAAAATTTAACATTTTTTGGTCTTTCTTTGTAGAAAATATTGTGGGAAATGAAGAAATTGCTTGTCACAAGTAATTTCTTCATTTTCCACAATGTTTTCCAAAGCCTTTATTTTGTGGGGCGTCCAAATGCGTCATTGTGTGGGAAAGGGTTAAAAGTGTTATTATATGACAAAAGATGAAGTACAAACCTTTTCTTTAAACCTGAATCTTGTATCTTCAATATTTTTGTTTTCCATATAGAACCATTCCAGCGGTCCCTCTTTCTTCAACAAAGCGATGTACTCAAACACTGTCTGAATGACCTGCAAGGAAAATACAATAATATGTGACCCGTCACGCGGAAAGGGACCTTATGCAAACTCCAAAAATCCAGATGTTTACAAATTTGTCAGACTCATCACTGGTCAACCAAATCCCGTATGCGAAAAATGAACATAAAGTATGATAGGGAAAACATTCTGGATTAAGAGAACCACATAATAGTGAAAAGTGTAGGACCTAGTCTGGCTGCGCGGACTGCGCAGACTGACCAGGGTCGATATTTTTAACACTTCCTACAAGGTCCCTTTTAGCGCAACGGGTCACATATAAATTAATTCTATAACTTGGTTTGATTGATTTGAGTTTACTGTTTTTTTTAACTGTTATGGTCATATTGCAGTAGCTGGAGCACCTCACCATGGATTCCTGGTATTTCTCACACCAGTACTACCTCAAAATGCCATCAGAGCCTACAGTTCCTCTCTCACTTTGATGATTCACATCCATTGGTGGGAGACAAATGACTTTTGTCAAATGTCAAACTCATGACACCTGGATTGACAGACTTCAGCATTACAGATTGAGCTATGCCATCTTCACTAGCCAAGGTTGAACACACCTAGGTTTGTATTCACCCTTGGTGGGTTTAGTCCTATTTTCTTGAAATCGCGAAACACCGCCTAGCCTTGTCCTGCTGGTTGTTATGGAGTAGCAACCAATCAAACATAGCGTTGTAAACCGATTTGATGTTATTTGATCCATTTTTGATGATGTCATTAAAATGCATTCTCTTTAGCATTCTACACCATACAGACTAGTTAAAAATATCTGCTTCTTTGGTCGAGTTGTCGCAAGTAGAATAGTTTGTCGAATATAAATAACAATTTGCTGTCTGAAATTCTTAGTGAAATTCTTAGGAAGTTGCTCATCTTCGCACTTTTGAGTTGTAAATGCAATGCCTTTTCCCGCCCGTTGTCATGAATTGTTTACACATAACAATCAGATGTATCGATCAATCACGCATGATCTCGCTGGAACAAATGAAAAAGCTTTCCAGGACACCAAGGAAATTGAACTAAATATGCCAAGGGTGAATACAGAAACAACGTTACTTCGCAGACATCACCCTTGGCTTGCGAAGATGGAGCTATGCATGCCTGTACAACTTGGAAGTTTGATCTATCTGATCAGATATCAATATTGCAATCAGAAGTGATAAAGAGTCAAAGCAACATATAAGAGGGGGATAAAAGAATTCTATATTTGTTTTTTCAACTCTAAACCCTATGATGTGTGTACCCATTTAAGCCTTTCCCAAACAAGACCTGGTTTTGACGTCTCTGTTAGAAATGGCTTGTAAAAACATTGAGACAAAAGAAGAAACTGCTGATAACCAGCAGTTTCTCCTTTTGTCTCAATATTTTCTGTGCCATATTACACATAAATCCTATCTTTGATAACACCCATTTTGTCATTTTTTACAGTTTTTGAAGTGGATCACCCTAAAATTTTGTCGTTTGGGATAGGGTTAAGACAATTCCAATGAGTACCAGCAGTGGCGGATCCAGAGGGGGTTTGGGGGGTTAAAAAAAAAACCCTCTGCAGCCTGATTATTTCATTTTCATGCAGAAATTCAGTCAAAAATGTATAATACTTGTAAAACTAACCCCCCTTTTGGTAAAAACGAACCCCCCTCAAATCCTGGATCCGCCGCTGACCAACAACATAGGGTTTGATGATTGGTGGATGATAAATTTCGTTTTGAAGTTATCACCTCCTCTTGTCTGTAGCCCAGCAGAATGTGACTCAATATCCTTACAACAGCTAATTTCAAGAAGTACAAGGTAGTCATTTGCTGAATAATACCCATTTTCTTTCATTAATGCCTGTTTCTTCCCTTTTATGCATGCCTTTAACAGCCCGGAAAATTACATTTTATGCATCATTTCCACAATAAATCACACAAAGTTTACCTTGTTTATATTATTCAGCCCTTCATCATTCAGAGTTATAGATATTTCTAGACCAGACCAGATAGTGTTCATGTCAAATATTACCTTGTTTATATTATTCAGCCCCTCATCAGTCAGAGTTATAGATATTTCTAGACCAGACCAGATTGTATTCATGTCAAATCCATCACCGGAGTTACCTCCTACCAGTTCTACTCCCCAGGTCCTACAATAAAGTTAAATAAAACTTTGTCATAGTCCAAATTTGAAGTTGTTGCAGAAGGCAAAATTTAAGTCATTCTTTGTGATAATCTCCATGTTATACTTGGGTGGATCCTGGGTTTGTTTTCATTTATCTATTATCATTATTATTTTTTTTTTTTTTTTTTTTTTGGGGGGGGGGGGGCACAGTCAAGCTACATCAATTTCAACAAAGTTTTGGCAATTTGAAATGGTCTGTCATCCCTTTTGAGAGGGAGCTATCAAGAATCTCTACATAAGAATTTGAAGCAGTAACGGAAAAGTATCATTGAGGCTGTAAACATGTAAACGTGACGTATGACATGATGAACAATTTCTTCCCTTCCTAAAATGATTTGTCAGTCAGTTTTTGACATGATTTACATCAAAATCACTCTATTTGATGATATAAATGAGGGCAATTAGCTGTGGAGAACTTTTGTAGTTGTAAAGCATTAACTCATTACCAAACAACAAAATTTTAGGGTGATCCAAATTCAAAGATGTTGCAGACGACAATTTGTAGTAATTGAAATCTAAAATTTTTGGATGTTTTTCTGTAGAAAACATTGTGGTAAATGAAGAAATTGCTTCTTACAAGCAATTTCTTCATTTTCCACAATGTTTTCCAAAGCCTTGAACTTGTAGGGCGTCCAAAGGCTTGAACGTGTGGTAATGGGTTAAACTAATTTGCTTGAAGATGTAGGGGGGGGACTACAATCTGATTTTAACCAAACCTTTACAACAACCTTTAATTTTTAAGATGTGACAGGCATCAGTAAGAGGTCATCTTCAATGACTACAGGAAACCAAATATCAGTCATTTTTATTCTGACCAATCAAATTTCTTGTTGTTTAGGGTTTTCCATGACAAACACATGCAATCATCTGGTTCTACACTTAAATGATATGTCATAAATTGGAAGTTTTTGATATTGATCGCTTTCAGATTTCCGTTAGTTCTGTTAACCCTTTCCCAAACAAGACCTGGTTTTGACTTCCCTAATAGAAAAGGCTTGGGAAAACATTGAAACCAAAGAAGAAACTGCTGATAATCAGCAGTTTCTCCTTTTGTCTCAATATTTTCTATGCCATGTTTTACACAAATTCTATCCTTAACAACTTCCATTTTGTCATTTGTGGCAGTTTTTGAAGTGGATCAGCCTAAAATTTTGTCGTTTAGGAAAGGGACTTAATTAATTGGTCTGAGGAAAAGGTCATTGAAGATGATCACTAACTGGTGGTTGTCAGATGTAACTTCAAAGTTAAAATCAGATTTTAATCAGATTGAGGGCACTGCAGCTTATTGAGACAGGGAGAACTTTAACTATAATACATGTATTATAAATGATAATTTAGACACAAAGTTACCTTTTCTTGAGATAAGACAATATGCTACCCTCTCCTTCATGTGCCAGTAATGTAGAAATGTACTCTAGAGGCTGCACCCTGTACAATAATAGATAAACAAAATCATGTAGTCAATCTTATTAGCCAACTACCAGATGGCAAAATTTTAGTATGGTCCAAATTCAAAGGTAATGCAGACAACAATTTCAAGTTAATGGAATTTTACATTAATTGGCCCTTTTGCGGTGAAAACACTTTGGGAAATAATGAAATTGCTTGTCACAAGCAATTTCATTATTTACCACAATGTTTTCAAAAGCCATTATCTTGTAGGGAACCAAAAAAGAGTTATTGTATTGGAATGGTTAAACTTTGTCTTAACCCTTCACAAAAAATCAAAATTTGGAACAGTCTACATTAAAAGGTATTGCAGGAAACCAAATGAATCCAACAATTAGAGTGAACATTTTCTTTACTAGGGTGAAAAATATTCAGGATATAGAGAAAACTGAGTGGATAATGAAATAGATGAAATAACATACAGGAAATGTTTAATCAAATGACAAGAAAGTATTGATGGCAAAGGATAAATTGCATTAAGCATATCGGCATTTTCCCATTACCTCTTGTCCCCTGATTTTTCTTTTTAATAATTGCAAACACAGAGATTGTTTGGGTAAGGGATGACAACAAAACATTATGTGAAAAGAGAAACAAGAAACAAATGATGTCATACTAACTTGTATTGCTGTTGTAAAGGAGGAAATGCCCAGGTGAGGAACACTTTGTGAGTCTTCTCTACTGGAATAACTGGAAAATAAAACATGGTCCATCGATTGAATATCAATCATTGTCTAAACAGTACATGATAAAATGGCTGGTTTTAGTAAAAAGTAAAGGAATTAAGTGATAACAAGACATGTTTATGAAACACCAATGCCACAAAGTATGATTCAATAGAATAGTCCATCACAAAGGTATTCCAAATACTCAGACAGTAACTTAGCCCATCTACAGCCAGCAAAATTGTAGACTTACCCAAAATCAATAATATTACATACGACAACTTTTACAGGTTGAAATTTAACATCAGATCATTTAGTCTTCTGGGTAGAAAATGGTGTGGAAAGTAAACAAATTATTTGTCACAAACAATTTCTTCAATTTCCACAGTGTTTTCCAGAGCTATGAATTTTTTAGGAGCGTCAAAATCATTTTGTGGGAATGGGTAATATTGTATCACTCACCTTTGTATATTCTATTAAACTTTTTCTTGTCAAAAGGATCCTGAAAGTTATTAAATTGAGCTTATTTATAAGGAGTTACTATACATTGTTTAAAATTTGTTCCTTGGCTTAAAAGATAGAGAATGTGTTTGTTGCTTTAAAAACTTAAAAGCATTTCAAATATGATGTTTGTTATTACCTTTTGTTTACTTTTGTTTCTTTAAAGCTTTCAAATTGATCAATCACAAATTAAATTGCTATTTTAATATACAATCCTGTGTCATGAAAATGTTTGCAATATTTCAATATTAAGACCTCATTGAATTAGAATAACTAAGTATGGAAACAAGACTTGGTTTTCAATCTTTTAACCCTTTCCCAAACAAGACCTGGTTTTGACGTCTCTTATAGAAAAGGCTTGGGAAAACATTGAGACAAAAGAAGAAACTGCTGATAACCAGCAATTTCTCCTTTTGTCTCAATATTTTCTATCCCATATTTTACACAAATGCTATCTTTAATAACATCCATTTGTCATTTGTGGCATATCTGAAGTGGATCACGCTAAAATTTTGCCAATTGGGAAAGGGTTAATACCTTGAAAGTTTGACCAGAACTTACCTTGAATTCATTGAAAGTCAATCTTGGTTCGCCACTAGAAAATAAGAGAGAAAATTTCTAGTAAATCATATGTCACCAATGTCAGCTGTTATCAGCTGATATTACAATATAATTTTCCATACATTTGTCTTCTATAGATACACCATAAATTGTGGACAGATCGGTCTAACTATGTAGGTTATGTTAGTATGTAGATTGAAGTGCTTTAACCCTTTCCCAAACAGGACCTGATTTTGACGTCCCTAATAGAAAAATTCTTTGGGAAACATTCTTTTTCTTCTTCCAAATAAGTGCAGGGCTCCTCTGGAGCATCAACGCACTGTGAACTGTACATGGTCGGCGTGAAGCAAAAACAAAGTGCAGTTAAAAACGGATAGAAACAGTGTCTGTATATAAGTGTGTTGATGTCAGGCCAGCCTTAAACAGTTCAAGTTTCTCCTTTTGTCTCAATATTTTCTGTGTCATATTGTACACAAATCCTATCTTTAATAACATCCATTTTGTCATTTGTGGCATTTTTTGAAGTGGATCACCCTAAAATTTTGTCATTTGGGAAAGGGCTAAACAAAGTGTGTCCAAGGGTTTTCCATGACACACAAATCGTGAGTCATTTTTGCAATTTCAAAACAGATGACCCCTTAGAAATTAACATGGTGGTTATTTAAAATGACACAAGTTTTAAAATCCAGATTTTTGTATGATAGTTGAGTCCTTAGGCATTGATAATATTTGACCCTCAAAATTTGGTGAAATGATCCCAAACTTAGAAGGCATTTTCAACTGTGCTACATTTCACACAAAATCTATCAGCAAAACTATGCATTTTGTGGTCTGCAGCAGCTTTCAAATCGGACCACCCTAGAATTTTGTTGTTTGGGAAAGGGTCACTTACTTGTTATGTATATCAGAAAAGCTTTCTTCTACCCAGGATTGTAAAGTATCCAGGCTGTCTGAAAAATTAAATCATCAACCCATTACCGGACGGCAAAATTTTAGACTTATCCAAATTCAAAGATGGTGCATGTAGACAACAATTTAAAGTGAATGGATTTTTTTTATATACTTTTTGGTTCTTTTGGGAAGAAAACCCGAATTTACCAACAATCTATGGATGATGGCTCGGAGACAATCAGAAGAATAATCAATGTACTTTACAATTGTGATATTGTATTCAAATTCTTATTTCAAAATAAGATTTTTTTTTAAAATTATTCATTTCTAGAGCAACAAATATAATTAATTAACCTCAACTAATAAACAGAATACATTTCATTTTCAATGTCAATCAACAGATCAAATGTATATCATGTTTACATTCTCACGGAAAAATTCCTGGCATGATGTGCCTTGTAAAGAAAGCTTTGTCAAACAATAAATTGAGAGAGGAAATTGCTGCGCACTGTTTCTATATTTAGCTCAATAGTTTACATTCTGAAGCATCTTTTCCCTCAGTACTAACAAGTTAAAACAAACATTTGTCCAGTGTTTAACAACAATTTTGCAATCTAAATCACCTTTGAAATGATCCAGTTTGGGAAAGGCCTTAAGGGTGTTACTTACGTTTTGAATGTACTGCGAGTGTCATATATTGAGCTGTGTAGTGTCTGTTGAAGAAGTCCCTTAGTTGACCGTATACATCTATTCCATGTAATTCTGGTGTTGTCTTTAATGTGTTTGTATTACCTGAATATACAAGGACAATTAACCCATTACCAGACAACAATATTTTGGACTGATCATATTTGAAAAGTGTTGCGAACAACTATTTCAAGAATGTGAAAAAGTGTTACATTTCTGGTAAGAAAACTATGTGGATAATGAAGAAATTGCTTGTCACAAGCAAATCCTTCACTTTCCATGATGTTTTTCCAAGCATTTTTCTTGAGGTGCGTCAAAAAATGTCAGTGTGTGGGAATGCGTTTAACATAATTTTTAAATCTTCATCCTTAATGCTGTTCAAAATTCACCAAGAATTGTCTGTGGACAACAAAGCTCGTTTAGCTTTTTCTATTATACCTTTCCCAAACAAGACCTGGTTTTGACATGCCTGATAGAAAAACCTAGGGAAAACATTGAAACAAAAGAAGAAACTGCTGATAATCAGCAGTTTCTCCTTTTGCCTCAATATTTTCCTGGCTATATTTCACACAAATTCGTCTCTATATTATCGTCCTTTCTGTCGTCTGCAACAGCTTTCAAATTGGATCACTCTAAAATTTTGTTGTATGGGAAAGGGTTAAAGTTCATGAGATGTACATGAGGTTTAATTTTTTGCGAACGAAGAAACAAACACAAATGAAACAAGGCTGTTACATTAGCTCCCTGGACGTCATGTCCAAGCTATAAAGTATAATAGTTCAGAGCTGAGTTTAAACATTTTAAATTTTACATTGATCGGGAAAAAAGCTGTAAGCTTACATTATTAAGTCTCAATTCCACCTCGATGGAAATACAGCCATACTCGCACCAAATTTGTGGGGCAATGAGAAACCAAGATCAACCCCTCTTACAGGGGATCAAACTCAAACATCTTGATCATGAAACCAACGCTTTTTCTTATTCTATGTTACTTGTCAATCACAAAACATATCATGATCAACAGGTAAGAGGGGATGAAGACATTCTAATCTTTTTTTTATTTCAAATCAGAACCCAATGTCTCCATGAGACGATTCTAATGAGTACCCACAACATAGGGTTTGTTGAACATTACAGAAAATATTTCATTTTGAAAAGCCATCACCATTTCTTATAGCTATATGTAGCTCTGGTGTAATGAAGTGTACAATATAAACTTATAGTTACCCAGTAAGAACTTTGCCATGGGATTTCCTTCCTTAGCTTGACTAGCGAATATTTGGTTCATTCTGTCTGGATCACTGGGTACACGCTCCTTGTACTCTAAAAAGTAACAATATGAAATAGTTATAGACATGATAATATTAGCACATAATTGTATAAAGATTTTTCTATGAAATACCTTACCCAATAAACCCTTGATAAGTGGTATGTGCATTAACATCGCTATTTCTTCATCCTATGGTTAATCATTTTATGATAACAATAACAGAGTATCAAATTACAAATAGAAAATCATTTGAGAAGTAAATGAATGTAGTAAAACTATTGCAAAACATTACATAATCTACCTACCATGATCAACAGCCTCTATTTCTCTGTTCACACTATTCTTCATTAACCCTTTCTATAATAGCAAACTGTAGACGATTCAAAATTCAAAACTGTTGCAGACATTAATTCCTAGTGAATGAAATTTTAAATTTTCTGGTCTTTCCATGTAGAAACTAGAAATCTATCACAAAAGTGTCAATGTGTGGGAATGGATTAACCCATTATTGTCATTTTTAATCTTAATCTTATCCAGTAAAGTTTTAATACCTACCACTATCGACTGCCTCTATTTCTCTGTCTACACTGTCCTTCAGTAACAACGGACTCACAAAGAATTGAGCAAACTTGTCTAAAGCTTTATGAAAGTGAGTTCTGTCCACATCGAAATAAAAACATGTCTGAAAAACAAAATGTATATAGATTATATATAGAAAACTTACACAACCATAATGTGAATAAAGCAGACTTATACACAAACAGCAACACTTAAGTTCAATATCCTTGTTGACAATCAGCATGGTTTTTCGTGCCAGATGGACCTGTGAGACCCAACTTATTGGCTTTATTCATGATTAGCAACATCAATACAGAGTGGTCAAGTTGATGTAGCCATAGTGGATTTTAGCGAAGCATTTGATGTTGTCCACCATGGAAGGCTTCTGTTGAAACTAGCACATTATGGTATTAGGGGCAGCACAAATGCTTGGATAAAATCTTTCCTCAGTGATAGGCAATAATTGATGGCGCAGAGTCAACCACAGCTCCTGTTCTTTCGGGTGTTCCACAGGGATCGGTATTGGGGCCTCTTCTATTTCTGCTTTACATTAATGACTTATCAGACACTGTAAAGTCAAATGTCCACCTGTTTGCACAGATGACTGAGTTATTTATAGGCCAATAAAGACGTCTTCAGACACAGCTCAGCTGCAGCAGGACCTAGACAGCCTGTTATTGTGGGAGCAGAAGTGGAAGATGTCCTTCAACATCGCTAAGTGCCATATCATCCATGTATCAAGAAATAAGAAACTCATTTCTACTTCTTACACTCTGCATAGCCAGCCTCTGACTGTTGTCAGTCAAGCCACTTATCTTGGAGTTGAAGTATCATCAAATCACTCTTGGTCCCCTCACATTAACAAGATTTCCAGTAAGGCGTCTCAAAGTTTAGGCTTCCTTTAACGCAACATTCACTTATCTAAGAGCCAAACAAAAACAGCAGTCTATAACACCATTGTCAGACCAATCTTAGAGTACTGCTCGACTGTGTGGGACCCTTAACATCAAAAAGATATTGATAAAATTGAAAACATACAAAGACGAGCAACTCGCTTTGTAACAAACAATTACAGCAAGATACCAGGCACAGTGACAAATATCCTCAATGATCTGAAATGGAATTCACTACAGTATCGCAGACAGTTTAGCAGGCAAAATGGTATACAACCGCATAGATGTAGACCCTCAGCAATACTTACGACCATATAAAAGGCAATCACGGCACCACCATCACTTAGCTTTCCAAATACCCTCAACTACAGTTGACTTTATGAAATTCTCCTATTTTCTCCGAACTGTAGTGCAGTTGAACAAGTTACCAACTTATGTAGTAAGCGCTGACACAACCCTAGGTTTTAAAAGTCAGCGCTTGCTTCATATATGCTCCACTCGTAAATAAATTGCAAAACTGCTTTTATCTTTTTAACCCTGCTAACATTCTTTTTCTTCACAGTAGTTTGTATGTAGTTTATTACAATACTGATTTAGGTTGTAAGGTTTTAAGGTTTATTGCACTATTTTTTTTATCACAATGACAAGTTCTTCTTGGGTGGAATTATAGTAGCTCGAGAAGCTTGTCATCTACACTTTTCTTACACCCCATGCATGGCCATAATGTCTGAAAAGTATGTTTGCCATTGTTATAGAAGAAAAAGAAGATAAAGTAAACAATACGTATTTATCTCTTCTAATTTCAATTTCCAATTTTATCTGTGTTGATTTCTCATAAGCCCAATACTATATCCTTAAGCCCCAAAGGACAAACTTTAGATTGAAAAACAGACAGACAGGCAGAGACAAACAGATGGAAAGACAGACTGACACACCGACAGATAGACATAGTCTATACCTACTCTCTCATTATCTGTCCATGCATTTGACTCGCCACCATGTTGACCTAGATATTCATCAAAGTTGTTTTCTTGTGGATACTTCTCACTCCCCATAAACACCACTGAAATTCAAATTATTCATTATACATGATAGGATAATGGTGTAATACTATAAAGGTTTTGCAAACACTTGACTATTACAACTGAAAAAGTTAACATACATGTTGTTATATATTAATTCTGTTTTAACCCTCTCCCAAACGACAAAATTTTGGGGCGGTTCAATTTGAAAACTGTTGCAGACGACAAAATAAATGATCACAAAAGGCAAAAATGTTTCTGTTATAGCCCAGAAAATATTGAGGCAAAAGGAGAAACTGCTGGTAATCAGCAGTTTCTTCTTTTGTTTCAATGTTTTCCCAAGCCATAATATGCGGGACGTGAAACCCGGTCTTATTTGGGAAGGGGTTAAGCTGGAGTTGCACTTTGTTTCTTTAAAATTTGCCTTGCATCTGTATTAAAAGGCAACTGCTATGTTTATCTAGCTTCTACATACAGCCTGGTGGGCATGTTTGGCAAGGAAAAATGTCTGTATTCCCACTAAGTTGTAAGAAATGAGCAAATCTGTACAATAGTTTGGGGCCATGCCATGAAATTGCTTTGTTTTATATTGACTTTTTTCCTCAATAATATATCTGAAGGGTTTAGGGATGACCTTAAGGAAGGTCATATTGCATGTAACAGATATATATCATTGAAAGAAAGTTACATACCAAATTTGAGTATTGTATACATGTCCAATACTTTTGGAGAAAAGGCAAATGTTTCAGACAGATAGGTGGACGGAGAGACTGACAGACAGATGCACACCAGTAAAACAATATGCCCCATATCGAAAGATAGAAATAACTCTTACTATGTTCCAAGAAATGGGCAAACCCTGGTATATCATCGGGGTCAGAGAAACTTCCTACACCAATACATAGAGCTGCTGCAGACTGGAAATTAAACAATAACACAATCATTAGTTTTGTTTCTATTGTCATAAAACAAAGGAATTCGTAATGCCAACAAGAGGACCATGATGGTTCTTAATTGCTCACCTGAACCTCGATAGCATGAAAATAATAGTGTTAATAAGTTCGAGGACACATAATTTAAGAGGCAAGATTATGACAAAGCTGAAAATTGCATTCACGATTTTATGCGAGTTTTTGTTTTAAATTAAGAAAGTGGAGCCAAATATCGGCCCCCTTCCCCTTTGGGATTTTTCCCCTAAAATTGCAATTTTCCCCTCATAAATCATTTTTCCAACCTTTACAAGGTTCTCCCATGGGAGTGTTATTGTTCTTTGAAAGTCAATTCATAAACTACTTCTAAAACCTATATACTTTGTGCTTATTGAAATATTTTAAAGCATTTTCATTTCTCAAGCAAAACACACAACTGAACTTTAAAAGAGAGAAACTGGTTTACCTTTTTCTCAGATTTTTCATTTTGGTCATCATCATCATCATCATTTTCTGCTTCCATATCTTGGTCTTCATCTTCCCCTTCTTCTTCACCTTAAGATGGATGTAAGTATAACATTGGTCACATTCGAAAATGTAGTAACTACAACTTGAATTAGGGATGACTATTGCAGGCTAAAATGATTATTGCAATAGTATTGCTATTGACCAAATGACTATCATGATAGTATTGCTATTGTAGGTTGCTATTGCAATACTATTGCTATACTATTCTTATATGCTTTGAGTGCTATAAATGGATATTTTGTCATTAAAAATCACATTTCCTGAATATTTTACATATATGAATTAATTTGCAGAATCATTGAATAAATAATCTGAAGGAAGAGAGTGACAATTTATGATTTGAGCAGCCTGTCATTGATGTCTGATATTCAAGAGACAGATTTTTTGCTAAAATTAGACAATGTCATGTGACAAATTGCTATTTTTAGAACTATCAAAACTATTGCGATAGTCAAAACAACTATTGCGATACTATTGATATTGCCAGTTGCCTATCACGATAGCACTATTGCAGAGGTCACTATTGCAATATATCGATAGTCAGATGTATTGTTACATCCCTAACTTGAATAGGCTGTAGTTCCTGTGTTTTCTAAAGTGACGAACATTTTGAATCAAATGTAATTCTTTATGATTCAACAACAAAAGTATATCACTAATCAAATATAAATAGAGAGATAGAAGCCAGACATTTCCTGACATTCTTCATTTGTGTTTCAGAAAAAAACCTATATCTACTAGAAAGTATAATCAACTTTTAACCTTTAGTTCATGTTAGATGGTATAAAAGATAGGATCAATGATTAGAATAATTTTACAAGACATTTTATCTTTCAGATCTTTCTGATAAGTAAAGTATAAATTAGTGAAAGTAGCAATATTTTCTATCAAGTTTTAGAACTATTCTGGATATAAATGTGTAAAATTTTTAATTGTGGAACAGTCTTTAACAAAATCTTCCAATAATACTCAATCAACATAAACTTTGATTATTATCAAAGTGAAATTTTGAATGGATAGACAGACGATCTAATTATGCAAATCACATACTTCTCAAAAAATTCAGCAAAATTTCAGAATGCAAAAACTTGAGATCAGTAACTGTTGCAGACAACTTACCAGTGTCCTGTACAGCACAGAAAACATTGATGTAAAAGGAGAAAATGCTGAACAGCAGCATTTTCTTCTTTTGCCTCAACGTTTTCTGAAGACTATCTTTTGGGGGGGACAGCCAAAATAGAGAGTAAAAAAGATTGTACAGACAAAATTACCCTACCTGACAAGCTCCCGTCTGACTCCGGTTCACTCTCTGAACCTTCATTTTCCATCTGTGTAGGATCTTCTGTGTTGAAATATAACATTGGCTTTCGTGAACTGTATAGCACAGAAAACATTGATGCAAAAGGAGAAAATGCTGAACATCAGCATTTTCTTCTTTTGCCTCAATGTTTTCCCAAGGCTATTTTCTTGGGGGACAGAGAATAAAGATTGTACAGACAAAATTGCCTACCAGACATACTCCTGTCTGCTTCACTCGCTGAACCTTCATCTACCATCTGTGTGGGATCTTAGGTGTTGAAATATAACATTGTCATTTGTGTCCTGTATAGTGCAGAAAACATTGAGGCAAAAGGAGAAAATGCTGAACATCAGCATTTTCTTCTTTTGCCACAATGTTTTCCCAACACCATTTTCTTGGGGGACAACCAAAATAGAGAATAAAAATTGTAGACAATATACCCTACCAGACATACTTCCATAAGACTCTGCTTCACTGTCTGATCCTTCATCCTCCATCTGTGTAGGATCTTCTGTGTTGAAATATAACATTGGCATTTGTGCCCTGTATAGCACAGAAAACATTGAGGCAAAAGGACAAAATGCTGAACATCAGCATTTTCTTCTTTTGCCTCAATGTTTTCTTGTTATTATTTTCTTGGTGGACAGCAAAAATAGAAATTGTACAGACAACAAGAGATGTTTGTAAAACATATATGCCCCCTCAAGGGCCTACATTTGATGTAGGTCAAAGTCCAAGGTCAAGTTAACAAGGTCCAAGGTCATGGTCAAATATGAAAGGTTTTGGTAGGAGGTGTCTATGTGTGTAATATCAAAGCTGTATATGTAAAAGTAAAATGAAAGATAGGCCAGGTTAAAGTTTTTAAAAGTAGGCCAAATGCCAAGGTCAAGGTCATGGTCAAATGTGAAAGGTCTTGGTTGGAGGTGTTGATGTGTGAAATATCAAGGCTGTAGGTGTAAAAGGACATGATATATATGCCTGGTTTCAGTCTTTTCAAAAGTAGGTCAAACTCCAAGGTCAAGGTTGCAATATTCATGGTCATGGTCAAATGTGAAAGGTCTCGGTAGGAGGTGTCTATGTGTGAAATATCAAGGCTGTAGGTGTAATAGGACATAAGATAAAGGCTAGGTAATAGATTTCTAAAAGTATGTAAAAATCAAAGGTCAAGGTCACACAGGCCAAGGTCATGGTCAAATGTGAAAGGTCTTGGTAGGAGGTGTCCATGTGTAAAATATTGAGACTGTATAGGTAACAGGACATGAGATATAGGCCTATTTTAAGTTTTTTAAAAGTAGGTCAAACTCCAAGGTCAAGGTCCAAGGTCATGGTCAAAAGTGAAATATCTTGGTTGGAAGTGACCATGTGTAAAATATCAAGGCTGTATATGTAAAATGACATGAAATATAGGCCAGGTAAATGTATTATTAAAGTAGGTCAAACACCAAGGTCAAGGTCACAAGGTCCAAGGTCATGGTCAAATGTGAAAGGTCTTGGTCGTAGGTGGCCATGTGTCAAATATCAAGGCTGTATGTGTAAAAGGAATTGATATATCGGCTAGGTTAAAGGTTTTTTTTAAAGTAGGTCAAAGTCAAAGGTCAAGGTCACAAGGTCCAAGGTCATGGTCAAATGTGAAAGGTCTTGGTAAGATGTCTCCATGTGTGAAATACCAAGGCTGTATGTGTAATAGTACATAAGATATAGGCCCAGTTTAATATTTTTAAAAGTAGGTCAAACTCCAAGGTCAAGGCCACATGGTCCAAGGTCATGGTCAAATGTGAAAGGTCTTGGTTGGAGGTGTCGATGTGTGAAATATCAAGGCTGTAGGTGTAAAAGGACATGATATATATGCCTGGTTTCAGTCTTTTCAAAAGTAGGTCAAACTCCAAGGTCAAGGTTGCAATATTCATGGTCATGGTCAAATGTGAAAGGTCTCGGTAGGAGGTGTCTATGTGTGAAATATCAAGGCTGTAGGTGTAATAGGACATAAGATAAAGGCTAGGTTAAAGATTTCTAAAAGTATGTAAAAATCAAAGGTCAAGGTCACACAGGCCAAGGTCATGGTCAAATGTGAAAGGTCTTGGTAGGAGGTGTCCATGTGTAAAATATTGAGACTGTATAGGTAACAGGACATGAGATATAGGCCTAGTTTAAGTTTTTTAAAAGTAGGTCAAACTCCAAGGTCAAGGTCCAAGGTCATGGTCAAATGTGAAAGGTCTTGGTAAGATGTCTCCATGTGTGAAATACCAAGGCTGTATGTGTAATAGTACATAAGATATAGGCCCAGTTTAATATTTTTAAAAGTAGGTCAAACTCCAAGGTCAAGGCCACATGGTCCAAGGTCATAGTCGTATGTGATAGGTCTTGGTCGGAGGTTTCCATGTGTCAAATATCAAGGCTGTATGTGTAAAAGGACATGATATATCGGCCAGGTTAGTTTTTTAAAAGTAGGCCAAACTCCAAGGTCAAGGTCACAAAGTCCAAGGTCATGATCAATTGAGAAAGGTCTTGGTAAGATGTGTCCATGTGTGAAATATCAAGGCTGTATTTGTAAAAGGTCATGAGATATATACCGGGTTTAATTTTTTTAAAGTAGGTCAAACTCCAAGGTCAAGGTCACAAGGGCCAAGGTCATGGTTAGATGTGAACCATGTTGATAGGACGTATCTATGTGTGAGATATCAAGGCTGTATGTGTAAAAGGGCATGAGATATAGGCAAGGTTAAGAATTAAGTATAAAAATCAACAAAGGGCAATAACTCAAAAAATTTGATCAGAAGAGTTACGGTTCTTGTGCACTGCACCTCTCCATATTGAAATCTATTCACCTATAAAGTTTCATGATTCTACCTATCATAGTTTTTCAGTTGTGCTCCGGACAATAATCAATTATAAAATCAACAAAGGGCAATAACTCAGAAAATTTGATCGGCAGAGTTACAGTTCTTATGCACTGCACCTCTCCATAATGAGATCTATCCACCTGTAAAGTTTCATGATTCTACCTTACATACTTTTTGAGTTATGCTTCGGACAATAATCAAATTTGAAAATCAACAAAGGGCAATAACTCCAAAAATATGATCGGCAGAGTTACGGTTCTTGTGCACTGCACCTCTCCATAATGGGATCTATTCACCTGTAACGTTTCATGATTCTACCTATCATAGTTTTTGAGTTATGCTCCGGACAAGAATCAAGTTTGAAAATCAACAAAGGGCAATAACTCAAAAAATATGATCATCAGAGTTACGGTTCTTGTGCACTGCACCTCTCCATAATGAGATCTATCCACCTGTAAAGTTTCATGATTCTACCTTACATACTTTTTTAGCTATGCTCCGGACAAGAATCAAGTTATAAAATCAACAAAGGGCAATAACTCAAAAACTTTGATTGGCAGAGTTACGGTTCTTGTGCACTGCACCTCTCCATAATGAGATCTATCCACCTATGAAGTTTCATGTTTCTACCTTTAATACTTTTCGAGTTATGCTCCGGACAAGGTTTGGTCTACGGACAGACCGACCGACCTACGGACCGACCTTCCGACCGACACTTGCAAAACAATATACCCCCATTTTCTTCGAAAGGGGGCATAAAAATAACTCACCAGACATACTTCCGTCTGACTCTACTTCGCTCTCTGAACCTCCATCTTCCATCTGTGTGGGATCTTCTGTGTTGAAATATAACATTTGCATTTGTGCCCTGTATAGTACAGAAAACATTGAGGTAAAAGGAGAAAATCAGAATTTTCTTCTTTTGCCTCAATGTTTTCCTGTGACTAATTTCTTAGGGGAGGACAGCAAAAAAACGAGAATAAAGATACCCTACCAGACATACTTCCGTCTGACTCTGCTTCGCTCTCTGATCCTTCATCTTCCATCTGTGATTGATCGTCTCCATCTAGATCTGATATCAGTAATGCTCGTAGGCCATTCTTTAATTCTACATATCTGTAATTAAGCATGGAAAGCATGTTTGTGATGAATGATATTTTGTATTAGTAGCAAAACTGTCCCTTTTGTACCATGCATCTTACCGATAAACATTGAAGATTGCATAGTATTTTTGAAATCATAGTTCAATAATAAATTTTCATTATTCCCTGATCAATTTTATGAATCTTTATAACATCAAGTGGTAACATCAAGCATTTAATGTTTGATTAAGGCACCTTTGAACACACAGGAAGGGACATTGTTAACAAGGTTTGGTTAGTGCAATTTTACACACAATTCAAGATTAAATACTACACAATTATAAGGTTCAATCTAAACTTTTACCTGTATTCCCTCTTGTCATTTTGAGATTGTTGTATTGTTGGATATGCTGTCTGGGATGTGGACATGGTTGCCAATATTCTGCAAGCTTGTACAGTTTGAGGTTGTCTTCTCACAATGTTTACAACGCTGCGAGTTAGGCAGGATAGCATCACATCATCTGTCAAAGATTAAATAGATTAAATGTTCACAAAGGTGTACGGTGCTAGCATACTTATGGGAATATTTGACATCAATGTTAAAAATTAGATCTACCTTCCTTGCATATGAAAAAAGAGTAAAATAATATTTGTAAAGTATTTTCTTCTTGAAGCATAATCTTAAAATTCGGCATGGTGCATCAACTTATGTGAAGTGTATTTACAAGTGTATGTAATTTGATACATTATGTATGGCTAGAAAGTGGTGTTTTTAATGAGGGGCTGTATATATGTCATCGACCTGCCAACATTCTTTACTATCGCTACGTCTGACCACCTTAGAGGTCATGGTTTAAAATTAAATAAACCACGAGCAAAGAAATCCCTTTGTTTAAATTTGTTCCCTCTGCACACTATTAACAAATAAAACAACATTTTCATGTTTAAATTGGACAAATTGTGGATACACAAAGTGAAATGTTTGACTCAAACATGTTTTAAGTATGAAACCTAAGCTCAACCTGTCTGGAGAAAGAAAATTCTATATCAGACTGGGATAACATCCCATGACACAGGCGGCAATCACATGACTTTGTTATGATATGCTTTCCTAACTTTTGTAAACAAAAACACTTGGTAAGAACATATTTTTCTCAATTAATCTATCAAATACTTAACACTCCATATTGAGATAAAGAAAATTCTATATCAGACTGGGATAACATCCCATGACACAGGCGGCAATCACATGACTTTGTTATGATATGCTTTCCTAACTTTTGTAAACAAAAACACTTGGTAAGAACATATTTTTCTCAATTAATCTATCAAATACTTAACACTCCATATTGAGATATGTGCCATTGGATACGTTTTACTCTCTGGTTTATTTTGATAATAAGATGGTCCCTCAAATCCATGTCAAAGCTGTGAACATTAGTGCAAAGTATTTTTGAATGTTGTGATATATTTTCGTAAGAAATGTTCGCACTTTGCCAGTGTTTTTTCTTGTAGTTTTGGGAACGGGTCCGAGACCAAGCAAATTGGGAAAAATGTGTTGTTTTGTCAAAAATTGGGAAAACATTTTCATCATCAACTCCAACAAAAATTGAGTCATGTGCATAGTTAACATATGAAATCAACTGAAGGGACTTCTAGTTTGTCTCTGGATACTTTTTTCTCAACATACGAAAGGGAATGATTGAATTTTCATTCAAAAAGAAGGAACGACTTTTGCATTGGGAATTTTCTTTCTAGATTTTGGGAAAAAATTACCCTATTTACTGGGGTAAAGACTAACAATTTGAACTTAGGGGCCCAGAATAGCAAAATTAAATACTTAACATTAAGGGTATGGGCATTTTCTCTAAATACTCAGGGGCCCAGCCCAAAATCTAGGGGCCATGGGCGACTGGGCCCCTGCTAATCTTTATCCCTGATTTAGTACAGTGGAATCCACTTAAACGCAAGACGGTTATTAGGGATTTCCGTTTATTAGCAATTATTTGTCCTGCACAAAACCATTTCCTATGTAAACAAGGTAAATTTTATCGGATAATCGGGTCTCGTTTAATAGAAAATCCCGCTTATTTGCAATGAAAATAATGCACAATCGGCATTTGCCTCCGGTTATTAAAAATATTTTCCATCATTTTGGGGGAAGAATCGACTAAACTTGTAACAATTTTATCTAACTTAGCTTTCTTTTGTAGGTAAACCCGCGCATTTAATCCTCTGACAGATAAACAAAGAAGTGTCAAGTCCTCGCGAAGCCATATCAACACCTATGCGATAATGAATAGACACTTACGGTTGAAAATATCGTAACTACAACTTTTTTAAGCAGTAGTTACGATATTCGTGTTATGACACTAGGCTATTTCCTTAACGTGTAATCTAATCGTAGGTTGACCGAGAGAAGTTCCGATTTTTAACGACCATCTCTCGGCCGATCTTCGGAGAACGGAAATAGCCGAGAACTGTTGGGAAAGTCAAATGACGTCATTTATTGGATTTCACGCGTGTAAACTCACATGTGTTGAAAATTACGAACGCGCAGTTCGTTTGAAACCATATAACTTGGGTTAAATTATTCAACTGGTCAAGTTTTCTGAAGCATATTCCGCCGCACAATAAACCAAATGCATAATGTGTACATGCATATGCCGCGTGTAGTAATGAATATGTAAACAAAGGCGAAATCAGACCGACTTACTTATGACGCTACAGCTTTCTGGATACCGATGACGGGGTAATTTAATAAAATAACAATTTCAAAGTCTGAAGTTGAAAACAGTCTTTATTTAAAAAATGTTTTTAAATCAATGAATATAGCAATCGAGACAATCCAAAATCTTCTTGAATGGTTTTGGCCTCTGCATCATCGAATGTAACATACTTCCAGGCTATAAATAGAAATGCCGGTTAATCGAAATTTCGGTTAATTGCAATATTTCCCCTGACAAATGGACAATGCAATTAAGCGGATTCCACTGTATTTGCTATTGGGAACGGGTCCTATTTACGGACCCGTCCGAAGAAGGAGAAAAGCCCTGTTTGCACAAATGTTCTAAGCTTTGACAGGGATTTGAGGGAAGATCTTGGTATCAAAATAAACTGGGGAATACAACGTATTGAATGGTATGCATCTCAATACTGAGAGTCAAGTATTTGATTTAAAATCTGAGAAAATTGTGTACTTTCCGAGTGTTTTTGTTTACATAAGTAGGAAAGCATATCATAACAAAGTCACATGATTGCGGCCTATGCATGAGAGATCAAAAAGTTCCCAAGAAGACGAAAGGTAGGAAATATAAGAGGCAAAGGGCCACCTTTTCTGGCAGTCAAGATAAAAAGTGACGCGAAATCCAATTATCCTTTCCTCTCATGCTTTCGATAGGTTCCATGCATTCGATAGCCTTGTGATTTTCAAAAGTGCTTACAATCTGAATCACAGGGAATTTTAGCGATTTTTATGTAGACTCTTTCTATTAAAGACAAGGGGACCAAGTTTTCATGTATAGAAAATAGTACCCATTCTCGCAAAACACCCATTACGACGCCAATTTTGAAGATAATTACACGAGATCTTCACTAATTAACTCCATATATATTTATTTAGCGAAAAATCCGGTGGTCTGTACGCGTAACGATCAGAGTTTTTCGTGACAGAGGCCGGTTTCTCGACAAAAGGTTCAAAAACACCATGAACGACGTGACCGTGTGACCCCCGCTTGTAGGACTAAATCTGCTAGTTTGTGCATGATCGTGGCCAAAACATGCATTAAAACGATAAAATAAATTAAAATCTTTCACCAACCTTCCTTGTTGAATAATATCACAAAGAATTCAGCTTTAATTTGTTGAATGTTTTGCCGACTCAACGGATTTTAGATTTCGGCAATTTTAGGCGCGTTCGCTTGGGACACTCTGGTGAGTGTTTTTATCACAATGTTCCCCTTGACTTTCGAAGGAAACAGAACGGTTCAGTTTCAAATTTCAACAAAATTGTCCAAAGCAATGCTTTAATTCGTATCTTTTTACGCTTATTGAACACAAATTTTATTTTTTTAACAAGAAAAAAAATTACTCGAGTAATAATGAACGTATGACTGATGGAGGGCGAGTTCATCTCGCTGTTGAGCACACTCACTCAAGTAATTCTTTTTATTGTGAAAACTAAAAAAAAATCATCGACAGTTATGCTAAATGAAACTTGAAAAAATGAGAATTAAAGCATTGCTTTGGACAATTATGGTGAAATTGAATAATGAACCGTTCTGTTTCGTTCGAAAGTCAAATGGAACATTGTGACATAAACACTCACCAGAGTATACAACCGAACGCGCTGACATCACGCTTGTGTCGTACATGGCAATTTCGAACCTTTTGTCGAGAAACGGCCTCTGTCACGAAAAATACTGATCGTTACCTGTACAGACCACCGGATTTTTCGCTAAATAAATATGTAAGTAGCTTATTAAAGAAGATCCCGTGTAATTATCTTCAAAATTGGCGTTGTAACAGGTGTTTTGCGAGAATGGGTACTATTTTCTGTACATGAAAACTTGGTCCCCTTGTCTTTAATAGAAAGAGTCTACATAAAAATCGCTAAAATTCCCTGTGATCTGAATATCATTCCGTTTGCATCTGAATTCTTTTGTGAAAAAACAAAGTTTTAGGTCATAGAAATTTTGAGATAACTGGTCATTACATGAAAAACAATATTTTTGGAAAACAAAACAGAAACTAGAAAATCAAGGTCAGGGTAAAAATCATTCAACCATATCCAAGCCTCTTTCCAACCCGGCAAGGTTTTCAAGACGCTTGATTTTCTCCATGGTTGAGTAAGTCCTTATCCAAAATATTGCGATTTCATTAGGTCATCCTAGTGCTTTAAATGGGGACTAAAACAAAGCCATATCGAAATGATGAGAGCATCATTAGCCAACATATTAAATAACCAATTCCAGTCGGTTTTTACACCCTCCTCCCCACTTACCCTCGGCCAGCTATGCCGCGACTCAATTAATACTGGACTGTCACAAAACTCAATCTGTGCGGAAAAGATCCCAGACAGATACCGCCCAAAATACCCCACTATGCCACATATAACCATATCTGTAAATGGAATAATCAAACTGCTTGCCAATCTGAAGCCAGATAAGGCTGCCGGCCCAGATACCATAAAACCTCTTGTCCTCAAACATTTGAAAGTCCAGATATCCCCAATCCTACAGATCCTATTTACAAAATCACTGGCCTGTGGCCAGATTCCACAGGACTGGTCTACAGCCACTGTATGCCCCCTCTACAAAAAGGGTAATCGCAGCAATCCGGCCAACTATAGGCCTATTTCCCTAACCTGTGTGTTATGCAAAATTATGGAGCACATCATCGCGTCCAACCTAACAAGACATTTCTCCAAGAACAACATACTATATGACTTACAACACGGGTTTCGCGACAAGCGCTCTTGCGAAATGCAATTGATTGAGCTTGTCGACGAACTCGCCAGAAATATGTCCCAAGGCAAACAATCCGACCTCATATTGCTAGACTTTAGCAAAGCTTTCGATAAAGTCAGCCACCTAAAACTAATCCACAAGCTATACCAACATGGAGTCGACATACATACTATCAACTGGATTAAAGCATTCCTACTAAACCGCTCCCAGACAGTTGTGCTCGAAGGCGAATCTTCCTCTGTTGTTCGCGTTACCTCTGGGGTCCCACAAGGGTCAGTTCTTGGACCGATTTTATTTCTTCTCTACATCAACGACCTCCCTGCAGAAATCAACTCACAAGTCCGTCTTTTTGCCGATGATACGGCCCTCTACCTTACAATAAACAATCTTTCTGACTGTACTAAACTCCAACAAGACTTAGATACACTCCAGACCTGGGAATCAATTTGGGAAATGGAATTCAACCCGAGTAAATGCCAAGTAATCCACATATGTAGAAGCAAAAAACAAATAACACATAAATACACTCTTCACAACCAAGTCTTAGAATCAGTTAACCAAGCCAAGTATCTAGGCGTAGATATTAGCTCAGACCTAAATTGGAACAGCCATATCCAAAGAACTTGCAATAAAAGTAATAGTACCCTAGGCTTTCTGAGAAGAAATATCAAAACCAAACACAGAGGTATCCGCGAAGCAGCATACAAAACCATGGTTAGACCCATTGCAGAGTATGCATCAACTGTCTGGAGCCCGAACACCAAATTACACATCCAGAAGATCGAAAAAATCCAACGTCGGGCAGCCCGTTGGGTTACAAATAAATATTCACCATACGACAGTGTGACGGAGATGGTTAGAGAACTGGAGTGGCGATCACTTGAGGATAGACGTGCAGATGCGCGTCTTATCATGTTTTACAAAATCGTCCACAACTTAGTTGCTATTCCCCTTCCACCCTACCTGAGACATCCCCACAGAATTACCAGGCATATGCACCCACTGACTTACATACAAATTCATACTACAGCCAACTACTATAAATACTCTTTCTTTCCTTGGACTGTAGTGCAGTGGAATGGCCTTCCTTATAACATTGCCTTGCTTCCTGAGCTTGAACCATTCAAGCAGGCAGTAAAGAGACATACAGTACAGCAGGGCCTAAGCCCCGAACACTGTTTTTAACCTGCTTTTATCTTGTATCTGACTACATAACACAACCCTAACACTTTTATCTTTTTTTCAGTCTTACTTTTACTCTTTTGCTTTCTCTTACTTACTAACATGCACAGACGCGCACCTGCACAAAATCCTCGCGAGAGGGTGTTGCAAAATGTATAGATAGATAGATAGCATCACCTTGACACCGCGAGATCACATGCTTTGAATATTCTGGCGAATATTTTTGTTAGTCTGTTTTCAAAATTTGTTTTCCTATATTTTTGTTAACAACTTTGTTTATTGAATCTATTGGGATGGTCAGAATTTTATAAAATCAGTTTGAAATGTATCCATGAACATGGTTTAGAAAAAGCTATCGAAACCACGGGATGTCAGGCTACACAGAAACTTATGACGGTGGATGGCCTGGTAATTATTACACAACACTATTTCACAAAGAAAACATGAGATTTTGTACAAGAATATAGGCTACAAACCTTCTTAAACGGGATTTTAAATACGACAGCCAGCAGCGTCTGCCAGAGCTTTCCTCCAGTCAAAATCGCAACTTCTTAAAAATTTAGACGCGAAGCTTTGTATAGACTGGATTAGATATTCACTGAAATCAATTATTTGGGTAATAAACATATAATAGCTAGATCATCATCATCATCATCATCATCATCATCATCATCATCATCATCATCATCATCATCATCATCATAAGCATAAGCATAAGCATAAGCATAATCACCATAAGCATTAGCATGGGCGGATCTAGAGGGTGGGGGGGGGGGTGAGTCGAGGGGTTGATTTTGACTAGCCTATATAAATTTAGTGTAACGTTACATATTCATTGCATTTTAAGCCATAATTTGAGCTTGGAACCCCCCTCCCCCTGAAAAAAATCTTGGGCTTGGACCCCCTTGAAAAGAATCCTGGATCCGCCCTTGATTAGCAACAACAGCAGACAGCATCGTCATCGTCGTTTTTTTTTTACCTCATCATCTCTTTCGTGCAGGAAATCTATGCGAGGAAAGCATAGACTCGTCCAGACAGCTAGGATGGTGCATCCAGATCAAATAGACCAAGTTCGCTAATGTAATTTCTCTCACTTTCCATGTACAGATCCAGAGAGTTTTTTTGTTGGGAACCAACCAAAACGGACCCGGGACAATCCTACAGCTTAATCCATTCCAAAACAGCGAGAGTTTAGACTGGTCCATTTTGAAAGGTACCGAAGACGACACAGTTGATGTCGACAATGATAGTAGGCTAATTATGTACAGATTCGCACAGAAAATTGTCGTCATTTTTTTCTTGGTATACCCTCACTGCCTCAGACCATGTAAAGTCATGTAGAATAATAAGATCTATCTCGTCTGTCCTCTTACAATCAAAGTACTGAAAGTACTGTTTGGAAGCAAGTTTGTCTATAATGTAGGCCTGTCCAGAAGTAGAGTACTTTGATTAGGTACTTTGATTATCCAGAATACCTTGAATACTTTGATTCCATGCTGGAGCTGTATCTATTTTTAGCACAACTTCCCGCATATTAATCGTTTGTGTAAGCTTTGAATATATTTCATAGCACAGTAAACTTGACTGACCCATTTACAAGGAAGGCCATTGGACTGATCTTTGAACCATAAACAAGCAAATTACTACGTCGATCTTTTCTTCTCTTAGAAACATGATTAATTGAATGTTTCATTTTCAGTCACACAATTAAATATCTACACATAACTTCAGTCTAGGCACATTGAATATTCGAATGACTGTTACCTCATTAATTTTTGCTTTTGATAGAACTATTTCTAGTGAGGAGGACCGGAAGATGTTGTGTGGTATGCAGAGAATGGTAAAGTGCAGAGACTGGTGGCTGGAAAGAGAAGCAAATTTTGTGAAATTTGCTTCCAAAAATGTAGGCTACCACAAGGCCTAAGGTACTGAAAAGACTTTCCTCTCCGGGCTCTGCCACTGGAAAGACGCCACTACGAAAAGATATTTTTTCACTAAATTATATCTGATTTTACATCGTTAAAATAAGCCAGAAATGGGATTTAAAGTCCAGGAAACGGCGCCATTTCGTTTACTCATAGATAAAATTTTCTTACTAACGGGAGGGGACACCCCTCCCAAACCCTCCCCGTCCGCCGCCCCAATGTTGAAAACCACGCGACGCGCCTGGGTAGTACATGTACACCCCTAATGAGATTCAACCGACTTCTATTTCTTCGTGCACAGCCGTTAACATTCGTTACACATCCTAGCCTTTTCGGGCAAGGTCGTAAAAATTCGGCAGTGTCCAGAACGTTTTGTCAAATGTTTACGACGTCGCCCGAATAATTCCGACGCCACATGAATCTCATTGGGGCTGGGTTACGGAATACCTTAATGAAATTCCGTTTATCATTGAAGGGAGGGGAAATAAAAGTCTAAAGCTGATCCTGGTCGATATTTGGATATTGTTGTATTTCCGCAATAATTCACAAACTCGATCTATGTCAGTTATTATGTTTATTGGTCACTATCTTCCAAATATTGCTCCCGACGTTAGCCGACCCAACTTGTCAAGGCGAACGCTCAAATCCGGAAGAACGGATCCACGCGCTGTTCTCCGTTGTGCACATGCGCGATGACGCAACGGTAAACAGCGCGAGGGCCGTTCAATAAATACAACATCATCCCCTCTTTTCTAAAGAGGAGACGATACTAATTTAACATGAATAAACAATACATTTTACAATACAAAAATAGCTAAAAAATTACATGTCATTATCATAGGCAAGATGATATATGCTTTGTGTGAATTATGAATGAGTTAAATCTATATATATCTAATTTGATTATTTTGAGGTATTCGGGTAAACATGTTATTATGACTATATCTTTATGAACTTTAAATTAAATTGATACACTGAAATTCTTGAACTCCAAAAGTCTTGTATCATCACAATCCTGTCGGTCTCACCTAACCTATGCGAATTAAATAGTCTAATCGATAATTATGACAGGAACTTATTAATTAATTACACTTTTACAGATGTTTATTATATAGTCACTTCAAAATTTCAAAATGCTATTAATGACAGTTTATTTGTTTTGTTATTTGTTTTTTTCAACTCGAATGTTTTTGTCAATCTTCCAGTCATTTGGGACTCTTCACTGCCCTCCCCCTCCTCGTGAATTGTTTTGGTAACGGTTGGGTTCTGTCCGAATCTCTTTCCCCACTCGAGCTATTTGTTGGACCCGCAATACCGTTTCTGGATTCCCTGTCCACCAAAGATGTTCGCAGTGAACACCTTTGGTGGACTGCATCAACGATCCCTTCATCTACGCGCATTCCTACCCTGGTCGATTTGCTCCCTCCTGGCTCAACCGAATTGTTAATAAGGTCTTGAGGATTGACCCAGTTCGGTACGTATCCGGCCTGGTAGTTAGTTAACTTTCTATGGTGCGCAACACGAGTAAACTTATTGTTACTTCGTGGATGGACAACTGGGCCATGGGCTTTGGTGACACCAATTGGGTCATTTTTGGTAGTTTCAAGGTGTGAACATAGATCCCCCTTTATCTTTGAATCTTTTTTTACATGTCCAACCACAAGCTGGTCCCCGAAGATAATGTCTCCCTGTCTTGTCAAGATCTTTGCATCAGATCCCTGTAGAAAATCGATACCTAAAAGGACACCACCTCTTATGGGAGCCACATACACAGGCCAGTTCCAAGTCTGTTTGCCGATTTGAAGTGTCGCAGTGACCCCTTCATAGGCGACCATTTCTGCGTTGCTTGCTGCATTCAGAAGCTTACATTTCTTACCAGCTTTATAATCAAGACAAGCATCTCTCGCAACATCCTCAGAGATTACAGTAGCATCGGCTCCAGTATCAACAACAGCTTTTGTAATGACATTATTGATACTGATTGGGACTGAGATGCCTCTAGTTTCTTTACCTACATGAGTAATTTCAAAAATAGCTTTCTGTTCTTCCTCTACCTTATTGTATGGTGAGCTATGCAGTATATCTTTCTTATTAGGACATTGTCTGGCAAAATGACCTCTTTGACCACAGTTAAAACAATCATTGCGGCCTTCTTGTCTTCTAGATGGACTTGGACTTGGTGAACGGTTGCTGTAAGCTTTTTCTGTTTCAGTTGTACTAAGCCTTGCCAACATATTCTCAATTTTCTTCAACCTCTCATCCAACTGACTTACTGTTACATAGGTTGGTCTCATTTGCTGTGTGTGTACCCTGTTAATCTTTTCTCCTTCAAAATCTGAATCCTCAAAAGCTTGGTAATCATCTTGCATATCAGCCCAGTTCACTCTACGAGTTGTTTTGAATTCCCGTCTGTCTTGATCGCGACCTATGGTGGCTCTGAAGTTCTGTTCGGCTGTCGTTACATATGATAAAGACTCATTCAACGTTCTTGGAACTCGATTCATTACTTCATATGCTATCTTACTGTTCCTGTAGCCCTTCAAAAAGTGTTCGGCCCCTAACTGTTCCAGCATTTCCATGGATATCCCTGGGTAAGCCCTTATGACCAGTTTATTTATCTCTTCTGCGAATTCTTCGTTGGACTGTCCCGCTCTCTGTCGCATGTCAGACAACTGTCGCCTTAATGAAGCTGGTTGATCCATATTGGTAAATCTTCTGACTAATCTAACCTTTATGTATGCGTAACTGTTAAGTACATCAGCTGGAAGCCCACACAGGAACTTTAAAGCCGGCCCCTGTAAACGTTGGAACAACCTGTCTACCTTCTCAATGTCAGACCAACCAAAGCGATCTGCCAACCGATCAAATGGTATAAAGAATACATCAATATCTCCTGAGCCATCATAATTTGGCATTTTCATCCCAGGTCCCTTTAGCTCTTGTCTACTGCTTCTTGGAGAAAATGCACCAGCAGCTGGTTGTCTGACAGAATTAGGCAAGGTGACATCTTCCCCACAACCTCTCCTTTCGTGCTCCTCAATAACATTCAGCTCTTCATGGAACGGTCTAGTAGGGGTGCTGTGTAACGGGTTAATATGTGTTACTGTGTTATCATGGAGGGGTTGTTTCATTGAATCAACTAATTCCCTTAAAACAATTGAAAAATTCTGACCGTGTGATGTATCCTGAATCCTCTTGTTGTGCGGTGTTGTTTGGACTGTCTCCTTGGTTAGTGCTGGCCATATTGTTGATCAAATAAATGCTGATTCAATAAATAATATAGGTCTAAATCTGCAGTCTAATTTGTTATTTATAAATAAAATGACAGATGACAATTTCAATCGATCTGTTAAAATTTGTTTGTTGTCTGTTCGCAGTGAACACAACAATTTTAACAGAAGCAAGGCAAGGCAGCTTTTTGTTTGTAAATTTGATGCAATTTATCCATTACGAGTTCTTGTTATGCTTTGTAATTCAGGCAGGCAGAGCGTAAAATCAGAACAGTCTTACCGTGACGTATTCCCCACCCAGTAACCGACTGTAAACAAACAACTTCAACTCTGTATTTTCCTAGCGTGAGCTCAAAATCCCGCTTCCAGACACCAGTTGTTGTATTTCCGCAATAATTCACAAACTCGATCTATGTCAGTTATTATGTTTATTGGTCACTATCTTCCAAATATTGCTCCCGACGTTAGCCGACCCAACTTGTCAAGGCGAACGCTCAAATCCGGAAGAACGGATCCACGCGCTGTTCTCCGTTGTGCACATGCGCGATGACGCAACGGTAAACAGCGCGAGGGCCGTTCAATAAATACAACATCATCATTATTCTTCTTCAGACGTTCCTTTGAACCGGCAGCACGAAACTCCCAAATCTACCCAAATCTACCCAAATCTTACCCAAATCTACCAAAATCTACCCAAATCTACCCAAATCTTACCCAAATCTACCCAAATCCAATGAAATTATTTAGAACTTATTCCTGAAATTTATATGATTATAATTATGTTCTGTATAATTTTTTGGAAATTAGTTTTTTCCACATTTGATTAAGTTATTGTGGAATTAGATCTATTGCAGTTCTAGAATTGTCCTGAGCAAAGTAGGAATTCTTACATTGTCTGCCGATTTTTTTTTATTTTGCATTTAAAAGTCTACACTGGGGTTGGACGATTTACCGAAACGTACCGAAACCGACCGAAACTTACCGAAACCGACCGAAACCGACCGAAACCGACCGAAACGTACCGAAACCAATACCGAAACGGGCCGTATTGTACCGAAACGGTATCAAAACATGAAACTGTTTTCATCTAGACATGTAGCGAATTCAATCAGGGTGTAGGCCAATCTTAGTCTGGTCTAATATGAAATGAGTTACAGTTTTCGAAAAAGTTTTTTTCCCAAATATCTTTAAATCAGCATCTATCAATCACATACTACTAGAAAAAGTACCCACACACCCATTTGTGTTCGAACCCCATCAATAGAAATCCCTGGTCCGCCACTGATCAATACGATACATGTTTTTTTTTTAATTTGAGACGTCAATCGGTTGTTTGAGAGAGCTAAACTGGAAAGATCTAGTGTAATTTTATTTTAAAAATGAATTATGTAGTAGATTAAACGGGCCACCAGATTGTATGAGACAAGTAAAAAGCTTTAATTGAAATTGTTAATTTTGAAAACCTCATATCTGCATGTATAACATGTATTGAGAGTAATAAAGGATGTCTATGTCTATGTCTATGTCTATTAAACGGGCGATTAGATTATTTTTCACACATATTCCAAACTCGCTGTTCAAAGGGATAACCATTTGGCTTAAAAGTTTGCAATGACGCACCTGTCCTGCAGATTTCACATTCATTAATTGTCAAGTTCGGAAATTTTGCCTCTTTTTAAAGATCGATGCACGATTTTTGAGCTAATTCCCAAACAGAAATATGTTAGAACAATCCTTTTTGAGAGCATAACTTTTTTAAGAATTTTGAGTGCAGAATTTTTTTAGATTTCGAGACAACAAATTGCATTTTAAAATTTAGAAACATTGAAATTTGTTTCAGTTATATCACAGAAAATATCGATTATCTGCTCAGTTTTGCATGACACATTTTCGTCGTGGAAGCACCCGAAGCAAAGAAATGTGCGTTTTTCTCTAGACCATGTTTTCAGCAAACTGTCTAACATCGGCACACATTTTGAGTGAATCCAGGAATTGCATGAGTTGCATAATATTGAGGGATCAGACTCGCCGTCTCTTTTGCACTTAATACATGGAAAAATTTTCTCGCGACTCATTGTCACGTACAAATTGCCAAAGATCACAAGTTGAAATGAACTTAATCATTTTGGTAGCCTGCACATTTCCTTCTGGCATATTTATCTGAGCTATTCATCTCGAATAAGCCTGCCAATACAGACACAAAATAAGCATTTTCTCAATAAAAAGATGCTTATATATGTATTGATTGGGTTAATTTAATATAAGATAAACTATGCGATTAAATGCATTCCTTCAGTTGCTATTTTTGTATTCGAACGACAGTCCATAATCTCAAACGTATCTCAATACCCTACGTTTTGAACTGGTGGCAAGCAAAGTCGTTGAACATATGACATTCTCCATATTTTTTCTCCGAAAATTAGTCAGTCGTCAGGAAAACATTTCACAATGCATGAAGCAAGAGGGCCATGGTGGCCCAGGTCGCTCACCTGAGATTGGATATCTTGTTAGAATTAATTAAATGTGTTGTTGACGTTGTTTTAGCACTGATATGAGAAACAACAGGAATCCATGAGTAGGTGTTCCATCTATGACCATAGCAGTTGAAAACGGCTTTAAACCTCAATAAATCAAACCATATACACACACTTTCTTTTGCGTTTCAGTATACATGAACATGGTGTTTATTAGATACTTGGCAATTGATAGTTGGGATATTTTCATTGTCAACATGATATATTTCCATACTTATTTTAATGCATTCTCTGTATTTTCTGTGACATCCGTGGCCGAGAGGTTGGGCGTCTGCCTTGCGACCAAAAGGTTCTGAATCCACTCGGTACTAGCGATAATGCAGTTACCAAGAAGCAGAATCGATGTGGGATTGGCCTATGATGTTTAAGATTTGTTTGTGGTCTATCTAAAATGAAAAAGACCCTACGTTTAACCATTTTACACACGGAAAAATGTTAGTAAGCTTCAATCCGAAAACTACTGCGGACGACATAATGAATTTTAATAAAGATGGGATTTTGCACAATCAAGGTAACTAGACAGTCCTGTCGGCCTGGAAGCGCTCCACAGGCCTGATTGTTTGTCTTGTTGAATGCAATTTCAAAGGTTCAGGCTGCGCAAACAAGCAAAATTTAATGCATGACCAAGCTGAAAATTACGAGTAAGTAAGATCGTATGGTCAGTAAGATTTCTGTGAAAGTTCTGTATTGATTAGTTAATACTAATGGTTGTAAAAGTGAAAATAAAGCCGAAAATAGCAATTTTGTCAATAAAAGGCACATAACTGATATAAAATTCAGATCAAGCTGAAAATTACAACAAGGCAAGATCTTATAGTCACCAACATTCTGTACAAGTTTTGTATTGATTCGTCAATATTTGTAGTTGCCAGAGTGAAAACAAAGTCAAAATAGAGTCGAAAATGACAATTTTGTCAATTTCAAGGGCACATAACTCATGATGTAAAATTCAGATCAAGCTGAAAATTATACCAAGGCAAGATCTTATGGTCAGCAACATTCTGTACAAGTTTTGTCCTAATTCGTTGATATCTGTAGTTGCTAGAGTGAAAACAAAGTCAAAATAGAGTAAAAATGGCAATTTTGTCAATTTCAAGGGCACATAACTCATGATGTAAAATTCAGATCATGCTGAAAATTATACCAAGGCAAGATCTTATAGTCGTCAACATTCTGTACAAGTATTGTCTTTATTCGTCAATATTTGTATTTGCTAGAGTGAAAACAAAGTCAAAATAGAGCCGAAAATGGCAATTTTGTCAATTTCAAGGGCACATAACTCATGATGTAAAATTCAGATCAAGCTGAAAATTGTACCAAAGCAAGATCTTATAGTCACCAACATTCTGTACAAGTATTGTCTTGATTAGTTAATATTTGTGGATTTCATAGTAAAATTAAAGTCAAAACCAGCTATTTTTGACATTCAAGGGCAGATAACTCAGGTTATTCTGATTCAATCCAAATTCTTTGAAGGAATCTGAGAGAGGGTCACCCAATGATCATTCTTGTGAAGTTTGATTGAAATCCATCTGGTTGTTTCTGAGAAGAAGATTTTAAAGAAAAAGTTTACGGACGGACGGACGGACGCACGACGGACACACCGCCATGACAATAGCCCGCTGGCCTGTCAGCCAGTGGAGCTAAAAAATGTTGAGCCAATAGGAGAAAATGTACAATATCGGCATTTTTTCTTTTGTCTCAATATTTTCTCAATCTACTTCCACAAGGGACGTCAAAACCAGATCTTGCATTAATTATTAATGTCATCTGCTACTCCGTTCAATTCGGACCATACTAACATTTTGTCATCTGAGAAAGGCTTACAATAAACCAATGCCCTTTTGTCGTGCATATCCTTTTTCGTAGTATAGTCATGTTCTGTTCGCATAGTCTTAAGCCTCTCTTTCAACCGGTCGTACGAGCTCCTGTGTGCGGTCTGTGTCTAAAACGTACGTTTAAGGTCGTGCGATGCACGCACGTGCAACGTACGATTTTGGTAGACGCAACCACGACGCAGACTGCCCGCAGCAAAGAATTGACCAAACAATTCTTTGCTACGACCATTCTGTGTCTTTTAGAACGCCAGGAGCATGTAAAGCCTCTCTTACAACCGGTCGTACGTGCTCCTGCGTGCGGTCTGCGTCTAAAACGTACGTTTAGTCGTGCGATGCACGCACGTGCAACGTACGAGTTTGGTGGACACAACCACGACGCAGATTGCACGCAGCAAAGAATTGACCGGACAATTCTTTAAGGTGCTCTTACAACCCGTCGTGCGTCTTTATAAATCGTGCGATTTTGCAGAGTTTTAAAACGTACGATTTAGAAAGACGCACGATGGGTTGTAAGAGAGGCTTAAGAAAGAAGTACGGACATGCGTGCGTGTGACGCAGGAAACGATGTCTGAAATTCCAGAAAATCCACAAAAAAGCGTGCTTTTCTCGAAAGAGATTCATAATTTTCACCTGCTTTAAATGTTAAATCAAATATGCATCTGATATCGTATGGTAGTATATATCATAAAATGCTCATTATGACTTATGGCATATAAATAACAAAGTTTCTTATTTTCTATTAGGAAACAATAGAAGTGTAAAATCGTTAGATAATGATATTTAACCACTATTATCCTGATTATAGAAGGTGTTGATTGGTTTTAAGAAACGAAAACAAAATAATACAGGTTATCTGGTGACTTATGATATGGCGATGTTGAGAATAATACTTAGTTTTAATCTGTACTCAACGAGTACTCACTGTTCCTTAATAGCCAACTTTGTATTATGACAAATTTTCCTGATTAAACCGACATGATTTAAGCATATTGCTTTGTTGTTGTTGTTGTTTATTTGTTTTTGTGTGTGTGTGTAAAAATACGTCATTGTAAAATTAAAAACTATTGATCATCGTCCATAAATACACGATTAATAGGGAGACCGGGGCATCATGAACCACTTTTTGATAAATTTCATATAGGGCTTTCTTAGTTTTACGCAGAGTGCTCTGATCAATGCCACACCAAAGATCAACATCTCTCGCATGTTTCTAAACCTTTGGCAGATATTTTCGACATCCATAATCCACAGAAATTCATTTTAAACAGAGCTGGTGAAATGGTTCATTTAACCCCTTTGACGGGGTAGGTTGAACCAGTACATGGGGTAAGTTGAGCCAATTGGCATGTTTGCGATAATTATTCACAGATAAAAGAGATACAAACATCAGATTTCATTCATAATAATGAAAATGGGTGTTACCTGCAATAATATCATAATATTTCATTCAAAGAATAAACATTTATGTCAGTTTTCAAGAGAATTCGATTAGACATACAACAGACAATTTAATAGGCCCAGAATTATTTTGAGCGTTTTATCTGCACTAATTTTCATAGTGGTTCAACTTACCCCGGTACACACCATGGTCATATACTTGTCATTTGTGAAGAACCCATCTTACGAAAGCAATAACGGAATTCAATTTTACATTCTGAAGATATCATATATTTGTAAAATGTAAAGAATACTGCTGAGATTTGCTGTACATTGTAGTACGAAGACGGAATGCATAAATTGTGAAAACCAATTTTAAGGTCGAAATTTCGTTTTTGGGGCATAAAATCCATCTAACACGACAGAATCTCTCGAAATTTTCACCTATGAATACTATAAACATTCCCGCTTCGAATACTTACACCGAAGACGTGAAATTGAAAAGCATGCCAGAGAAATTTGGGGTGGTTCGTTTAACCCCGTGGCTCAATTAACCCCGGTCTCCCCTACCATGTGATAGGCCCTACTTTCAATGAAATTGTAAACAATTAATTAGTTAATCTATAAATGTCTATATATGTTACAGTAAGATTTTGAAACCAGGGATTTCGTGAAAGGGTGACATCTACGACGTAACGTCGTTTCTGTATTCTTTGAATACAAACATCGGTGGGTTCAACCTTGGCTAGCGAGGATAGGGAATACATTGAAACAAAAGTAAAATGCCATTCCTACTTTTCTGTTAATGCTTTCAAACTGGACCGTCCTAGTTTCTTGTCGTTTAGAAATTGGATTAAACAATTCACTCTTTAAGAAAGAGTTTTTTTGTTTTTTGTTATTTGTTTATCCCTTTGATATAATACAGAATGCGCACATTTAAAGGATTTGAGGTTCTGCGTACAAGAAATCGATCTAGGTCTCAAAAAAAGAAAAGAAGAAGAAAACAGACATTGCAAATTCTGGGGAAATTGCCTGCCTGGCTGACATGTTTTGATACAGTTTCGGTACAATACGGCCCGTTTCGGTATTGGTTTCGGTACGTTTCGGTCGGTTTCGGTACGTTTCGGTCGGTTTCGGTAAGTTTCGGTCGGTTTCGGTAAATCGCCCAACCGCTACACTGTGTATTGATCAATCGCATTTTTGTTGTATTACGTTCTTGATCGGTCATTGTCTGTTCCCAAGGGTTTTCTTTGTGAAGAGTGTAGGCCTACCGTATGTACTTTCTAACCACCACTCCATTGCTATTCCATTGCTTTAACTTTCTGTCTTTCAACAACAAAATAGAATAGATGAATATAAGATTTATGTTCAATATATAGCGAAGACAATATTGAGGCAGAATATGAAAATGCCGGTTATCAGCATTTTCGCCGCTTGCCTCAAAGTTTGTCTTTTTGTTGTTGTTGTTGTTGTTGTTGTTGTTGTTTTCTGTAAGGCACATAGAACTGGGTTCTTTTGGGAAAAGGTTAAAGTATTATGACAATCATAGGATCAACCGTTGTAACGATGATATCACAAACTTCTCAACCTGTATTAGAGTAATTTGTCACAGCTTTTATAATTTACACCAATACGTGGATCAAAGGTTGCGCTTCCCTCGAATTTGAGAATTTGTGTTTTTCTTGTGCCAAGGCAGTCGGCCACCTGGAAAACACAGGGAAAAGGTCTGGATACGTGCATGACACATACTAGATCTGGGGCCACAATACGGAAATATGTCCTTAACAATGAAACCTGTCACACTTAAAGAGACCTTAGCGAATATCTAAAAATCAAAATATTGAGAAACTAATCACGTTTTGCAGTAACACCGACGACATCATTTGTTTTCCGTTTTTTTTTCTGTAACTAAAAACTGAAATATGTCGAACAGTTTGCTTGATTTGGGTAAGATATGGGTAGATTTGGGGTAGATTTGGGTAGATTTGGGTCAGATTTGGGTAGATTTGGGTAGATTTGGGTAAGATTTGGGTAGATTTGGGTAGATTTGGGAATTTCGTGCCGCCCCTTTGAACGTATTCATTTTACATCGATTGGGAAGCAAGTTTTGTCAACTTATTTTAATCCCTCTCGATTCTGCTTCCTGGAAATGACGGGATGATCGGGTAGACATCGGAAATATGGTCGGGCTTCAATAGGAAATGATCGGGAGTGCTCGGGCGGGGGTCTAGTATGATCGACGAGAGATCGAGAAGAAGTCGTGTATACACATTTGGTCGGGCTTGATCGGGTAAATTAGGTGGTCGTGTTGATCGAGTTGATCAGATCGGCAGTGGGAACCTAGCATAAAGCATACATCGGAGGAAAGAGCTCAGTAAGGCGAGGTACATGCAACAAACCGTTTTTGAATTGACGCAGAAATAAGGAAGTTATTGCAAAATGTCTTACCTGAAGCGAGGCAAATTTGTCCGTAGATTTACCCATCCCAGCATGCACAATCCCCACCGTGCCCACAATAATTGAGAAACATTGGAGAGTAGGCTATTCCATTGAAGACTTGAAGTTGAGCTTGTAGGCCTACTCATGAGCACGTATTTTTCGAGAAACCAGGGCCTGGTCAGACAGCATGGAGAAGGTAGCCTGGTCAGTGCCGACACTTTTCTCTTCCTATAATGTTTCTTTTTACCCACTATAATGTTCCTTTTTACCCATAACTTGTCAAAACCAACAGAATGTTATTCCACACGCCCCCTTTTTATGTAACAGATTTCCATCATTATTTTCTCTATCCTAACAAAACTTGTAGATTGGGGCATATAACTAATGGGTACTGTAAAAGCCATGTTATTGAATAGGGCGATTTATCTAACAATTCATTAGCTAGCGTAAATCTACAGAAATCATTCCGGGACAAATCCTAGTTTATGAGCTGACCTATATATTCGGACATTAAGTCTCTTGTGCTTCCATTTCGGACATCCGCGTCATTTATAAATGTGACCCGTCACGCTAAAAGGGACCTTATCCGAAAAAATCCAAATTTTGACAAACTTGTCAGATTAAGCACAGGTCAACCAGATACCATATGCGAAAAACGAACATATAGTAAGATAAGGAAAACATATCAGATTTAGCAAATTTCATAAAAGTGAAAAGTGTCGACCCTAGTCTGGCTGCTCGGACTGCGCAGACTGACAAGGGTCGATATTTTTCACACTTCCAGTCCTATAAGGTCCCTTATAGCATGACGGGTCACATATGTGTCGAGAACTGGAAAAAGAGCCAGTGTGAGACACCATAGAATTTGAGACCAATACGGATCTTGATCATTCTCGGATACCGTGGGTCCTCCTTATTTGCTACGCTACATCAGTTGATGTAGCGTAGAAAATAGAGAGATCCCGTAGTATCCGAGGATGGATCTTGAGCAGCCTGTGCATATATACACAGTCTGATCAAGATTCATGCTGTTCTGTTATAGCTGTTTCAGTATCAGTAGCAACTCTTAAGAGAAGCAGCATGGACCTTGATCAGACTAGACGTAGGTACCAACTGTCAAGTGGGCCATTTCCCAGAAACGGGTATCTGCGGTCGATGTGTAGAGCGTCGGCTTTGCAATCAAGGGGTTCGGAGTTCGATCTCTGTTAGCACTGAATTCCACGAATCGTCGCATATCGGGAAATCAGGTAGGAATAGTTCGATCACAATTCCTAATGCTCGTGAACAGCAGAATCGTATCATGATCGTAGACGACTCTTAGCAATGAATTTTGTGCTGAAATAGACTGGGTTTGCTGTAACCCAAGGGCTTGGTGCGAAAATATTGTAACTGCATTTTGTAAAATTTTCGGTGTTGTTTTAAAATCTCGTATAGCTCACGATGATTGACCTGGCAGAGCATCTCGTTCGATTAACATGGGCTGCTCTACCAGGTCATCTATCGTGAGCTTTACCTACGGCTTGAATCAGGCCGTAGGGTAAAGAGGGGCAAAACGCCCAGGTGGGGTCAAACGCCCACCCCTATTATTTCGTCACTCATTATGTCAATTGATATTTGTCTTGATTTTACACTTGAAGTATTCTTTTAGAAAGATGCCCATGAAATTTTTACATCTAAACGTCATTAAATTATCAGTATGCGAATAATTGTTTATTTTGCATATGTTTGATCTAATATTTGGGTAATGGGTTTTCTTGTGTATCTTATTTCAGTCCGAGTATTCAATCAACCAAAATGCATTTTATATCTATATGTCCAATTGGTCGCCTACACAAAAAGATAAAAAGAAAAAAAATATCAACACATTTTTTTCTCTGGCCAAATTAAATCACCCACCCCCTTTGGGGCAAAACGCCTATGCTGCTTTGGGGCAAAACGCCCAGACTGGGCGTTTTGCCCCTTCCAAGGGCTAAATAGTGGGCGTTTTGCCCCTTGTATGGATAAGTAGGTATTCAGAAGTACTAAAATTTTCCTTTAAACTCAAAGAATGACTAAGGTTGGTACATATGACGAAATCTATTTACATTTCGTTGTCAACAAAAGAAAAACTGGCAAAAAAGACCGACTTTTCGCGAATATATCAAACTTTTATGTCACCTGATGGATCCATGTGGGGCAAAACGCCCATGAAACGTCGATTTTGTGTTAAAATGAGACAATAAGACCATTTAATCTACTTTAAAGGGGCCTTATAAAGAACATAACCTCAGTATGTTTTAATTTGACAGATATGAAGATGCTGCAGACAAAGGACAGTAACACGTAACCACTTTTATCGACAAGTAAATTATGCCCAAATCTAGCCTTTATGCTTGATAAAAAATGTTGAAAATATTATAAAACCCATCCAAAATATATTTTTCCTAGTATATTAATTACAAACTAATTATATTCCTATTTTCCCCCAGATATTTTCAAAATATTTTTTTTATTTTTCATATGGGGCATAAAGCCCAGTGGTGGGCCTCATGCCCCACCCCCAAAGGCGTTTTGCCCCGAGGGTGGGGCAAAAAGGCCAAATTTCGAGAAAACTTGTTTTAACGACAGTCATTTTTTAAATCCAATGACAAAGCTGTTTTGTGTATAGACATTTAGGACAAAGGGCAAAGCTTAATTTCACGTTGAAACATTTACATTATACTTTGTTTGTTTTGTGCTACAGCGCTCTTTCCTTAAGGGGGGCGTTTTGCCCCTCCTTACCCTAGTTACGAGATATATAACAACACCAACGAAACACTATTTGTATGTCAGAAATTACGCCACTGTTAACTGGATATAGAATCGTTTCCTATTCCTGGACAATCTGGAATTCGTTACAAAAGTTCAGAACATTAGAAGTTTAGAGGTAGAAAGGTCTTGTATAAATTTGCAAATAACATTTTTGCATTTAGAATTCCTGCTTTACCTAACGATATCGTACTCTTTTCTGATGGCTGTGAGAAAATGATATTCCGGAAGATATTATGAATTATGGGCAGTGTTATGTTTTTGTCCGAGTCACGGGTCATAACAATAAATTGCCCCCGAGCAGAGCTCTATATATGACGGGGGTAATGACTTTTCAAAACGTGAAATGTCTTTCCATGTTCATGAAACCCTACGTTTTGGGTACACATTGGAATCGTCTCATCGAGACGATTAAAATGAATACCCACAACATAGGGTTTGGAGTTGAAATAACAAATTTATAATTACTTTGCCCCTTAATCTTATATGTAGCTCTGCCCTTGTGGGGTTGAATGGGTTTCTTTTTGAAAGATTCTGCCTTAAGCCTCTCTTACAACCCGTCGTGCGTCTTTTTAAATCGTACGTTTTAAAACTGCAAAATTGCACGATTTATAAAGACGCGACGACGGGTTTAATATTGTCCGGTCAATTCTTTGCTGTGTGCAGTCTGCGTCGTGGTTGCGTCCACCAAAATCGTACGTTGCACGTGCGTGCATTGCACGACTAAACGCAGACCGCACACAGGAGCACATACCACCGGTTGTAAGAGAGGCTTTAGTAACGCTACATGTTATAGAAAATAAAATAAAAGGATGTGGAAAACAATGAAATTATAGGCATCGATTTTCTGTTGGTTTTTCTCCTTTTTCTCAATATCACTAAATCTTCTGGTGCATTAACCGAATGTCCTTGCATAATTTGTTTGATTTGTGATAAAGGTTCGTTTTAGATTCTGCAAGGCGCTTGATTTCTGATCGACGCGTTTATAGTGATTTTACCGTTTTGGAACGTCTAAAGTACATCAGCTGTGTGGGACGAGTTTCAAAACCACAACGGATTGTTTAAGGTAGTCAACCCCTATTTGAGATGCGCGCGACGTCGAAATTATTCGTGCGACGTCGAAAGCATTCGGCGGTAGAAATTTCCACTGCCGAATGTTTACGACCGCGCCCGAATAGGTTCGGATACGTAACGACACTGCTCGAAAAAATCCGATGTGGCCACATTACGGGCATTCTAAAAAAAAAAAAAACAACAACAACAAAAAAAAAACAACCAAGAACCACGATAAAAGAAAAGATAATATCCCACAACACCGTGATTCATCGTAGGTGTCGTCCTTAACCCCGTGTGGGGCCATATAAGTGTTGCAAATGACATAGTCAACAAGGATAAAACTTGGGGGATTTTTTTTTTTTTTGGGGGGGGGGGGGTACATTCTTTTTAGAGTCAATTCTAGTCATTTTTCGACATATATTTAACTTACAACTTAATTTGCCAATCAGAGTGTGCTAGACATTAGTTTTAGACCAAAACGAGTTGTCGTAGGGTAATTGAAGTTGAAAGCTCACGGAAACCCTCAATTTATTATAAATCGTGGCTTTTCAAAGAAAACCTCGTAACTACATGCAGCTTGTTTTAAGCTGCGGTTACGTGGTTTGCGTTGAAAAGCGACAAAATGTACATGCTTGCAAATTATATATAGTGGCTAGAGCTTTCTCAGATGACCATAGCTTTGGCTGCACGAATTTGTAAAATCATACACACGATACAGATGACAAAATAATACTTGTAAACATAATGAATCTGGCCGTAAACTGGAGGACATTCGATGTATTTGAAATCAGCATAGATTCCGACCAGCTGGGTCAAGATCCGTATTGTTAAAAATGCACGTGTTTCTTCATTAGCTGCTGTGTAAATCACGGTATAACTGCATGGAGGGATCTTGAAATATGTTTTAGCATAGGTTTGTATGTTGTATAGCAAATTATTTTCCAGGAATACATAAAAGGGGGTGTGGGAGATAGAAAGCATGCATTGCAGGAAAATGCGGATATGACGATCTTGTTAGCAACACCTCTCAATCATTTCAAAAGATTTGTTGATCAGTCGTCAAAACAAGATTCTTTGAAGTCAATCTGGATTTGTGAAAACGGCATCATGCACGAGCCTTTCTACTCCATCGAAAAAATTGGTAAACATCAAGTTAAGATCACGGTGGGTAACTAAAGATTTGGTGTACACATAGTTAATTTTGTTTGCTCCTCAATAGCCTAATCGGGTGTTGTTTGAAAGTTGTTAAAAAAAAAAAATCGGTCACATATAAACAGAAGTATCGAAAACATGGCATATGATTCTCCGTCGTGAAAGATGCATGTACCTTTTACCACAGTGTTTACACCTCTTCCTTGCAAACACTCACCTAGACTGGAATTTCATCTTTAATTTTGGACCAAAAGCAGATTCTAGACCATCGGTGCGTTTAGTTGAAAGCACTGTATTATAGCCACCGACCATTCTAAAGCAAGCATTAAAACTGTTCCAATCTGGAATATCCTGCTGACGACAAAACGCAGGTAGGGGCCTAATGAAAGAAAGCATTGTGTTCAGTATAGACCTATTACGGGCAATATTCTTTTGTCCCAATGTTTTTAATGTCTGTATTAATATGCATTGCTACATTGAAAATTTAACCATCATTTTGTGTTTATGTCTAACCAAAACAAATATTGCTGCTTTTCATCGAAAACCTCGTAACTACAGCTTTGAACAAGCTGTAGTTACGAGTTTTTCGAAGAAAAGCGACGATACGTTGAATCAATGAATGGCGATGATTGATATTTCTATTTACTATCAGCACATACAATGATAAGTAAATCAACATTGTAAATGACAGCTCCCTCGTAATTAATTTCCTCAGAAATATTTCTTCTTTTATCAGTCTCTATAGAATACCAGGGAATGTAGCCTACATTGATTGTCGATCATATACAATATAAATGTCCCAGAAAATTGAGCAGGATGTCTTTTACCATTCCAGAAAATCTGGAATCCGGATTTATAAACCTATGTCTCGAGTAATATGAGTCAGGATCTGACAAAAGGGCCATCTAAGAATCACATGGATCAAGATCACCTTGTGCCTAGGTGCAGTCTGGTCAGGATCTATACTTTCCTCTTGTAAACAGTTGCATAAGTACAACTAAGGCTACGAGGAAACTACCTATGTTTGAGCACAACATTTTCCAGATCCTGATTCAATTCTAGTCCGAACAAAACAAAACTACATCATGAACCAGTGAACTCACTCGTTAAATACATGCAAAGGCTAAACTATTAATTTCATTTCACACAAGCATGAATAGCTTAGTTGGTAAGTAACCAACGTCAATTGTTGTTTTTTGTCTATCAATCTGAGGGTTGTGAGTTTGAATCCCAGCTTGTCCAATATCCTTCCTGACATATGACAAGTCATTTATCTCTAACCAATGGATTTAACAATCAAAATGAGAAAGCAGATGTAGGCTCTGATTGGATATTTTGTACTGGTGAGAGAAATTCTATGATTAGGTGCACCGGCCACTGTAATACCATTATGGTAGTGGTGGCATTAATCCAAATTTGATCAACGGTTTCACAGATCGACAGTAACACATTCAAACTGAGGTTATTGCAGCCTTTGTATTGGAAGCACAGATTACGTCCAGTCAGTATAAACAATAGAAGAGTTCTAGGCATCCAATATCAAATATCAATTACTGAATGTTGTTTATAGTGCGATGTTGTTAATACAACAAATCAAGTTAAAAGGTTTTTGTCGTTCCAGTGACAATTCTGTTTACGTAGACAGATTTTTTTCCTCGCAGACATCTAACACCACTTGTCTTACTGTTAAACCATTTCCCAATCAACACCTTGATTGGTGTTCCTATTAGGAAATGGTTTTGAAAATTATTGAGGCAAAAGAAGAAAATGCTGATGATCAGCATTTTCTTCTTTTGCCTTAAAATCGTTTGTGCTATATTGTACACAGAACCTTTCTTTATCAGCATGTATTTTGCCACCTGCAGATGCTTTCAAATTGGAACTAACTTAAATTTTGTTGTTTGTGAAAGTGTTCAATAGAATTATTCACACAGACAACAATCACTATCTCTTTTTGTTTTTGACCTACAGAATAACATCTCACAAGGAGCATGACACAATCTCTTTAACCCTTTCCCAAACGAAAGAATTATAGGCCAAGCGCGGATCAAGGTATTTTTCCCAGGGGGGGTCATCCGATCTTACTGAACAACATTAAAAAGCAATTATACAGACGCACCCGAGGCTTAGTGATACAGCGTCCTCTAATGCCAGAGTGGTCATTGGTTCAACGTGAACCCCTTTCCAGATCATATCAAAGACTTTGCTCAACTTTGTCATTCAACATGTGGTTTGTCAGTCTCAGAATGAAGTGACTCACTGGGGTATAACGAGCATAAATTAATATTTACCAATGCGCAAGAGAGATTGGGAGTTAGCCGCTATTAACATACGAGTATAAGCGTTTCCAGTTCTAGCCACGGGGAGGCCTCCACAATAAGAACCGTCTTTTTTTTGTTTTTTTTGTTTTTTTTTTTTTTTTTTTTTTTTTTTTTTTGTGTGTGTGTGTTTTTTTTTTTGTTGTTGTTGTTGATTTTTTTTTTTTTTTTTTTTACTTTTTATTATTATTATTAGACTCTATCATTTTTTTCTTTCTTTTTATGTTTTTTTTTTTTTTTTTTTTTTTTTTTTTGCTCTATTATTTTTTCTCTCTTATTTATTTGTTTTTAAGGTAAGACCTGTGTAATGCACTGCCTGTATAATAGTTACATCTCAACTTATTCCGTGACGTCTGTAAGTCCGCGCATTTCTAAAGTACCATTAGATGTAATATCGCCTGTTTCCGCAACAACGGAAATAATTGATCGTGCTCAGATTTCCGATGAATATTCTTAACAATGTTTGTGAAAATGTTTCTAAATTGTATAAGGAGTATGCAAAAACCCAACAAAAGTCAAATATTCCAAATTTGAGAGCAATGAAAATTACATCCCTTGAAATCGTCTATTCGCACCACACAGATTGCATTCCATTACTGGGCACATAGCCCATTACACAGGTCTTACAATTTAGGCATTTGTAAACGTCCTATTTAATCATATAAGATGCTTGACTTGAACATTCGTCTCTGGTTTTGCTTTACAAATATCTGACAGATTTCACTTACATTAATGTTTTTAGCATGATGTAAGTGCATTAGGGCAAGTGATGACAATCTCTCCTCTGTTATTGTACTTCGCATATAGCTTTTTAAGCGACGAAGCCCAGAAAATGAGCGTTCGGCTTCACAAGAGGTGACGGGTAAGGTGCAACCAATGCAAACGAGTGTTTTGATATCTGGGAAGATGTCCCCATCTACAATTTTATAGGTATCTATAAGATTGTCTGCTGCGATACCCTTTTCGTTCAGTTTTCCACAAGCTCTCTTCCATTCCAACAAATGCCCTCGTAGATCTAGTGCAGACGGAGACTGTAAATCTGACTCCCAGAAAAAAAATTCAGAAGAAAGTTTTTGTATTTCAGAATCTGAGAGGGCAAGCATTTGCTTAGGAACTAAACAACCAAAAGCATATGCAACTCTGTCATCTTTGTGAAACCTACAAGTGAGTTCAGTTGATAAATGGTCCAAAAATGGAACAGCTACTGCACATTTGTAATACTGCTGCGGATCAGAGCTACCAATATTTGTTCTGTGTGTTTGACTACCACATGTTCTTGGGATCTTCTCTTCTATTTCAAGCTCGTTTGCTAATTGCTTGCAACCATCATACCAAGTTTTAAACTCTTCATCAATTCCTTGTCTCATTTCTGTTACTCTCTCAATACGTTCAGTAATCAGAGCCCGAGCTTCGTAAACGTCCAAATCACGTTTCTGAAGTTTTGATGCAAGGGCTTTGACTGATTCCAAAACAGCCCTGACACTGACAAACGTAACCAAAAACTGAAACGTCGTCAAGGTAGCTAAGAGACCTCTTGATGTTATTTTAGTTTGAGCATCCCATGACCAATTTTCTTTATTGTTTTCATCAAGCTCTGGGTTAACGATTGATCGGAGACATTCAATTATGGTACCATACATGCTATAGAACACATCATAGCAGGTATGCCGTTCGACCCACCTGGTTTTACACAGACCCAACAATTTTTTACGCTTTGATTCAGGGGTATGATTTTGAAGGATATGTTCAAAGAAGCGTTGCCTTTTTGGCGAAGCATCGAAAAAAACAAATGTTGAATTTATACCATCTATCATGTTTCTCACAAGAGGTATTTTGCATGCGTGTGCTATACTCAAGTTTAAAACGTGGCTATTGCAATGAGTGAAAAGGGCAAGCTTGTTAATAACCTTTATTCGAGCTTGACAACCTACCTTCTCTGACGACATGGCCGCAGCTCCATCATACGCCTGACCCCTCAGGTTTTCGATTGAGATGTTGTTCTCATTTAGAACCTCTACTATTTTATTTGCAATTGCTTCGCCAGTAGCACGCTGCAGATGTATAAAATCAAAGAATTCTTCTCGAATACAAGGCTCAGTTTGAGTTTCATCCACAAATCGCAAGCACAAAGCAAGAACCTCTTGGTTTGAAAATGTATCCGTCACTTCATCTGCGATAATAGAGTAAAACCCTTTCCCCTTCAGGCTTTGCAGTATTTGATTTCTGATGTACGAGCCAATAATGTGTATGATTTCATTCTGTATGGTCTTGCTTGTATAAGTTGCATTTTTCGGTGCATTTTCTAGATGATATGCCAACTCCTTGTCATGACTAGCAAGTAAATTTAGGATGGCCAAAAAGTTTCCTCGGTTAGATGCCATACTGGTAGAGTCATCTCTGTGCCCCCTCATTGGAATGTTCTGTTTCCCACAGAGAATCACTGACTCTACTATCATACTTAAAAGTCTTAAGTTTTTATCATACATGTCTTTGTTTTGAGAGTTAATCTTGTACTGAACTGTGGTTTCTGGGGATTTGAGACTTGCTTTAAGAGTTTGGTAGGCTATACATGCATTTTTATGGTATTCCGATTGATCATGACTAAGCATTGAGCAGTCTTTCCCACCAACCTTCTTGAAATTTTTGAATGGTTTACGTATGAAGGTCTCATAGCATCTTGTATCGGTCTGAGGAAACAGAATACATATTTTACAAAGACACCCCTGTGACACTTTGCTGAACGTCAACCATTTGTACTTCTCTAACCAAGTTGTCTGAAAATATACTTTTCTTTCTTTACCAGCAACAATTTTTGTTACAAATGGCACATTTTTCCTGATATCTTCATCACAACTGCTTTCAACTTTTGCATTTTTTTCTGTTTCGGATAATAAAGATAGGGATGTTGGATCATTTAGAAAATACCCAAAATCATGTGGAATTTGATACTGGGTGCTTGTTTGGGAATTTTCAGGTTGTTCATCGGATTTCGGTACATTTTCCTGAGTTGCATTGTCCGGATGTTCTGCTTTTGTCTCAGATTTTTGCTCAACGTTTATGCCAGACGGGTTTTTTTTCTCTTGGCGTGTTCTTGCTAAAGTAATCCGATATTTTTTGCTTTTTCAGAGGGGGTGCTCCAGATGACTGATTTTCAGCAGATTGAGGTGGCATTTCATCAATTTCGTGACAAGAAACAAAATGATTCGGCCGCCAATTTGTTTTATTAACGTTAGACGTGTGCGTCCACATAATATACATAGGTGGACAAAACTGTTCCCCAGAATAATCAAGTGGTCTGATAGTCTGGTTGTGAACCTGTCTGTTGATAGCAACATGTTCTACTTGTGGAAAGATCGACACTATTGGACGTTTGAACGCGTTTGCAATTGCATAAAAATGGAGCAGAGAGGAGTATTGACCATCATTTGTTGATTTCAGGATCTCATTCTTTAAAGACTGGTTGATGTTATTTTGGACATATGCCTGATCAGAGATGGAACTTTCAAAAATGTACTTGAAATCTGACTGCTTACTTGACATACCAATGAATGTTTCATGATTGGTGTATTTTGATAAGTGTGTAACGAGCTCATGCACACATCGTACCCGACACTCAATGTGTCTGTTCTCTGTACCAAAGGCCGAATTAGAAATTGCCCTATAAAAACAATTACCATCTCCGTAAACTTTCACAGGGGAAATATTCTGTCCTATACCTGTGTCTTTTGGAAATAAAAACTTGGACACATCATCATCTGCAGAAGAGATTTTATCTCGTGAAAATGCTATTGTAGGTAAGACATTTTCCTTGAGTAAAGTACCCGTCATTAGAACTTGCAACTTTAGGGCACCCCAGCCATTTTTTGCTGCATTCGCGAAGGTATTTCGTACCGACTCCCAATTAGGCGGCCCACTTTGAGGATCCATTTAGTTCCAACAGTACCTTAATCAGCAGTGGTTTATGTAGCCTACTGAACAAAGTTATGTTTAAGCAAATGAATTATTGTTAAGTCAGCTTCTACATGTGTAGAGAGAACGAACCTTTCTTAGAGCTTTACATGAGAAGTATGCCAAATTCGGTGACTATATGTACACGTCACAGTCACGTCACCTGACCCACTGACCTAACTGTTGAAGTAATGCAAGGCAGGATTATGACGTAATGATGTAGTTGGGTCAGTGGGTCAGGTGACGTAGCTTTGATATTCTTCTCTTCTATTTTTAGCAGATTTATTGGACGATCCATCCGATTATTAACAGTACTAGATTGAAGTTTTACGCAGAGAGTGCCTGGAGAAAGAAGAAAAAATATTTATCAAAATTTATAGAAATCATTTCAATGCCGATCTAATTTGGAGGATTTATGACCCCGGACCACCTCTGAAATTACACATTTTTTAAAATGTCATACAAAATCATCTTTGATAACCCCTTTTTTTGCCAAATTCCAGGGGGGGTCATGACCCCCTGACCCCCCCTCTGGATCCGCGCATGATAGGGTGATCTTCTTCAAAAATTGCCACAATGACAAATGGATGTTATTAAAGATATAATTTGTGTGAAATATGGCATAGAAAATATTGAGACAAAAGGAGAAACTGCTGGTTATCAGCAGTTTCTTCTTTTGTCTCAATGTTTTCCCAAGCCTTTTATATTAGGAACGTCAAAACCAGGTCTTGTTTGGGAAAGGGTTAAATCATAATGTCAGAAACTAATGTAATGTACTAAAAAGGAGAATGCTCTGGAAAACATTGAGAGAAATACTGAATGAAAATGCTGATCCACAGAATAAAGCAGTAATATTTGAAAATGTCATAACTAAAGGTAGAATAAGCTGAAGTTATGATATTTTAACAAAACCAATGACAAATAATTTCATTATGAAATAATTCTATTTTGTTGTCTGCAACACTTTTAAATTGGGAGTAATCTGGTAATTTTGTTGTCTAAGAAAATGATATTTTTGGGTTGTTTGGCCTATTCCAATTTGAAAGTTGCTGCAGACGGCATGATAAATGTGAAAAAGATAAGACTTGTGCACAATATAGCACAGAAAATATTGAAGCTAAAAGAGAAAATGCTGTTTACCGAAGTAAAGCATTTTCAGTTAGGTACATCAAAATCAGGTCTTGTTTGGGAAATGGTGAAGCGTTGTCTGTAAGTTTTCATTACTTTGCAACCATCCAAAAATGTAAGTTACAATGACTGAAACATTGCTCTTTGACAATGTAAAATAATAATAATAGTAAAAGAAAACACTTATAAACAGAATAAAGAACATTTAATATACTTTGTATTAATTATCAGTATATAATAAACATACAGTAAATTCATTAACATGAACAGATTATATGACTGAGTTAAAATGGCACTTTGACTATGTCACACGAGTATGATTTAACAGACAAATAAAATACAAAAAATGTATCATGCTGTTAAAAGCAAGTTTAAAACATATTTAAAAGACATTGAGAAAACAGGAAAATGGCAATAGACCAACATTCTTTTCTCCTCTCTACTAGATTTTACAAGCTTTGATATACAATCTTTTCATGCCGAATTAATCCTTTTGATGACTCCCAGAGAAAACATTGAGACAAAAGAAGAAAATGCTGATAATCAGCATTTTCTCCTTTTGTCTCAATATTTTCCGAGCCATATTGTAAACAAATCCTATCTGTATCAATTTGCACAATATTGTCTCTCAAAATAGTGAAACAGCCTCCATTTGGGTAATGTTTATACAAGCAGGCAATATAGAATAAGGTTAGACAGCATATACATGAAGCCTTCGGCACTGGTGGTGAACTCGGCCAAAGCGAGGGACGTTTTTCGCTACAACAAGGTACAGATATTTCGCGTTTAAATGTGAGTTTAAAGATCTGATTGGATAGCTTTTCTAATGACAATGAATTTGATCTAAAAATAGACCGGGTTTACCAATATGTATTGACAAACGTCTGTGTTGTTATAAAATCTCGTAACTACAGCTTTATCGAAGCCGTAGTTACGATATTTTATAACAACACCGACGGATTACTATGATCGCGAAAAAACGTCCAACGCTTTGGCCGAGTTCAACACAAGTGTTCAGGTATTCTAACCCTAATGAGATTAACTAGGCATCAGAATTGTTCAGGTGGTGTAATAAACATTCAACAATGGAAAATGTTGATGAACGAACGCTTCAAGAGAAACATGACTAGGGTTAATAATCAGCTTTGTCAAAATAATGATCATTCAAAAATTTTGGCAAGACAACAGACTATTTTAACAAATAGAAATTTCCCAGAGAAACTCAATAAACCAAATGAACACAAAATTGGCAGGAAGCTGTACACATGTAATTAAATTCTAACAAAGTTAAAATCATCCATGGTTTAAAACAATTCCTTATTGTATGGCACAAAATGCACATGTTATTTGTTTGGTGTATCACGTTGGATAATCACGTGATGCAATAATTACTGAATATCTTCAATAACTTTGTTAATACTGGTCCCATTTGAATTTGGTTTGAAGCAGAGAATGAGGACAGACGTCACGCATTAGATGGACGTTATTGATTTTTGAAAAATCAACTGATAAAAAAGTTATTGAAGATAAACCAAAATTTTGGTTTGTCTTCAATATCTTTTTTATCATTTGATTTTTTTAAAAATATATCACGCCCATGTTATTCCTGATATTTTTCTACCTTCTCTGCTTCAAACCGAATTCAAATTGGTCAAGTATTGACAAAGTTATTGAAGATTATCGGAAATTCTAAGTCATGTGATTATACAACGTATGTATGGCCTCATTACAAAATGGCAAAATTCTAGTTGCTGAGTATGATTTCAGGTGAAAAAATTCTACATTTTTTGGTCTTTCTGGAGAGAAAACATTGTAGAAAATGAGAAAATTGCTTGTCAAAAGCAATTTCTTCATTTTCCACAATGTTTTCCATAGCCTTTATCTTAATAGGCATCAAAAAACAGCATTAAGAGGGAATGGATTAGTGACTTTATTTGTAAAATGTTAAATATAATATTTCAATAATTAGGAAAAGTTAATGTTAACATGCTTTTACAGTGCAAAAACTATTACTAAACATGTAAATGTGAATATATTCCACCCAATCTTCCAAAATGCCCCTTGTTACAAAATGAATCACTAAAGGGCAATAACCTTGTTAAAGATGCGAAGTTTGAATAAAATTGATTCCATAGTTAGGGAGCAAAAGCGTAGACAAACAGACTCCCATATACACAAAATATAGTTTTGAAGGGTATAATAAAGGCAAATCTGAAACAAACATCAAATTATGTTTGCATTTATATGGTTAAAATTTAAGAACACATTATGGATAAATGCACTTTTGACAATTGACAGACAAAGGTATCAAAGTTTCTGATGTAGGATATTTTGCTGAACCCTATCCCAAACACGACCTTGTTATAGTGTCCCTCATACATGAGGCTTTCAAAAACAATGAAACAAAAGAAGGGAAAGCTGATAACTAGCATTTTCTCCTTTTGTCTCAATATTTTTCTGCTTAATTTTACACAAATTTTATCTTTATAAACACCAGTTTTGTTTTCAACAGCTGCTGTCAAATAGGAAAAGTCTCAATTTTTCCAGTTTTGGAAAAGGTTAATTATTTGTATTCTAAAAAGAATTGAATAACTATGATAAAAAAAGAAACAATAACAATTGAGATGAACACAAAATTTGAAAAATAAGGCAGTGCTCAATCATAGTTTTATGGCATACACTGACAATATGTGCCAATCATTTTGTTATAGGCAGGCTTGTATTTAGTTTCAAATTGCTATATTGTTAGTAGAAGATTAAAACCACTTAACTCCTGGCCATAAAAGCTGGATTACATAGGTTTTTTTAATCTCCTAATAACAAAATTGCATCCTTTTCAACAAAAAACTCGTAACTGCAGCTTATTTTAAGCTGCAGTTACGGGATTTTCATTGAAAAGCAACAGTTGTCAAGTTTTCATTCATAGTACACAGCATACACCGTTCCCACAGCATACAAGTCTTTACTGCTAAATGATGACGAGGCAAAGTTGTCTCTCTCCGCGTCCCATAAAAATCTGCTCCCTACACTCACACCATGGTCATTCTTCTGTCCAATCTGTACCAGGGATAATATCTTGTACCTGGAAATATTAGCAACATTTGTACTTCAACCTTTACCAAACAGCAAAGAAATGGTCCATTCCATTTTGGAATCGGCTACAGATGACGAAAGTGATAATGACAGTAAAATTTGTGTGCATTAAATTCAAGAAAATAGTGAGACACAATAGAAGAAAATGCTGATTTTCAGCATTTTCTTCTAATTGTCTCAATGTTTACTAAAGCTATTGGATGAGTAAAACTTCTTCAGTGTTAGGAAATGCATTTACTGAAAGCCTCTTTTACAACCTGTCTTGCATTTTTATAAATTGTGCATCTTTCGAAGATTTTTAAAAAGCATGATTTATATTTCTAAGAACGCACGACGGGTTGTAAGAGAGGCTAAAAAATTGTCCTGTCAATTCTTTGCCACATGCAGTCTGTGTTATGGTAGCATCCACCAAAATTGTATGTTTCACATGCATGCATCGCATGACTATGCCTATGTTTTAGACGCAGACCGCTCGCAGGAGCATGTATGACCAGTTGTAAGAGAGGCTTTTAAAGATAATTCAAATAATTTCTGATGAAAGTTGTAAGGTCTGAAATTTCAACATAAAAAATATCAGCACATTTTGGCATGGATATTGGTAACAATATTGAAGGGGGCTCTACAGATAGGTAATCATCTGTAAAGAACAAAGCCAAAACCTATTACAAAACCTATCAAATATTAATCATACTACATCAACATAGCATGCAGGTGTTCCACTCTAACCCATTACCACACAGTGACTCCTTTTGACTCCCCACAAGATAATGACTTTGGAAAAACATCATGGAAAATAAAGAAATTGCTTGTGACAAGCAATTTCTTCATTTCCCACAATGTTTTTCATCCAAAAAGACCCAAAAATTTAAAGTTTCATTCACTCGAAATAGTCGTCTGCAACACCTTTCAAATTGGAAAAGCCCAAAATTTTGCCGTCTGGTAATGGGCTAAGCACTGGGTGCACAGCACAAACACTGATAGGGATATTTATCAAATGATTAGAAAAGCATTGGGAATCAATTTTCTTACCAGATTCTTAGAAAGCTTAACACTTTTTGAAATGATCTCTGATTTTGACAAACCTTGAGGCAACATTCAAATTGAAGTGGAGAATTATAATGTTTAAGGTTTAGAAGAAAATCCAGGGAATTATCCTTCTTTTGTCTCAACGTTTTCTGCAATATTCCAAAACAAAGATGCATGTTTTGATGAATGTTTCAGAAAAATGATTGAAAAAACATTGGGACAAAAGAATGCAATGCAGAAACCCAACATTTTCTCATTTTGCTTTTGCTTCAATTTTGTGCACTGTATTACACACAAACTTTATCCTTTTCATCATCCATTTTGTTGTATGCAGCAGCTTTAAAAATTAAAGCAGTACAACATTTTGTCATCAAAAAAAGGTTAAAAAGGAACCAGCATTTGAGACTGGTAATCAAGATTCAGCCATAAATCACGGCGCATTTTTGCCTCATTAGCTCTCTATAATCAAGTTGCAGGAAAACCTGCAAAATGCTGCATGCAGGCTTTTTAATTTTTCCCTTCACCAAAATGACAAAAGAAATTGTATGAATGGGCCCGGGCCAATTTGACACTTTCACATTTCATGAAACCAAAAAGTGTATGTAAAAGTGCAAGATTTCATTTACATGTTTTGGGTGGCATTGAAGTTTTTTCAATTAATATTTTAGCTACCAGTACATGATGGGTAACCATATGAGAAATATTAAAATATTTTGAAAAGGGTTAAAAATGTGCAGTGATAAATGCACAATCTGTTAGAAGTGATTTCTAGCCTTTGATGTATTAAACTGTTACAAAATGCGGGAGCTTATTCAATCTTAAATATTAAAGTGGAATGATCTGCTCGATTCCTATTTATTCTTTCTTCAAAAGAATGCAACCTAGGCAAATATGAAATTTATGCATTTTTTGTTTATCTGCTACCAAGTACTTTTGAGATTACAACATGAATTACTAACGAAATAAAACTAGTTTTGTAAAATTATTGTTATTGTAAAGGAGGATAAATTGAATACCAGCATATTTCTCTTTCTCAATATGCTTTTAAGTGCTCACTGTAAGGGATTTCAGGGTGAAACAATGTTTAAACTTTCAAAAGTGGTCATGGACTTTGGAAGACAAAACCAAAAAGAAGTTATTGGCTTGCATTGGTCAATTCTTACATCAAAGTTAAATCAACAACTTTGTACTAGTAGTATCTTGACCAATGAAAGTTTCATCCAAATTCATTTATAATAGGAGGAATTTGGTTCACAAGATGTGGACTTGCATACAAATGTCCTGGCAGAGAAGATAATACCATTATACACCAACCTTTGTCAGCATATAAAAAATCTGAGCTTGAACCATGACTATGTCTTAAGGATTACAACCCATCACTAGAAACCAGAGTCAGACACTTCATGCAACTCTGTTCACCAGTTATGAAAAGGGAAATGAATGAGAGATGCCCTCATTAATTGCCGAGCGTCATCCATGCCGACGTAAATCGACAAGTGAAACCCTTGTCAATATCCATTGCTACGGATGACGCCCCAAGATGCATAAAGTGTTTGGTATCTAATGAGGCTTGTAATCCTTTAAAATTTAAAACATCTTCAATACTATAACTACAGGCTGTCCCTAATTGTATAAAAGAATTTCCCCTGCCAGTCGCTGATACGGGAAACAAATTCAGAAAATTGGCAAAAACTGGAAAGCTTTTAATAAACTTAAATTTGTTCCCATGCCAGAGGCTTTAAATGAAAGTTTTATTATTTAGAACTTCCTCCATATTTCCCAAACTGAGTTGTTTGTCTTCCTGAGTTATTTGAGAGGCTTCATTCACACATAGCTTAACCCTTTCATTTGCAAGCGCGCTTCAGGCACGCTTATACTGTATAGGGGGCCCGGGGCATCTGCTTAAAAAAGTGATTTTTACACTTTTAAAGTTATCATGACACCGGATAAATGTTGAAATATTGCGTAATATTGTTATGTTCTCGTAAAATGTGAAGAAAAAAGCAGTCAGTGCCGGACGATGATTATCACGATTATCTTGATTTTCTTTAGGAAAAAAGGTGATTTGATATGAACATTAGAAATGTTTTGGAGACTTGGAATAGTGACTCCGATAGTGATTCCGATAACCCTAAACCAAATCCAGTCCCAAATCATAGGGGTGGGGTGGTCGGGGTCGTGGCAGGGGGCCTGACAGAAGTCGTGGGGCTAGAGGTTGAGAATTTGATAAGATGCAAATTTTCTATTAGTTACTCATCATAATTATTATGAAAAGAAATTGAATAACCTTTCCAATGATATATAGGTTTATGGGTATTCTGCTAGTAAAATCTATCTTTTTTGCATGTGTATACTTGAAGTGCTTGGAAATAAGGAAAATAGTCATTTCTGGGAAATAATTCTGCAAACGAAAGGGTTAACCCATTACTAAACAGTGACGCCTTCAGACTCCATCGCAAGAGAAGGCTTGGGAAAACATTGTGGAAAATGAAGAAATTGCTTGTGACAAGCAATTTCTTCATTTCCCACAATATTTTCTTCCTAAAACAACCATATTATCTTAATTTCTTTCACTTGAAAATGTCGTCTGCATCATCTTTGAATTTGGACAAGTCTAAAATTTTGTCGTCTGGTTATTTAACCCTTTCCCAAACAAGACCTGGTTTTGACGTCCCTAATAGAAAAGGCTTGGGAAAACATTGAGACAAAAGAAGAAATTGCTGATGATCAGCAATTTCTCCTTTTGCCTCAATATTTTCTGTGCCATATTTTACACAAATGATATCTTTGATAACATCTATTTTGTCATTTATGGCAGTTTTTGAAGTGGATCACCCTAAAATTTTGCCGTTTGGGAAAGGGGTAATTAATGGGTTTTAAGTTATAATTATTCCATTACCAGTTGGTAAACCTTTAGACATGTCCATTATTCAAACGTGCTGCAGATGACAATATCGTTTGAATCAGATTTTACATCTTTTGGTCTTCATGGCTAGGAAAGATCATATGTAAAGTGACGAATTTGCTTGTCAAAAGAGATTTCTTCATTTTCCACAATGTTTTTCTTTATCTTGTGGGGCACCAAAAAGCGTCAAATGGATTGTCTCTTTTTTATCACTGTCAAACATTCAAAAGTTGACAGTGTTGGTTAAAACCCATTACCAAACAACAAAATTTTGGACTTGTCCAAATTCAAAGATGCTGCAGACAACAATTCAAAATGAATGCATTTTACATTTTCTGGTCATCTTGTGTAGAAATATTGTGGTAAATGAAGAAATTGCTTGTCAATTTCTTCATTTTCCACAATGTTTTCTACAGCCTATTTCTGTAGAGGAGTCAAAAAGAGTCATTGTGTGGTAATGGGTCAAACAATATTGTGGTCATTGAAGAATTGCTAGTTGTAAGCCACCAAACAGGAGTGTGCCTCAGCCTGGGCAACTTATCATCTGTGATCTTCTAACATGTGAGAAATGGAGAGAAGTGAAGTCTGCCAAGCAAGCAACAATGCAGACAGACAACTGGATGGGATCCCACTAATGCTGTTACAGTCCCACCTCCTGCACATAAATCAAAACACTAATAATGATAATGATGATTTATGAAGTTTCATACAATTTGGCAGTGATTGAGAAAAAATGACTTCGGACAGAAAGACAGAACAATTATGGACGGACAGTCAAAGCAGTAGCTACATGCTCTCCCTTTGCGGAGCATTAAAAGAAGTATTGTAAGCTTTCTCATTTGTCTCTCACCACCGCACAAAATTGTCTATGTCTAATTAGCAGCTTATGGCATTTACCGGTAAGGATAAAAGTATTCTTAATGAAGGACTAATTTGTCAGTATCAAAATTGCGCTATTGCATGTTGAAAGGCTATAAATTGTACATATTTGTAATGTAATAATTCTAGTTAACCCTTTCCTAAATGGCAGAATTCTAGACTAGTCTTTTTCCAAAAGAATTTAAGCCAAAAACAATATCTGATGTCAAAAGCAGGTATGTTTTAGCATGAAAAATATTGAGGAAAAGGAGAAAAATGCTGGTTATCAGAAGTTTCTTCTTTTGCTTCAATGTTTTCCCAAGCCTTTTCTAAAAGGGCGCCAAAAAAGGTATAATAAGGGGAAGGACTAATCATGAAGCAAGTATATGAGCAGTATGCTGATGATCAAGTCATAAAATCTTCCTAATGAAGAAGATCCTATGTAAATATCTATCTGATTGCGCAATTTCCGATAACCTTTCATTAAAGAGTCAAAGATAAAAATGATGATGCTCAAACCTCATTGATAGGCTCTTGTTTAACCCTTTCCTAAGCAACGAAATTGTGGACCAATCGATGTTAACTCAATCCCAAACAAGACCTGATTTTGACGTCCCTGATTGAAAGAGTTTGGAAGACTTTTGACACAAAAGAAGACAAGAGCCGTCACAGACGGATTATGCTCCCCGAATAACGGACGGACAGACACACAGACGGACAGACACACGGACAGCGTGGCGACTATATGCTCCCCCGAAATTTTTTCGGGGAGCATAAAAATGCAGATTGCTGATGCATCTTGATCTTTGAAAATCTTTGTTAAACATGGGAGGAAAAAGGCAAACATCAACCTCTAGCATTTCACATAAACATCTTATCCTTATGTTCTGTGCAAAAGCTGACTAGACTTATACTTACACATGTCATGGAAATGGTTAGCAAACTTAGCAATTTCCAAAACAATTATACATTTTGATGCACCTCAATGTGAAAGCATGGGAAAATATTGAAGAAAAGGAAGAAAATGCTGATTGCCAGTATTTTCTTCCTTTTCCCCAATATTTTCCATCCTATAAAAGAAAATTTTCCATCTGACAATCTATAAATTTGTCATCTGCAACATTTTTGAAAGTGGACAGGCTTAAATTTTATAATATTGGAAAGGGTTTAACCATTTCTCACACAATGACGCATGACACGTTTTGAGGCCCCTCAAGAAAAATGCTTGGGAAAACATTATAGTAGATAACGAAATTGCTTGTGACAAGCAATTTCTTCATTTACCACAATGTTTTCAACCTAACACACACACACACACAAAAAAAAAAAATCGTTTCATGCATTAGAGATTATCATCTGCGAAACCTTTGAATTTAGACTGGTCTAAAATTTGATGTCTTGTAATGGGTTAAATGATCAGAATTACCTTTGGAAGTGTAGATCTTTGACTTGCATTTTGATATCATCAGCTAACGACTTTGTAAGTATGGAACACTCTATAGCGTCATATTTACGACCTGAAGCAGAAACGGGATTTCCATGATCAGACATTTCATTTGTAGACGATACATTATCATGTTTAACCTTCAACTGTGACCCTGACCTTTTATCCATAGCAATGAATTGTTGCAAATAGCATTTTTTGTTCATTAGCTCCACTGGCCGTAATGGCAGTGTGTCTGTCGTGCGTCCGTCCGTAAACTTTTTCTTTAAAAATCTTCTCCTCATAAACTACAAGATGGATTTCAATCAAACTTCACAGGAATGATCCTACGGTGACCCTCTCTCAGATTCTTTCAAACCATCTGGATTGAATCAGAATAACCTGAGTTATCTGCCCTTGAATGTCAAAAATAGCTGGTTTTTTACTTTAGTTTTCTTCCAAAATCTACAAATATTGAACAATCAAGACAAAACTTTGACAGAATGATGGTGACTAAAAGATCTTGCATTGGTATAATTTTCAGCCTGATCTAAATTTTACATCATAAGTTATGTGCCCTTGAAATTGACAAAATTGCCATTTTCGGCTTTATTTTGAACTTGTTTTCATTCTAGCAACTACAAGACAAAACTAGGACAGAATGTTAATTACTATAAGATCATGCCTTGGTATTATTTTTAGCTTGATTTACATCATGAGTTATGTGCCCTTGTAATTGACACAAAATTGCCATTTTCGGCTCTATTTTGACATTGTTTTCACTTTAGCAACTACAAATATTGACTAACCAAGACAATACTTGTACAGAATGTTGGTGATCATAAGATCTTGCCTTGGTTTAATTTTCAGCTTGATCTGAATTTTATATCATGAGTTATGTGCCCTTGAAATTGACAAAAGTTGCCATTTCCGGCTCTATTTTGACTTTGTTTTTCACTGCAGCGACTACAAATATTGACAAATCAAGACAAAACTAGGACAGAATGATGGTGACTATAAGATCTTGCCTTGGAGTAATTTTCAGCTTGATCAAAATTTTACATCATGAGTTATGTGCCCTTGAAATTGACAAAATTGCCATTTTCGGCCTTATTTTCACTTTTACAACCATTGATATTAACTAATCAATACAGAACTTTCACAGAATCTTACTGACCATAGTATTTCTATTTCACTTGCTTGTAATTTTCAGCTTGGTCATGCATTTGCTTGTTTGCGCAGCCTGAACATTTGAAATTTCATTCAACAAGACAAACAATCAGGCCTGTGGAGCGCTTCCAGACCGCCAGGGCTGTCTAGTTTTTAATTGCAGTGAAAGATTTTGCATAAATCGTATCCAGTGGATGTCAACCAATTACCACATTTTGAAAATGAACATAATAATTGTATGTTAGAAACAAGCCATCATAGCTAGATCTATCAAAAGTTTCAAACTTCTACTTCAGGTAGCATAGAAATTGTGTAGATTAAAAAGAATCATATGTGAGTGGAAAGTTTTGACTCACTAAGTATGCATTTGGAAAACCTTGAAGGAAAAGAAAGAAATGTTTATAACTTTACTATGCAAAAACATGGACATTTCCTTCATGAACTATTGTATTTTTGTCTACAATTCCTTCCAATTTTGACAAGCCTAAATTAAATATTGTCATTTTGGAAAAGGGATAACAGGGATAAATTTCCCCTGCATTTCCATGTCTCCCACGGTGTATGAATATCAAATGAGATCACAGCCATTCCCTGATTGCATGATGCCATCACTTTATTTTCTCTCTGTTGAATTTTTGAATATTTATGAAGAAAAAGTTGTGATTTTCTGTCCTGTAAATATCTTTAATGCCTCTGAATATTTTATCAATACCCTCAATTTCACACTCTGCAGTTTTGTGCAAGACTATTAACCCTTTCCCAAGCAGAATATCGTCGCTCCTCAACAAAACCTACGAGGTTTTCATTGATTGGACCAAATTCTAAGCGACTGCAGATCACAAAATAGATGTCAACATTTTCAAAAGCCTTTTCTATTAAGTATGTCAAAAGGCATCATTAAGGTGAGTAAGATGGCATCGAAATAGGAAGAGGAACATGCTGAAAATCAGTGTGTTATCTTTTTCTCTAATTGTTTTCTATGCGTTAACACCCAATTTTCATACATTATATTAGCCCTTTCCCAAACTGAAACAGCAACATTTTAGGTAGGTCCTATTCAAAAGCTGATTCAGATAACAAAATGGATGTTTATAAAGGAAGAAATTGTGTTTAATGAAGCATGGAAATATTGAGGCAAAAGGAGAAAGTGCTTCTTTTGTCTCAATGTTTTCCTAAACTTCTTCAATTAAAGATGTCAAAACCTGGTCTTGTTTGGGAAAGAGTTAAGTATTATTCATTTTGTCACCTGCAGCCTTATTCAGTTCCCAATTGTCAGAAATTTCATCATTTGGTATAAGGTTAACCATTTCCAAAAGAAGACCTGGCCCCGGTTTCTCAAAAAACTTAAGAACGTTCTCATGCTCAAATCTGAGCACCGTGCTCAAATCGCACCAAATCCACGTGAACTTCAATCGAATACCCTTCAATGCAGGAGAGTATCCCTTTGAAGTTGAGCATGTTTTCATGAGAATATACTCAAGTTATTTCGAGAAACCGGGGCCTGGTTTTAACATCCCTAGAATAAAGGGCTTGAGAAATCATTGAGGCCAAATCATTGCTGTTTGGAAAAGGGAGAAATTGGCAAGTTATTTCCCACCTTGGTTTCACCATAAGTGAAATCTGACCTTGACATTTACCAGTTGGCACTTTATAGTGTGACAAGTAACAAACAACACTGATTCTAATTTCCATATCTGTCAATCATACGGAATATTAAGTACAAGATTGCATGATGCCAGCAATTGTTTTTATGCCATTGATGAAATTTAGAATATTCATGGAATAGAATTTCATCTTGTTTATGTAATGTTTTTGTTTATGTGTTGTTTTTGTTCATTACTAGTGGCCCGTCATGCAAAATGGGCTGTTCTAGATATTTAGACAAACACGTACATACTGTAAACCAGAAATGGTTTCTCGTGTTTTTAAGTTAACGTCTTTAGGGGCGGGTGTGATCCGCGAACTTAAAACGCCGCGAATAGGCTACTTTCAATAAAAAGTGAACTTCAATCGCTTTGATAGTTTTTATTTCTGGAAAACCTATGGGGAGATGTTTTATTCACACTGTGTTTGTTAGACGTGTTTGTTACTATGTAAACAAGGGAAATAACTTTTTCTTTGTCTTCTTAGCCAGTGATTGATATTTGCTTTGAGCCTGAAATTGAGAAAAGGGGTCGTTTGAGATTTGAATGCCGAGTATGATAGCAAACGTCGATTGACGTTTAAAACCTCGTAACTGTATATTGAATTAGCCACAGCTACGAGGTTTGAATCGTCCTTCGATGATATTGAATAAAACTATCACTATCGCTTCTTAACGTTATAGGTGTGAAGTTAATGTAACGCTCAAATTCTATCTATTGCGTTACAAACTGTAATCCATTACAATATAAAGTGTGAAATAAAACAATGGGTCGATTGGAACTTACTTCGATACAACTGTCAATGGCGACTAAAATATCTTACATACAGATTGAACAATGCTGCAGTTACAAGATTCTCGTCAATCACTCGCAAAAGTAGGTTTACCGACTACCAAGGATTTGTCATGTTGTAGTTACGATGTTTTGTTAGTGCTGAAATTGTTCTATCACAAATATGACTTACCTTTCTCATGCGTGGTCCAATTTCCACAGGGAATTATGCTTTCTATGAAGGTTTATTATACTGTAAACCAGATCCGATTCCCAATATTTTTCAACATATCAATTTTTCAATTTCTTCATAGCGTGTTTTGTTTCGTGCGATTGGCGGACAGCATTGATCCGAGAACTTAAAACGCCACAAACAAGTACGAGTGCATGAAAATGGGAAGATTTCTTGACGCGAACTTATCCTGGTTTACAGTAATTGGTAGGGTACTATGGTCTTATCTCGTTGCATAATGCAGACTTTGGAAATGAAAGGACCCTGGTTTGAGTTCCGATCAAGGCGTGAAAGTATTTCTGAGCAAAAAAGTTACCCCCTGTTGCTTCTCTTCCCTTTGGGGGTATTAATTTTTTTTCTTCAGACGTTCCTTAGAACGCGTTTATTTTACATCGATTGGAAAGCAAGTTTCTTTAACTTAATTTAATCCCTTGATTGAGCTTCCTGGAAATCCACCAGTACTAGCGCTGAATATGTGGGCCAATGAGAAGCCAAGAACAACAACAACTACCGGGGATTGAACTCTTAGTTGCAAGGCCGACGCTCTACCTCTCAACTACGGACACTAATGGATGCATAATAATGTGAGTACAAAGACTAAAAAGATATTGTACATTGAAACCAACTGATCTTATTCAATGCCACATGCTAAAACTTCTGAAATAAGCCAAAATCAGCAAGAAAATGACACAACTTGACCTTGATTGAAATTAACCCATTTTACACAGTGATGCCTTTTGATGCCTTTCAAGATAAAGGCTTGAGAAAACATTGTGCAAGCAATTTCTTAATTTCCCATAACATTTTCTACACAGAAAGACCAAAAAAAGTAAAATTTCATGCACTTTGAATTGATGCAGACCTGCATAATCTTTGAATTTGGAACAGTCTGAAATTGTGTTGTCTAGTGATGGGTTAATGCCCTAGCTAACATCGAGCACATCCTTCAAGTCCAATCAAATAAACAAATCAAGCTAGTATACCTACCCTCGAGATTTGACTTTAAGACCTTGTCTATGATTGGTTTAACCTTGTCTGGTCTGAACTTCTCTGGAGGCTCCATCTTGTATGTGTTCTCATATGCAATCTGGATACAAAAGAAAACATTGTATTTTAACTAAAGCAGTAAATAGAGATTCTGAAAGATTTTTTTAATGAGACAATGTCACCTCCTCTTAGAAAATCAATGTGACATTTTGAAAATGATGACAAGTATTAAGGTGAAATTACTATATTTTCACGGTAACTATAGCTAAATCTATTAGGACAAAGGCCCACTTATTGACTAAGACAATGTGACATTTTGGATTTCAAAGTGACTATGGCACATGGTGAAGGCCTTTCCCAGTCACTGAAAGAAACAATTTATTTTTTTTTCAAATTGATTTTCTCTATAAAATATTCCTTAAAGGGCGACGAGCTAGGCTGTCGAAAATGCAAATGGCACAATAATTACAAACCAGAAATAACATATGAAATTACCAACCTGAAGGGGTAGATCATGTATGTCCATTGTAACCACTCGTCGAGCTTTATTAAGTATTAAAATCCAAGTCAATTAATAACATGCTGGTCGTCCTTGTTTTTGTTTTGTAACGGCTACATATGCCCAACCTTCAAAAATCAATTACGTCAGAGATACGTCATATGTGCTCAGCGAGATTTCACACATCGTACAACCGGCTGCGTAGAAAGTCAGCGAAGACAGATTCGGCATCTGATGTCATGCGCATGGTAGGTCAAATGAATTTACTTTTATAAATAAATGAAAGGATCTTTGGTATTCTATAGTTGATAAATACGCATATAAATGTTCAGTGCTTGTACAAAATAAACCTTTTCACGTATTCCTCGCAAAGAAGGTCACAGTCATCCACACAGCCGGTTGTACGGTGTGTTAATATCGCAGAGGTGTGTCTCGTTGACCTTGACCTTGTCTTGTTTTGAAGTAAAAATAGAATGTGTAAACACGCTTGTAAGGGATTGATCTATAGCAAAGGAAAAATGTTTTTTCGCCGAGATTGAGGTTTTTATCCATTGCTAATTGTTTTTCCATGCACAAAGAGTTCCCGAACAGTTCGGAAGCATAAAAACATAGAACGAGCCCCTTTAAATTTTTCCTGAAAAATCATGCAGATTCAAGTTTTAGATGCCCATTTTTGTACAGTTTGCTAACTTCTGGCTACCTAATAAATATAAGATGAGTTTGAATACTCGGCAGTAAGAAAATTAATTCAAATTATGACAAACAAGTACATAGGCATGTACTTAAGAGAGCTTTATATTCAGCTTGAATGTGCATTTATGGCAAATCATATCTAATTTCATCAATGTAAATTAATATACTTTCCAAAACAAGGCCTGGTTTTGACCTCCCTGAATATAAAACAGGCTTGTGAAAACATAGAGGACAAAGAAGAAAATGCTGATGATCAGCATTTTCTCCTTTAGCCTCAATATCTTCTGTGCTGTATTGTACACAAATCTTATCTTTCTAATCATCTAATTTGCTGTCTGTAAGAGTTTCAGGTTAAAACAGTCCTAATTTTTGCCGTTTATGAAAGCAAGCAACAATCAAACAACCAATCTGAAATTTATACCTTTTTAGCTCTCCTTCCCTCATCATGAGGTTCCCAGGCAAATGATGTTATACTAGATCCATGAGCATGTAACTCTCGTTTCTCAGGTAGTTCAAATAAACTGGACCTCCCACCCAGCGGTACAGTGGCCATTCTCCTGCCGTCACGCTGATGTAAACCTGCGATGAAAAGGAATAATGATAATAGTAATGATGCTGTACTTGACCCATAAGTGTATTATTGTCATTCTCTTGGAATGGCAATAGATTTGTGCTAAAAATAGACTGGGTTTACTGTTATGTTTTGATAAACCGTCTGTGTTGTTATAGAATCTCGTAACTACGGCTTGTTTCAAGCCGTAGTTACGAGATTTCATAACAACACCTACGGAAATCCTTTTGTTTGTCCAAAATTATGTCACTGTTAACTGATAAAATCGTTCCCTATTTAGATCTTTCCAACACAATCCACAAGTAAGGATAGCTTCAATAACAGTGAGAGAAAAGAAAAATTGAAGCAACCAAGAATTCTGTCCTTTGAGTTGAACAGACTGGATCTTCAAGTGCTTAAACTTACTTCAAATCAGTTGTTATTTTTCTTCTTTTATAGTAAAAGAAACCTAGAAAACAAACAAGAGTAATTATTTATTTAAAATTTAACACCATACAAGCCACATAAATGCTTTCAGTGTCATCGTGCAAGTAAGAAGTCTCCTTTTAGTCTAGGAGGTAGATGAGGTTTAATTGCGGTAAAAGCACCATACAACTTTTAGACTGATTCTTGTAGCAAATTGTCTCAGGAGTTCGGAAATGCGCGTCTGACGCGCATCCGCCTAGATATAAGGGGAGAAAATTGAGGTTAAAGTTGTCTGCCCTTGGATTTTTAAGCCAAAAATGGAAATCTTACTAGGCATTTCTTTTAAGGCATTGATTTATTACAAATAGTTTAAAATTGGTAAAAATATGCACATATCATCTCCATACATATTTTAATGATGTCTAATGAATGTTTTTGATCCATAAAAATCCAAGATGGCCGCCAAAATGTCTATTTTTAGTAACAAAAAGGTGTGTTTTTTTTAAAATAAGATTTTTTCTGGGATGCATAATACACTGATATGAATTTTTATGCATGTGTTTAATATAAAAAAAACTAGGAAATTATCCCAGGAGTTCGGAAATGCGCGTCTGACGCGCATCCGCCTAGGTATAAGGGGAGAAAATTGAGGTTAAAGTTGTCTGCCCTTGGATTTCAAGCCAAAATGGAAATCTTACTTGGCATTACTTTTAAAGCATTAATTAATTACAAATGGTTTTAAATTGGGAAATATATGCACAATTCATCTCCATACATATTTCAATGATGTTAAATGAATGTTTTTGATCCATAAAAATCCAAGATGGCCGCCAGAATGTCTATTTTTAGTAACAAAAAGATATTTTTCTTTATAATAAGATTTTTTGGGGGATGCATATACGCTGATTTGAAATCTTATGCATGTATTTAATAAATATAAACTAGGAAATTGTCTCAGGAGTTCGGAAATACGCGTCTGACGTGCATCCGCCTAGAAATAAGGGGAGAAAATGTTTTATCAGATCTTTTAATCTAACATTCACAATATTTTTAATTGACACCATCACCTATGACTAACAGTTTTTATTCCAGCACAGACGCGCACCTGCCAGTAATACCCGAAAGGGGAGTTAGGCAGTATATATAGATAGATAGAAAATTGAGGTCAAAGTTGTCTGCCCTTGGACGTTAAGCCAAAATGGAAATCTTACAAGGCATTACTTTTAAGACATTGATTCATTACAAATGGTTTTTAATTGGCAAATATATGCACAATTCATCTCCATACATATTTTAAAGATGATTTATGAAAGTTATTGATCCATAAAAATCCAAGATGGCCGCCAGAATGTCTATTTTTAGTAACAAAAGGGTCTTTTTTTAAATAAGCTTTTTTTCTGAGATGCATGTATGTTGATATGAATTTTATTCACATATTTGATAAATATAAACCAAATGGAACTTAGAAAATTAGGAAAAATAAGTTTTGGATAGTATTTGAAATGGATTTTTATGCTTAAATTGCATTTTCACATCCTGAAAATTTTGCGAAAAGCGTTTCGATGCATATCTGTTAGGGTGTTGATTCATTCCAAATGGTTTTAATTGGCAAATATATGCATGATTCATCTCCATACATATTTTAGTGATGTTAAATGAGAGTTTTTGATCCATAAAAATCCAAGATGGCCACCAAAATTCTATTTTTAGTATCAAAAAGGTGGTTTTTCAAATAAGATTTTTTTCTGGGTGCATTTATATTAGATCTATGATAATATGAATCTTTAAGAATATACATGTGTTTAATAGATATTAACTTATTGGAACATAGAAAAGTAGGGAAAATGAGTTTTGGATAGTATTCTTTACTAATTTTTAAGCTCAAATTGTATTTTCATAATCCTGAGAATTTTGCGAAACGCTTTTCGATCCGTAGATTAAATTTTCAAACAGATTTATTCTTTTCAATATGCATGTGTATTATACATCGAATATGCATTAGGCATAATCAATTAATACGGACAAATATAACCACCCGAAAAAAATTCTAAAGCCAATATGGATTACAAGATAGAATCAGTCGGGATGACGTCATAGCCTCACTTTCATTTTTCCATCGAGGGTACAACCTCGGTCTTTATCGTTACGGGATACCAACTTTGAGGCAGATTATTTCAAAAATCCATCGTTAAAATTCATAAACAAAACTCTTTCTTTAAAGAATGTGATTTAAACTTTCTAACTACCAACGCCTTTTTAATAATCAGGCGTAGTCGTCGAGATATTAATGCTGAAAGTTGGTTATGCTTCAACCAAAAAGACCGAAGCTTTCACCTCCACCGAATGAGTGCAGGTCCGCTGACGACGTTTTTGATTGGCTGAAAGAATTGTGCCGACCGGATCAATGGTCGGCATTTTGGTTAATTTAGAATTACATGATGAATTCTGTTGTAGAAATGGGCTCATAGGAAGTTTTCCTGATCATACAAAATGGCTTTTTGTTGATTCAAGTCTGCATGTTATTGCTCCATATCTGGCGTAATCACAATCATGAATTACATGTTTCAAATTTGAAAAGCAATGAATTGGATCGAATTCTGTTTTTGTTACACAGAAACTTAATGTATTACCTTTTCTAGGATGTTGCCCTTGTAAAGTTTTAAAATGTATGAGTTTCATACACTGTGACGTCGCGCACGGTATTGCGGCACTAAAATGTAACGTCAAACTAGCGAACGTCAATTGCGTAACAATAAGTTTTTGCTTAGACGGTTGTGTTGTGCTTTTAATGTTTACTCTCTATATAATCTAAACTGATTCATAAAGACAGGATCACGTTTTAAGAAATGCTCCACTGTTTCCATCTTTTGTCTTTTTATAGCTTTTCCACCACTTTAATTCGTTCTTTTTTCACCTTAAAATGCGCACAATTAGACAATTTCAGGATAACTTCAAATAAATAAAGTATACGTTTATACATTTTCTGTCCACAAGAAAAAAAAATTGAATTTCTCTTATACGTTTCGTTATTTTGTGTCGAAATTTTGATATGATCAACAAGAAAAAAATGGTATTTCCACATTGAAATTAATTGTTTGTATGAATAAGAAAACTTATATTTTTTAAAGTCTAAATGGTAATAAAGAAGAGTTTTCAACGCCATAAAACAATTTCTGTCCACACGCATTTTATATAATAATTGTTTCGTTTATTATGCTAACTGATTTTCTTTCATATATTATAGAAAAAGAGAAAAAGGGCATTTTTTATATCAAGTTTGGTTGCACTAGAGTCATAAATTAACAAAATATTCAACAAAATTGTCATTTTTTCTGCGACGTAATTCTAATTGTTACACTTCGATTTTTGGTAAATAAACTGGGCTAATTTGCGTAATCGACGTAGATATTTTATTTCCGATCGGTGAAACATCCTACAGCATTTCCACTGTCACAAAATATATTTTTCCATGTGTTTGACGTTACTTAATCGCAGAATTGCTAATAAATATCTGTTACTATTGAACATTTATGTTACATGTTACACACGTTTTTTCGCCGAATTTACGAACAAACATTCTTTCTAGCAAATTTATACAAAATAAGAACTTGAAATGAGTATGATATTGAAAAATATCAAGACTTTACGCTTACTTTGATATATAACAAAGTTGAGCGAACGAAAACGATTCCTACAATATTCAGTTATGAATCGCGGAGGGTAGCGGTTTTTTTTGAAAAGTGACGCAATAACGTGCGCGACGTCTGTATCCTATAACATTTATAATAATAATTATTATATCTTTCTGTTTCCCAGATACACAAAATAATTGATAAAATGCTGCAAAATTTAAAGACAAAAATGAGGCCAACATGTCAAGGAATTGTACTTTATACATAGTGAAACCATTTTTAATGAAAATACCTGGTTAAAAGCACAAACATGGCATTGTGCGTCTGTTAGACTGTCTAGGAATATGCCTCGGTTTTTCTCCCAGACTCGTTTGATGATACCACGGTATATAATATCAGTTGCTACAGCAACTTCACTGCCATAAGGGATTCTACAGGGCAACCGAACACTATAGATGCGTCGAAATTATACACAACGCGCTATTATGTGCCAGAGAAAGCTAGTCCTTCTAGTTTTGAATTTGATCACAACTCAATTATTGAGACAACCTACTACTTCTTCTTAAAAAGAATCTCATTCAGAAATCAGTAGTAGAGTGCGATGGAGCTGAATTCTTGGCATTCCTGCACAAACATAACATCAGCTTCTTGGAAGATGAGGCTCAACAAATACAGGTTAGCAGTCTTGGAGAACAAAATCAGTAAGTGTTGCCCTGATTTACTACTTGAGAGTTTTAGTGAAGGATTTAGAGAAAGACCTCAAGGACCTGCCTGAACCTGTAACAGTGGAAGCCCTTGCCAAATGCCAAGCAGAGCCCACAGGAAATTTAATTAGATTCTTCAATGTGCTTTACACATGATTACAGTTTAAGATTGCTAGACCCTAACCACCCTACAATTTTGTCATTTAGGAAAGGGTTAAATAATAGGGATGCTTTAAGACTATAAACCTCCTAAGTAGTAGGTTGTCTCAATAATTGAGTTGTGATCAAATTCAAAACTAGAAGGACTAGCTTTCTCTGGCACATAATAGCGCATTGTGTATAATTTCGACGCATCTATAGTGTTCGGTTGCCCTGTAGAATCCCTTATGGCAGTGAAGTTGCTGTAGCAACTGATATTATATACCATGGTATCATCAAACGAGTCTGGGAGAAAAACCGAGGCATATTTCTAGACAGTCTAACAGACGCACAATGTCATGTTTGTGCTTTTATCCAGGTATTTTCGTTAAAAATGGTTTCACTTCTCCAGGCTAGAAGTTTTGGCCTATGTATAAAGTACAATTCCTTGACATGTTGGCCTCCTTTTTGTCTTTAAATTTTGCAGCATTATATCAATTATTTTGTGTATCTGGGATACAGAAAGATATAATAATTATTATTATAAATGTTATAGGATACAGTGTACGAAACTCATACATTTTAAAACTTTACAAGGGCAACATCCTGGAAAAGGTAATATATTAAGTTTCTATGTAACAAAAACAGAATTCGATCCAATTCATTGCTTTTCAAATTTGAAACATGTAATTCATAATTGTGATTCAGCCAGATATGGAGCAATGACATGCAGACTTGAATCAACAAAAAGCTATTTTGTATGATCAGGAAAACTTCCTATGAGCCCATTTGTACAACATAATTCATCATGTAATTCTAAATTAACCAAAATGGCGACCATCTTGTAATCCATATTGGCTTTAGAATTTTTTTCGGGTGGTTATATTTGTCCGTATTAATTGATTATGCCTAATGCATATTCAATGTATAATACACATGCATATTGAAAAGAATAAATCTGTTTGAAAATTTAACCCTTTCCCAAACGACAAAATTTTAAGGCGGTCTAATTTGAAAGCTGCTGCAGACGACAAAGTAAATGATCATAAAAGGCCAAAATGTTTATGTTATAGCCAAGAAAATATTGAGGCAAAAGAAGAAACTGCTGGTTATCAGCAGTTTCTTCTTTTGTCTCAATGTTTTCCCAAGCCAATTCTATTAGGGACGTCAAAACCAGGTCTTGTTTGGGAAAGGGTTAATCTACGGATCGAAAAGTGTTTCGCAAAATTCTCAGGATTATGAAAATACAATTTGAACTTAAAAATTAGTTAAGAATACTATCCAAAACTCATTTTCCCTACTTTTCTATGTTCCAATAAGTTAATATTTATTAAATACATGTATATTCTTAAAAATTCATATTAGCATAGATCTAATAAAAATGCATCCAGAAAAAATCTTATTTGAAAAACCTTTTGATATTAAAAAATAGACATTTTGGTGGCCATCTTGGATTTTTATGGATCAAAAACTCTCATTTAACATCACTAAAATATGTATGGAGATGAATCATGCATATATTTGCCAATTAAAACCATTTGAAATGAATCAATACCCTAACAGATATGCATCGAAACGCTTTTCGCAAAATTTTCAGGATGTGGAAATGCAATTTAAGCATAAAAATCCATTTCAAATACTATCCAAAACTTATTTTTCCTAATTTTCTAAGTTCCAATTGGTTTATATTTATTAAATATGTGAATAAAATTCATATCAACATACATGCATCTCAGAAAAAAGCTTATTTAAAAAAAGACCCTTTTGTTACTAAAAATAGACATTCTGGCGGCCATCTTGGATTTTTATGGATCAATAACTTTCATAAATCATCTTTAGAATATGTATGGAGATGAATTGCGCATATATTTGCCAATTAAAAACCATTTGTAATGAATCAATGTCTTAAAAGTAATGCCTTGTAAGATTTCCATTTTGGCTTAACGTCCAAGGGCAGACAACTTTGACCTCAATTTTCTCCCCTTATTTCTAGGCGGATGCGCGTCAGACGCGTATTTCCGAACTCCTGAGACAATTTCCTAGTTTATATTTATTAAATACATGCATAAAATTTCATATCAGCGTATATGCATCCCCCAAAAAATCTTATTTTAAAGAAAAACACCTTTTTGTTACTAAAAATAGACATTCTGGCGGCCATCTTGGATTTTCATGGATCAAAAACATTCATTTAACATCATTAAAATATGTATGGAGATGAATTGTGCATATATTTCCCAATTTAAAACCATTTGTAATAAATCAATGCTTTAAAAGTAATGCCAAGTAAGATTTCCATTTTGGCTTAAAATCCAGGGGCAGACAACTTTAACCTCAATTTTCTCCCCTTATACCTAGGCGGATGCGCGTCAGACGAGCATTTCCGAATTCCTGAGACAATTTCCTAGTTTTTATATATTAAACACATGCATAAAAATTCATATCAGTGTATTATGCATCCCAGAAAAAATCTTATTTTCAAAAAAACACCTTTTTGTTACTAAAAATAGACATTTTGGCGGCCATCTTGGATTTTCATGGATCAAAAACATTCATTAAGCCTTTCCCAAACAAGACCTGGTTTTGACGTCCCCGATGGAATAGGCTTGGGAAAACATTGAAACAAAAGAAGAAACTGCCGATAAACAGCAGTTTCTCCTTTTGTCTCAATATTTTCCATGCCATATTTTACACAAATTCTGTCTTTAATAACATCATTTTTGTCATTTGTGGCAGTTTTTGAAGTGGATCACCCTAAAATTTTGCCGTTTGGGAAAGGGTTAAACATCATTAAAATATGTATGGAGATGATATGTGCATATTTTTACCAATTTTAAACCATTTGTAATAAATCAATGCCTTAAAAGAAATGCCTAGTAAGATTTCCATTTTTGGCTTAAAAATCCAAGGGCAGACAACTTTAACCTCAATTTTCTCCCCTTATATCTAGGTGGATGCGCGTCAGACGCGCATTTCCGAACTCCTGAGACAATTTGCTACAAGAATCAGTCTAAAAGTTGTATGGTGCTTTTACCGCAATTAAACCTCATCTACCTCCTAGACTATTTCTGGGATGTTCAAACAGCCATTCCTCTGTACCTATGTTGACATAAACCTGCAGAGGTCTACAAATAATTGTCCAATTACAAGTCTGTCTTTAATTTGTACTTGTCCAGAATTGTTGTCTTAAGTTTATGTTTTTCATTATTTTTTTCATGCACTAGGAAAAACTCAAAGGGAAGAACAGTCAAGTTAACTAATTGTAGTAAAGAGGAAACCATATTGAACCTTGGCCTTTTTTCATAGTCAAGTCTGATGGAAAGCTGGAGATATAAATTTCTATTTATTCACACAACATGCCCCCTTAAAAGATAATCTATAGAACAATGAAAGAAGAATTGATTTATCATCGCAGATTGAATACATTTGATTGTTTGTTTTGTAATTCATCTGTAGTGCTCAGGAAATGCCTCCTATTATCATGTGTTTGCTTTTAACCCATTCATCCTTTTCTGAATGACATTTAATTTTGATGTTCCTAACATAGAAAGCTTATGTAAACATTGAGGGATAAAGAAAACAAGCTGCCCAAGTGGGCCTGAATTGCTCCGCTGGCTAAAATAAAAGAATTATCTCATGATTTCTTATAAGCCTCGGACTGCCAAATCGTGAAAAGGGTCACCCAAGGAACATTTCTGCCAAGTTTGGTCTGAATTGGCCCATTGATTTATTTTCAAAGAATTATTTCATGGTTTGTCCAATTCTGATAAGTCCTGTCCTGCCACACCCATATTTATAGACCAATCAAAATTTCACTAACAAAATAAGTAAAAGACCACCCGCGGAACATTTCTGCCAGATTTGTACTAAATTGACCCAATGGTTGTTTTTAAAGAACTAATTCGGGATTTTCCCATTCTAATAAGCCCTGCCATGCTACGCCCACTTTAATGGACCAATTAAAATTTCAACGACAATTTAAGTAAAGGGCCACCCGATGAACATCACTGCCAAAATTGGTCTAAATTGGCTCATTGGTTGATTTATAAAGAATTATCTTGTGATTTCCCCAATTCTGATAAACCCCCCCCCCTGACAGACCCACATTTATAAAACCAATCATAGTTTTATGGACAATTTAACTAAAGATTCCCCCAATGTACATTTCTGCCACATTTGGTCAAAATTGGCCTAAAAAAATTGATTTTTAAAGAATTATTTTGTGATTTCTTTAAGTATGATAAGCCCCGCCCTGTCATGCCCACATTTATGGACTAATCAAAATTTCAAGGACAATTTAAGTAAAGAGTTACCCAAAATACATTTCTGCCAAGTTTGGTCAAAATTGGCTAAATGGTTGATTTTTAACCCTTTCTCAAATGTCAAAATTATAGGGTGATCCACTTACAAAATGGATGTTATTAAAGAAAGGATTTGTGTAAAATATGGCATAGAAAATATTGAGACAAAAGGAGAAACTGCTGGTTATCAACAGTTTCTTCTTTTGTTTCAATGTTTTTCCAAGCCATTTCTATTAGGGACGTCAAAACCAGGTCTTGTTTGGGAAAGGGTTAAAGAATTATTTTGTGATTTCTCCAAGTCTGATAAGCCCTGCCCTACCATTCCAACATTTATGGAACAATCAAAATTCTTTGAACAACTTAAGAAAAGGGTCACTCAAGGAACATTCCAGTTTGGTAGAGATTGGCCCACCAGTTTGAGAGGAGAAGATTTTTAGTCTGATAAGCCCCACCCTGCCACATCCACATTTATGGAACAATAAAAATTCTTTGAACAATTTAAGAAAGGGGTCACCAAAGGAACATTCCTGCAAAGTTCCTGCAAAGGTCAAAATTGGCCCACTAGTTTGAGAGGAGAAGATTTTTAAAGAAAAAGTTGACACACGGACGGACACACGCACACATGACGGACACAACAACATGACAATATTCCTTCTAAAATAATAAAAAACAAGATGTGTTTGTGAAACACAAATGCCCCCGAAACGGCCATTTTTCTAAAATGTTAACTAAAATGTTAAATTTTCGTGGAGTAAAGGGTTATTAAGGGTTAAGGGATGACCTTGAGGAAGGTCAAATTGCTTGAAACAGATAGATATCATTGAAAGGAAGTTGCATACCCAATTTGAGCTCTGTATGTCAAATACTTTTGGAGAAAAGGCAAAGGTTAAGTTTTCGGAGTAAAAGGTTAAGTTTTCGTAGAGTAAAGGGTTGATAAGGGTTAACGGATGACCTTGAGGAAGGTCAAATTGCATGGAACAGATAGATATCATTGAAAGGAAGTTGCATACCAAATTTGAGCTTTGTATGTCAAATACTTTTGGAGAAAATGCCAAGGTTAAGTTTTCGGAGTAGAAGGTTAAGTTTTCGTAGAGTAAAGGGTTGATAAGAGTTAACGGATGACCTTGAGGAAGGTCAAATTGCATGGAACAGATAGCTATCATTGAAAGGAAGTTGCATACCAAATTTGAGCTTTGTATGTCAAATACTTTTGGAGAAAAGGCCAAGGTTAAGTTTTCGGACAGACGGACGGACAGACGGACAGACAGACGGACAGACAGACAGACAGACAGACGGACAAACACGAGTAAAACAATATGCCCCCGATCTCTCGATACGGGGGCATAAAAAAAATCTTTTATCAGCAACATCCATCTTAACTTTTTTCATTTTTGCCAGATCTACCTATTTAGAAAATGAAATGAAATTTTGCAAAACAATAAAATTCATGAAAATAAATCCATCCATATTTATGTTTTTGAGCAATTTGAAACTATCGGTAATCAAATTCAAACTTAAATAGATTCATAAACTCATTGTTTTGACATTACAGTATAAACGGTGGATAATCATGTGACTCAGAATTTCAGATACTCTTCAATATTTAGACCAATTTGAATTCACTTCGGAGCAAAGAAGGTGTAAATATGGTAGAAATTAACTGGTCCTGGTTGAAAAAAATCATGTGATAAAAAAGTTATTCATGATCAACCAAAATTTGGTTATAGAAGTACAACTCTAATCAATAAACATATTATATAATATAAATACAAAAACAATATTATGTTTAATTTCTGTTAGATACTTGAAATGTATTCATCACATAGAGCTTATAGTTCTCTAGATACATTTTCAAGTTTTTTTCTGCAATATATTTTTTCTTAAAAAGAAGAGAAATAAATAAAAAAAAAAAAAGATTTGTAGATCTAGTTGTGTGTAAAACATAATTCCCCTGAAATGGTATGCTAGGATTTGCATTAAACTTTTATGTAAAGTTTGAACAGACAAACAACAGTAAAAGAATAGTCACTTTTAAGCACTTGAAGCATGGACACACTTTTTAAATTCCATTTTTATTTACCTAGCCACATTTTGATTAGGAATTAAAATATCCCTGAATAATGTTCATCCGATTCCTTATTTAAGATTCTAAGAAATAAACTGCGTGAAAATAAGCTATAAACTCACGTGGAGGCATGGTCCTAGATCGTCGCAACATCAATAGAAATCGTCAATTACAACAATTATCAAATTATTGGATCAAATATTTTACCCGAGAAAACAATTCAGTTCAATAACACGTCATGCTATAAACACATTAAGGTGTAAAATGACGGGAAATAAAGACGTAAATAAACGGTCAAACTGTGTTTCCATGGCTATTAAGTATTCATGGCAAAACATACTTCAGCAAATAAGCTCAAAACTGCTGTAAGAGCATATAAGAAGACTATGCCCTTACAGTACTTTTGTGCTAATTCTCAAAAACACTTTTTCTTCTTTGAAATATGACCATAAAGAGAATAAGCCAAAGACTACTGTAAGAATGGATACAGCATAAACACTTACAGTAGTTTTCCAGAAATGCCACAAAAAGCTCTTTCTTCTTTGAAGTGTGACCAAGCACAAATAAACTCAGCAGAATCAATTATTAACCTATAAAGTATTGTATTCTATGAATCTTAATTACGAGGCAGGTGAGAGTAAAGAAAAATGAAACTATAAAAATAACAAACACAATTGATGTAGCATTGTAATGGTGAATTCTAGGAAACGCAGGCCATCTCTTACCATTGTTGCTTTTTGAATGCCCACTTGTTTCTTTTTAAATTCATGGGATCTTTAGATAAACTTCTTTTTAAAGGGACATTAGTAAGTATCCCCAGGCCTAAATCCCTTATGATCTACAGAAGTTGGCTTTTAGTATGTTGTCGCACCGTTCATAGACTTTATAAGACAGAATACAAGATTCATACAGTAAATTACATAAATCGATAATCATGCAGCGATGTAAAAGTATGTAAAATGTTTACAGCGGGTTGATCGTGTATACATGTACACGGTTTTAAATCCGTCGTAATCTAAGCCAATATTTATCAGACAGAGCTGAAATTTGGCAGAGAGAAAAACTAAAGGCCAAATTTTAATCATGTACAGTTATTTTTACAGCAAATTACCCCGAAAATAAGTAAGTAATTGTAAATATGTATCTTTAAATAATTTGTGAAAATAAAGACTATCAGATTAAGTTGCATCATATTGTTGTAAGTGTTTGGCCAAGGATACAATACTTGGTTATCAAAACTCAAAATATTCGTTTTCTTTTTTTTAAGGCATATTTTTCATTTAAAAAAAGAAATTGAACCAGAAAAATGTTTGAGATGTCAGAGGTGGAGTATTATCTTACAATGGCTATAATAGACAACAGTGCCACAGTCACAATATATGCTGCTTGCATTAACCAGATGCTTTTTCCCTTTTTCCATGATGAAAAAAGCCTTATACAGCAAAAACCTGACAATATGTATGTACATGTTCAGGTGACTAGGAACATTCACCTTCAGCAGAATACACAAACTGAGCAGAGACATACCACTTAAGACTCATTTTCAGAAAGCAAAATCCCTTCTCTTTGAAGAAGGTATTGTAAAAAAGAAATGAAAATAAACTTTCCTTCTAAAGTTTGGCCCAACTCGCTAGTACATTATTGTGATATATGCCTTTAAATTTGGGCCTTAGAAAGTTAAAATCATATTTCATGCATTTATAAAAAACATATTTCATGCCATGGAATAAACAACAAGGCTATTTTATTGCCTTCAGATTGTAAAAGTACATTTCAAGAGATTTTCAACTGTATATTTTAGGAGTCAATACTCTTCAGCCTATATCCCGGCCAAAGCTGCTTTATAGCTGAACAATGAATAGGACACTGAATTTCTATTAGATCATGGCCATAAATCATTTCATCCTGTTCTCTCTTAAATAAGAGAAATGACAAATGATCTACTGCTTCTATTAATCGCTTTGTCAATATCTGTAATTCTGTGAAACCGAGAAAATGATGAATTGGTTTCATACCATGATGTCAATTCTTTTACAGAATATAAATAAGTTACATTCGCAGCAAAAACAGAGAACAATATTTAGTAAATGAATGATTAGAAAAATATACTTAGACTAAAGTGTATGACAGATCTCAGTTCTGGTTATAGTGACCTTGATTGAGTTGAACATGATCTACAGTCGTGTTCAACAATTTTCTTTTTAAACTGATGCATCCCATCCATGTGTTATTATTATTATTATTATTATTATTTTTATTATTCCTATTAAACCATATTTATATAGCGCTTTTATCATACAGATGAATGGTCAAAAGCCCTGGTTTTTTCACAACTACACTGTAAATCACAAGCTGATAGACTGACTTAGATATTGGTACATGGACTTCAGCAGTATCCTTAAATTAAGTCTTAAACTTGTACATTAGTCTCAATTACTAGCTAGAGTGGTCAGTGATTAATAATATTACCAGTATGCATACATAGGCAAAAACATTTTCAATAGTATAAGGGCTGTGGATATAAGAAGGCAATTAAAGACAAGATGATATCATCATGTACAAGTACATGTCAATAGCAGTGTTATGATTCTAAGTGAAATAGAAGTTATGAGTAAAAGCCTCATTCATGGAAGAGATATGTCATATTTCAAGAGCCAGAGCCACTAACTACTTTTGACTTTTTCACACCAAAGTTTATTATAATCAACCCCAAAACAGATAAAAATCTGTACAACAACCAACATACATGATCAATTGTATAATCACTAAATGCATCTCTCCAGAGCTCTTCATAGATGCTATGAACAAAAATATATATCAAACTCCTCTATATGATTCTTCAATCTTTCATGGATAACATACTGAATATTTCAGGAGCAGGACTGGTAGTCACTTGTGACTTTTCACACCAAAGTTAACTGTAATCAATTCTAGAACAGATAAACCCCTTACACCAATCAATGTTATCTACTTCTTAATCACTGCATGCATCTCTCTAGAGCTCTTTAGTGATGTCATTGGTTTTGACCTGATCCAAACATTATTATAATGTACATTATGCAGGCCCGTAGGAAGCAATTTCATATTGGGGGGGGGGGGGGGGGCTAAAGCCCTTGTCCTGAATATTGGGGGGGCTAATTTGGATTTTCCCAAAATTTTCAGTGTAAAATTAAGTAAATGCCGCATTTTGGCCAACTTTGGGGGTGCTTAGCCCTCCCCTAGCCCCCCCCCCCCCCACCTGTTCCTACGGGCCTGTTATGTATATGCAATTCTTCATGAAGAAAATGTTTAATATTTCAAAAGCCTTTGTGGCTTTCACACCAGACTGTACTATTAATCATTTCTTTAACAGATTAATTCCTACAATAATCAAAGTAATCGGCCTCATAATCTCTGCATGTGTCTCTCCAGGGCTCTACAGTGATGCTATTGGCTTAACTCATTTCTCAAATAACTACATGAATGGGACTATATGATTATTTATTCCTTCATGGATAAAAAAGGCTGTGTATTTCAGGAGCAGAGCAACTAATCACTTGTGACTTTTCACACCAGAGTTTACAGTAATCAATTTTATAACAGATAAACCCCTACAAGAATCAATGTTATCAGCATCATGATCTTGAAGTGTTTCTCTAGAGCTCATCAATGATGCTATTGGCTTAACCCTTTCCTAAACATTATCTAGTTTTGACATATATCTGAAAACCAAGGCTTTGGAAAACATTGGGACTTAAGAAGAAATTGCTGATATCTAGCATTTTCTTCTAATGCCTCAATATTTTGAACTATTTTTGTTCACAAATCCAATTTTCATCGACAACCTTTGTCACTTTGTCATTTGCATAGATTTACAATTAAGCGACCTAAATATCTTTAAAAATTCCTCTAGTAATCATATATTAAAGGACATTATTTCTGGGGTAATTGAAAACTATGCGATTTAACCATTTCCAAAACAATAATAATTGCTTTTGAAATCTCTACAGGACATTGATTCAGTAACCTTTGTTTGAAAAATGATAACTTTGATGGGGCACCCTGCCCTCAATCCATACCTTCAATTTTCCTGTATGTTTTATAAGTTACGCAAGTTTTGTACTTTCTCTGTAATATCTCACATTATTTGCAACTGCTTTGGATTTGTATCACTCAAAAGTTCTCCTGTCTGGAAAAGTATAAATGTTCAAACCATTTCTAAATACAGACTTGAAAGTGTCAAGTGAATGAGAATTTATTGCAAACAATTACTGCTGATCTTTATTGTAATTCTTAAACAACATGGATTTTGATTGTAAAATCAATTGATTTGTCGACACAGTAATTGAAATAAATTCTACAGAAATCGACTTTTATGGTTTTGTTTTCTAACCTTTTTCAGTATACTGTTCGGTAATGTAAGCCCTAAGGCATGAATAATTTTAAAAGAGACTAGCTAGATACAACAAAGTGGATAAGCAGCGGCGGATCCCGGATTTATAGGAAGGGGGTTCGAACATACAAATTGGGGGGGGGGGGGGTGGGGGTGTTTTACTAGCATTATACAATTTTGACTGAATTTCTGCATGAAAATGAAATAATCAGATTACAGAAGGGGAGGGGGCGGTTCGTTTAAACGCCCGAACACCCACTGAATCCACTGTGACTGATAATTAGAATTTCCCTTTTATTTGTTAATTTGTGTTTACCTCATTTTCAACATTTTAAGGAATATCACAAATAAGATCCATTATGCATGTGCTTGTTTGGATATGACTTGTACTTGGCTGTTGCACAAAATATCTTGAACAATATCATACTTAATCCTGCTATTGACACAATGACAGCATCAAGTGAATTGGTGTAGACTTTAGATTGAGACTGCATAGATGCATCTGCATGCTGATTTTTGTCTATACTGCTTGCTAAAGCAAAAATATTCCAGGTTCAGCATGACAAAGATTAAAGTTACTTTTACTTTAAAATTTGAACATACTGCAGGGGTTCATTAAGAGGCGGGGCGGGGATTTCCCCCACCTATTGGACTGAATTTGAGTGCAATCCCCCTGCTACTTTTGAAAATTTTGTATGGGGTTAATAGGCCAGGAATACATAAAAAAATCCCCCGCCTATAGTCCGGCAGAAAGAGCACTTGACCTGGATTTGAATACCATAGAAAATGTTTTTGTTGTTTCTGAAAGCTGACATGGTGTAGTTATGAAAAATGGCGGGTATTAACCGGGTACCCTTGAGCAATTTTTAGAAATCAAGATGGCGTCCAACATGGCCGAATGTTATGGAACACGGTTATATATCTGTTCAAATGGATACATTTATGGCATAAAATTGTTAGAACATGTCCCGAAATGTTACGAAAGGTCCTGTAAGGAAAATAAACAGTGATAGTTCCAGTATCTAGTGGTATTTCTACAAAAATCTGGTAAATTTGTAAAATCTTACCCCACCCACCTCAATTTACATTGAAAAATAAAGTTTCGCATAATACTGTTAAAATTTCCTTTATTCTATTGAAATAAATTGTCTTATTTTAATCAAGATTATAAAATTATATATTTGCACTGAAAAGTCAGACAAAATTGCGTCTTTAAGATTTCTAAATGGCGTCCAAAATGGCGAAAAGGCGATTTCTTACAAAATAACAAGCACATAGTATAGTCTTTTGGTTGTCTATTACTTTTGTAAAATGATATACATGTATTATATATATATTATGTGAATACATGTTAATGTACTAGTATCAGCAGCTTAATGTATTCACTATTTACATACAGAAATAAGAAGAGATTCTATATTTCACCCCACCCACTCCAACTTTCCATAATTAAAACTCATCCCAGTCGTATTAGAACCGCAGCTTACAGACTTGAGCAAATCATATTCAAAATCCATTTAGTAGAGCTTAATACAAAATTTGATATGTTTTTACTATAATATCAGACAGAAAAAAACAGGTCTTTCCCTATCTAAACTCTTTGCCAAACAACCAATGGTTTTGCTGCGTACTAGATGTGACGCATGTCAATCATTGTAAATAACATTTTTTTCTCAATTTGGGAATGAAAATGAAAGTGATATAGAAACCATAGAAAACCTATGACTAGTTAGATTGACAATAATGTGCTTGTAAAATACTACCACCTCTTATTAGAATCATGGATATTTAGAATTTTATGACAAAAACTTTCCTGGCAATAAAGGTTTATGATAGCTTGATAAATTTATCCACAACTGAAAATAAACCATCAACTCTGATAGGCTACTTTTGAACACATTGTTAGACGATCTTCATCATTCAGGTTAAATTCCTGTAAATTCAAATGCTGGTTCATTCAAAGACCACATTAAAGCCAAGTTTAGTGCACCCAAACATATTCTATAGAACAATGTCAATGGTAACTAAATGGTTGCATACTTATGCATTTATTAACTTTGAAAGAAACACTGATAGGATAAGGTAATCACACAAGACATTTACTGTGTATGATGAGAAGTCAGGGATCGGTTTCCGCCAAGAAGGATCCTAAAACACTTTCCTGATAGCGTACACAACACATGTCGTTTCCATCAATTTGTTTTCTGCAGAGAGTAGACGTTGCATCAAAGCCTAGATTGACTTGATTTCAGTCTGCTCTAGCTGGTTTATTTGACGTGACGGTTGATCACTAGTAAATATACCGACATCTATCAGTAGGCGCTTGTACTGGTCCAACATATCAGTCGTTGCTGGTAAAAGACTGCAACAAGCAACTTTTAATGATTCACAAAATAGACAATGTCGCCATAACTGTTACACTTATGAGATAAATTTGACGTATGAAGATGCATGAAAACTTTATGTATCTCGGTCTTTAAGGTATAAGATTGAGTTAATTTGATTTCAACGAGAACCAGTTCTGTGTAGCCTTAGTGTTGCAGAGTGAGAAATATCGACCCGGTCAGGCTACACAGTCTGTGTAGACTGGTTAGGATCTAAGCTTTTCACCCAAAGGTAATTTTCTAGATCTAGACATTATATTATACATGTACAATGCCAAAATGTGACACTGGTTGATGTCTGCTTATTCTGATCCTTTTCTCAAAATTTTGTTTTATTGACATTCAACGGGGTCCCTATAGCATTACAGGTCACAATTTATTTTTCATATCATTCTGTTTGCTGAGCGCATACTGTTATAGGATGTCTTAAGATCATTTAAAGAAATTATATCAAGGACAATTATGTTTTCAATTAGTTTTTTCAGTGTATGAAGAAGATAAGTGGGTAAGAAGGTAAGTTGATATAACCTTGCAGTTTCAAGTCCATAAGAAGGAAATTCATATGGGGGCTAAGCCCCTGTCCATGAAGGCCAGTGTCTGGATACTGGAGAGGCTTAAAAGCATTTTTTTTTAATTTTTCAGTGTAAAAGAGGGAAATTTTGACATTTTAGCTAACTTAGGGGGCTTAGCTAGCTGTTACTAAAGACGAACTTACTTTTTCACGGATACTGTAAACAGATAAGAGGGTGCAAAGGCGTTCTTTTTTCAATGTCAAATCCAAAGCCAATGTTGTGTTCATTCGTCTCGAGAAAACAATAAGTACCAACACAATAGGATTTTATGAACATTAAGAGATATCTTGCATTGTAAAAGCCAATAAAACCTGCAATCTGTAGCTCAATACAAATTGTATCTAATCCGTTAGAAAATTTGTAAAGATGATGTTCAAGTCTTACAAAGTATTTTGAAAAAGCCGCCATTCTGGAAGCCATTTCAATTTCTCAAAGACACTATATCATTTAGTTTATTGTGCAGTTTTATGTTTTAGTGTGTTTATTTGCAAAATTAAATAAAGTTAATTGTTGTATATAGGATTTTTCCTATGCTAAATGTAGTGGGTGGGGTAAGATAGTGCAACAACGCTATATTCTGGTAGAAATACCACTAAATTATATAAACTAAAGGTCTAAGACGCTCTTAGAACTTCACATGAATGAATGAAAATAAATTATTGCCATTTCAAAGACGATTTTAGAACACGTTTGATGTTTTTTCAAACCTAAAATTTTGCAATCCGCCATCTTGGACGCCATCTTGATTTTTGAGAATTGCTCAAGGGTACCCGGTTAATACCCACCATTTTTCATAACTACAATATATCAGCTTTATGAAACATTAAAAACATTTTCTATGGTATTCAAATCCAGGTTCGGTCAAAAAATGCCATTTTTCTGCCGGACTACTACTTTAGCTTCTGGCCCAGGTGGCCAAAAAGTTATTGAAACCCCTGATACTGTCAATTGACTTTTAAAAGGGGAACTGAGAAATCAGCAAGCAGAGAAAATAGAATTTCAGAATTATCACATGACATTGAGCAGAAAGATGAAAATGTTGATCTACAGCATTTAAAACTTTATCCTCTGGTTTTTTTTCCAAGGATTATGGTTTAGATGATCATTTCCCTTGTGGAAAAAGCTTGGGATAACATTGAGACAAGGGAGGCAAATGCTGTATCCTTTTTGTCTATATATTTACTGTGCTAAATTTTACAAAAATCCTAACTTTATCTTCATCCATTTTATTTGAATCAGCAGTCTAGGACTTTTCAGGTTGGAACACTTAACCCTCCCTATTAGAAAAGGCTTGGGAAAACATTGAAACAAAAGAAGAAACTGCTGATAATCAGCAGTTTCTCCTTTTGTCTCAATATTTTTTATGTTATATTTTACACAAATCCTATCTTTATTAACTTCCATTTTGTCATTTGTGGCAGTTTTTGGAGTGGATCACCCTAAAATTTGAGAATTTCGGAAAGGGTTAAATTGCAGTTTAGGAAAGGGTTGAGGAGAAAGTCTGCCAGCTAGAAGTGTCACCCTCTATCTATAATAGAAATCCAGACTAAGAAAAAAGCTTTTAATAATGAAACTGTCTAAGGTTATCAGGGATCATGATCTTTAATTCCACTTGATTATGTTTATTCCTCTAGACAATCTGTAAACCTTTCCAAAACGACACAATTTTCGGGTGCTCCAATTTGAAAGTCACAACAAGACGACAAAATAGATGTTGATGAAGATAGGATTTGTGTGCAATCTAGCCCTGAAAATATTGAGGCAAAAGGAGAAAATGCTGGTTATCAGCTTTTTCATCTTTTGTGTCAATGTTTTTCCAAGCCCTGTCTGTTTGGGAGCCCAAAACCAGGTCTTGTTTGGGAAAAGATTAAGTTAACCTTCGTTACCTTACAGCTGACTTTTTCCTTTTATGTTTCTGTTTTACAGAAATTAAGTTAACATTTCCCATTAAATACCTTGTTTTGGTGTTAAAATAGGAATGGCTTGGAAAAACATTGAATCAAAAGAAGAAAATCAAGATGATCAGTATTGTCTCCTTTTGCCTCAATATCTTCTGTGTTTTATCACACCAAATATTCTTGCTTTTTGAACATTTATTTCGTTGTCTGCAGTAGTTTACAAATTCAACCCTCCAAAAATACTGCTGTTTGAAAAAATGTTAAATACAGCTACATTTGTATTTCTTTTTTGTCTTTTATACTAGATGTCTAGATGCACTTGTCATTGCAAGAAATTATGAGCCAGTCTCTCTGTCTCACTGTCTCACTAGACTGGTTAGGATCTAAGCTTTTCACCCAAAGGTAATTTTCTAGATCTAGACATTATATTATACATGTACAATGCCAAAATGTGACACTGGTTGATGTCTGCTTATTCTGATCCTTTTCTCAAAATTTTGTTTTATTGACATTCAACGGGGTCCCTATAGCATTACAGGTCACAATTTATTTTTCATATCATTCTGTTTGCTGAGCGCATACTGTTATAGGATGTCTTAAGATCATTTAAAGAAATTATATCAAGGACAATTATGTTTTCAATTAGTTTTTTCAGTGTATGAAGAAGATAAGTGGGTAAGAAGGTAAGTTGATATAACCTTGCAGTTTCAAGTCCATAAGAAGGAAATTCATATGGGGGCTAAGCCCCTGTCCATGAAGGCCAGTGTCTGGATACTGGAGAGGCTTAAAAGCATTTTTTTTTAATTTTTCAGTGTAAAAGAGGGAAATTTTGACATTTTAGCTAACTTAGGGGGCTTAGCTAGCTGTTACTAAAGACGAACTTACTTTTTCACGGATACTGTAAACAGATAAGAGGGTGCAAAGGCGTTCTTTTTTCAATGTCAAATCCAAAGCCAATGTTGTGTTCATTCGTCTCGAGAAAACAATAAGTACCAACACAATAGGATTTTATGAACATTAAGAGATATCTTGCATTGTAAAAGCCAATAAAACCTGCAATCTGTAGCTCAATACAAATTGTATCTAATCCGTTAGAAAATTTGTAAAGATGATGTTCAAGTCTTACAAAGTATTTTGAAAAAGCCGCCATTCTGGAAGCCATTTCAATTTCTCAAAGACACTATATCATTTAGTTTATTGTGCAGTTTTATGTTTTAGTGTGTTTATTTGCAAAATTAAATAAAGTTAATTGTTGTATATAGGATTTTTCCTATGCTAAATGTAGTGGGTGGGGTAAGATAGTGCAACAACGCTATATTCTGGTAGAAATACCACTAAATTATATAAACTAAAGGTCTAAGACGCTCTTAGAACTTCACATGAATGAATGAAAATAAATTATTGCCATTTCAAAGACGATTTTAGAACACGTTTGATGTTTTTTCAAACCTAAAATTTTGCAATCCGCCATCTTGGACGCCATCTTGATTTTTGAGAATTGCTCAAGGGTACCCGGTTAATACCCACCATTTTTCATAACTACAATATATCAGCTTTATGAAACATTAAAAACATTTTCTATGGTATTCAAATCCAGGTTCGGTCAAAAAATGCCATTTTTCTGCCGGACTACTACTTTAGCTTCTGGCCCAGGTGGCCAAAAAGTTATTGAAACCCCTGATACTGTCAATTGACTTTTAAAAGGGGAACTGAGAAATCAGCAAGCAGAGAAAATAGAATTTCAGAATTATCACATGACATTGAGCAGAAAGATGAAAATGTTGATCTACAGCATTTAAAACTTTATCCTCTGGTTTTTTTTCCAAGGATTATGGTTTAGATGATCATTTCCCTTGTGGAAAAAGCTTGGGATAACATTGAGACAAGGGAGGCAAATGCTGTATCCTTTTTGTCTATATATTTACTGTGCTAAATTTTACAAAAATCCTAACTTTATCTTCATCCATTTTATTTGAATCAGCAGTCTAGGACTTTTCAGGTTGGAACACTTAACCCTCCCTATTAGAAAAGGCTTGGGAAAACATTGAAACAAAAGAAGAAACTGCTGATAATCAGCAGTTTCTCCTTTTGTCTCAATATTTTTTATGTTATATTTTACACAAATCCTATCTTTATTAACTTCCATTTTGTCATTTGTGGCAGTTTTTGGAGTGGATCACCCTAAAATTTGAGAATTTCGGAAAGGGTTAAATTGCAGTTTAGGAAAGGGTTGAGGAGAAAGTCTGCCAGCTAGAAGTGTCACCCTCTATCTATAATAGAAATCCAGACTAAGAAAAAAGCTTTTAATAATGAAACTGTCTAAGGTTATCAGGGATCATGATCTTTAATTCCACTTGATTATGTTTATTCCTCTAGACAATCTGTAAACCTTTCCAAAACGACACAATTTTCGGGTGCTCCAATTTGAAAGTCACAACAAGACGACAAAATAGATGTTGATGAAGATAGGATTTGTGTGCAATCTAGCCCTGAAAATATTGAGGCAAAAGGAGAAAATGCTGGTTATCAGCTTTTTCATCTTTTGTGTCAATGTTTTTCCAAGCCCTGTCTGTTTGGGAGCCCAAAACCAGGTCTTGTTTGGGAAAAGATTAAGTTAACCTTCGTTACCTTACAGCTGACTTTTTCCTTTTATGTTTCTGTTTTACAGAAATTAAGTTAACATTTCCCATTAAATACCTTGTTTTGGTGTTAAAATAGGAATGGCTTGGAAAAACATTGAATCAAAAGAAGAAAATCAAGATGATCAGTATTGTCTCCTTTTGCCTCAATATCTTCTGTGTTTTATCACACCAAATATTCTTGCTTTTTGAACATTTATTTCGTTGTCTGCAGTAGTTTACAAATTCAACCCTCCAAAAATACTGCTGTTTGAAAAAATGTTAAATACAGCTACATTTGTATTTCTTTTTTGTCTTTTATACTAGATGTCTAGATGCACTTGTCATTGCAAGAAATTATGAGCCAGTCTCTCTGTCTCACTGTCTGTATTTTGCCTTTTCAATTGTCATCAACCCTTGCCACACTGATTCTGAAACATTTGACTGCAGTATGAACATCTTGTACGTGACATGCTGTCGGTGTGTATGATATTTGATAATATGCAAAGGATTTCATATCAAACCATATGCACTTTCAAATGATATTTAAGGACAGATCCTCCATTTATTTCCTACGGTAAGATTTTTTTTATTTTTTCTGTACTGATATTTAAATATATGAGAAGTAAAAAAATGACTTAAAAACTATAGGTCACCAAGCGAATTAAAAAGTTATTGGATTTCAAGGACGACTACTCTTGTCTAAAATTGCAAAAATGAGGTGTCACTTAAATACCCACAAAAAAGCTGTTCGAAATGACTAGGATAACATAAATAAATCTTTATTGTGTTTAATATTGTTTTATTCTGTCTAAATGAGTATCAATTTGGGAAAATTTAGTAATGATTTTGAAATTTTTAGTAAAACATTCTTCCAAAAGTAGCTGAAATTGCTCTTTTTGCGCAACGTTTTCGATAATAAAAAATATTCCAGCGGTAAGAATTTTTTCTTTTTTGGTATAGACATAGTGCTTGGTCATACCTACAAAAACAAAAAAAGAAAAATATATCAAACCAAGCGTTTTTCTTAGTTATAAGTAGAATTTGGTTTACTTTTTGCAGCTTTGTCCGAAATTGTTTCACTATTTTTAACCATTTCCTTCCTTATAACCAGCTTTAGATAATAAAAAGTGTCATCTGTTGTGTCCATCCGAAGCGGACTAGCTCATAAAGACACCACTTTGCTTTTGTTGCTCCGTTTCCTATCGCTAACGCCACATGTTGAACGCGTAACAGAAAGCGAAATGTTCCATCCGAGTACTATTACACTTTAATTGACCAAACAGAGAAAATTGAAATAACAGAAAATGATCTTGTCATTTATCAACCAAACATTAACTAAATGTAAAAAAATACATTTGCTGAAGGAAAAGGCCAATTACTGAAACAGCTTAATTTCGTTATTTAATATATGCGCAGTAAGTTGCGCAGTAACAACTGGAGGATCTGTCCTTAAGTGAATGTTCCGAATCAAATTTGCATCTCTGGCAATGTTTGACCCAAGAAGAAAATAATGATACAACATGACTGTGTGTTACAAGTCTGAGCCATTTCTGGTTTTAGCCCTTTCCCATACACAACTTGTTTTTCATGTCTCTAATAGAAAAGGATTCCAAAAACATATAAGAATATGCTGTTGAACAACATTTTCTCCCTTTGTCTCAATGTTTTCTTTGTCATATCATATACTTATATGTCATATCATATACTTATAGAAGTAATCTGTGTTTAGTAGCATCTATTTTCTATTAATTTTGTCATCAAAAATGCCTATGAAGCCTCGAATATTTTGTCGGGTTAAGCTCTCAGCAGATTTTGGCTGAAACAGAGACACAATTTGGCTCATTTCTTGTGGATTCAGAAGAAAGTTGATGCCTAATTAATTCTTTATCAGACCACAGAAGTCTAGACCTCTACAAATTTGGCAGACCTGATAATAGATGATTTCTCATACATGAAGTTTTGCCTTTCATTAGCCCTTCTCATGCTGTTTGTGTCATATTCATGTTGTGACAAAAGTTTTGGCAGGCAGTATAGGCCTGCAAACGATACAATTACATGCAGTCTGATCTTAGCCAACACTGCCTGCTTTCAGTCAGATTATTGTGGCAAAAACTTAAAATAAGCTCATAGAAACATATCGTCGGTGTAAATGCAAAACCTTGTATGTCGATTCATTCGATTTTCAAAGTACAAACTTGTGTGCCCAGTTACAGACGAGCAAGTTTTGAAATATTTTAGTTTACTGATAAGTATTGATGACAAATCATTTGTGAACAATATGTCCAAATTTCAAGTAAAACATTTCAGTTTGGGAAAAGTTATTACACTTTTTTCCCTCCACTTTGCAATTTTCCAAAAACAAGATACAAGGTTTTGCATTTACAACGACAATATCTTAAATTGACAAATTTTTAAAACAAAATTAAGGGCGGAAGGACAAGGTTAACCCTTGTCATCCTAAATATTACCATTCATTTTCAATAATTAAATGTTTATTTCATAAACAACATGGTTTGAAAATGAGCTGGTAGTTTCATACATGACCAGTATACATGTATATTTCACCAGTAGCCTTTATTATTGTTATTTGTGACATATTGTGCAATGTATGATATCACTGTTTAATTCAGTATTTTCATTAAAGAATTGAATTGAATTGAATTGTTTAGCATTGAGAACTGGTCCTTTTTATGGACACTTTCACTGGAAACAACAGCAACAACAACAACAACAACAAATGAACTATAAAAAACTTTCAGATAATCATCAGTTAGCACAGCAAAAACTTCCAAAGTCAATCATTGCCAATTTCTTCCTGAATAGCCTTTCGTACAAAAAGCTTTTTTCGTATTTTTGTCTATTATCTGCCCCAGTAGACAAAAAGACAATATTTGTTCATGTCAACATCTGTCAACATGTAACCAGGGAAAAAGACTGACAATTTTAATTCTGGGAGCCAGACTGTCAAATAGGCAACAGCATAGGCCCCTCACCCCTGTTTGCCTTTTTCCATGTGTAACTATGACAGAGGATGGCATCGTTAGACAACCAGAAACAAGGAAACTGTAAAAACCATGCAATTATATAATGCAAAACTCGTAAAATTTACTGGTTGTATGCCTAGGAAATACTTATTAGGGAGGGAAAGGAGAAAATGCTACCACATTGCCAGCATTTTCTTCTTTCCCTAAGGTATTTGATAATTTTCTACAGGTCTATTTTTTTTATTCTACTGTGGAATAATCATATCAAAAGAAAAATTTGCTGAAGCAAAGACTCAATAAATTGATTCTCAAGCAATAACAGTTGCACAATTCATCCTAGTCAATTTCTTCATGAATTGTCTTGCAGACAAAAAGACAATTTCTTCCTATTTTTTTGTCTATTAGCTGCCCCGGTAGACAAAAAGACAATTTGTTTCTGACCTCGAGGGATGTGTGAACATGTAACAGAGAGATATGGTGACATTGTTGGACAATCAGATACAGAGAGACAGTAAAACCCATGTTATATTACTAATCGCTGCTTTTACACGAAAACCTTGTAACTGCAGCTTGTTTTAAGCTGCAGTTACAAGTTTTTCGTTAAAAAGCAATGAAATCTTCCTGGAAATGTTAACACAAGGGATATCTACAGACATGTATACCACAATCAAGACAGAATTACATTTTCTGCTTTACACTACAAAATAGTGCATTATCGCTTTCCAAAATGACAAAATTTCACTATGACCCAATTTGAAAGCTGCTGCAGACAACAAAAAGTTGTTATCAAAAACATGAATTATTACAGGGGTTCTGAAATCTTTAAATTGGCTACTTGTCCGTGCTTGTTTGTTTGACAAATGCAGGGGTAAAAGTTGAAAATTAAATGTCAGTTGTCCGTAATGAACTATATAGAGCAAAATGATGGCTAATTCTACTTGTCCGTAAACTCTTTGGGACAACCTGGGCAACTCAGACAATCATGGATTTCAGAACCCCTGGTATACTGTAGCACAGAAAATATTGAAAAAAAGTAGAAAATGCTGAATGTCAGCATTTCTTCTTTTGTTTCAGTGTTTTCCCGTGCATTTTCTTTTCGAGACATCCATTCTTGTTCTTGTTTGAGAAATTGTTAAATTACAATCTTCCATACTCATGAGATATCGATAGACATACTACAAATCATACTTCAATAATTATTTCTATGCTATATAAATGATTTATAATTTACCCAGTTCAAACTTTATCAATGTCCATTTTATTGTCAGCAGCATTCATGATTATGAAGGTCTAAAAGTTGATTGTTTAAGAAGGTATTCTAATTAATAGAACTGGAAATTATGAGCAGATAATTGTGAAATAACGCTACTTACCAGTGCCTTTAAATATTTGGCATTATCAATAACATTGTGTATTTAATATTTCACAAATGTTTCACATTGTTTTATCAGTATCAAACATTTCTGTTATCAAGTCTCTCCCACTGATGTCAGTCATCTCAAAATTTGAAGTTAAACCCTTTTTGTGTCTAAAATCAAATGCTGAGTATTTATTCATAATACATTTGATATCAAGCTAATTTTGACACAGATAAAAGAAAGAATAAATCATAACATACCCGTAGGCGTAAGAACAGGGGGGAAGCGGGCTAGAGGTGTTTAAGCCCTCTTCCCCCCATAGTTGGCCAAAAATATCAAATTTTCCCAGTCAAAATCGTGTATTACAACAACGTATTGGTGATACAACGAAATCCTAACCTATTTGTATATTCAAATCCATTCACAAAAATTCTAGATCCTGATTTGCTGCAGGTTTAATACAACCATAATCGGCGGCGATCCGTTTGCTGTTGACGTTTTGTGTCTATTTGCAGTGTCTATTCTAGAATTTTAAGTAAGGGGGATTTGTTTAAAATCGACAGCATTGCTCTTTCTTTATGTAAAAAAAAA